>JAPDPK010000165.1:55000-655000 GCA_031772115.1 Heritiera littoralis | reverse complement strand
CTTTCTCTCTTTTTTCTTTTTTAGAATTTAATAAACAAATAAATTTTTAAAATTAATTTCATATCGGTGACAAGTGTCAACCAAAGAATCCCATCGGGATTCTTTTTATATAAGTTATAGATATACATATATATTTGATGTATATATGCATATTTATTTGCTTAATTTAAATCCCGAGCATTTGATATAATTGTTCCCTTAGAGTTTAACAATCACCTAAATGAATAAATCCTCATGTCAAATTTTTATTAAAATGCTTTAACCCTAATCTCACTACCCTTACAATCACAATATTTACTTCTTAAAATCATGGATTCTCATGCTTAATCAAAACTTCCATAATTCTCCAATAATCACATTAGTACATAAGGGCCAAAATTTACTTAAATTGATTTATTCACTGGCTAAGGGTTGAATTTAGCGATTCTCACACCTTGAAGCGAACTCATTTTCTGAGAATGAGGAATTTTAGCTTGAGAGGTGGAGAAGTGCTTGATATCCTTCCTCTTACAAAAAAACATGCCTAACACTCTGGATTAATGGACCCTCGAGCTTTAAAGGAGGATTTATGGATTTGTGAGAGCGTTTACCACGCCTTAACCAGCAAATAAGATTTTCTATTGGGTGAAGAAAGTAAATGAACCAATCTCTCTTCCATAACATAACCAATCAACCTGCTGACAGTACAATCTCTTTAACATCGGGAAAATTCAATCCTCATATGATTTCCTCCCACGAATACCCCATTGGGCAAGGATACCTAGACCTTTTGGGATTTGAACGAAGAACTAAACAGACTCATATTTATGTAGTTTGCTTGGAAGCTCCTTGAAAAATTTATTTTGAAATCTTTTTTTAGAGGCCCTTTAGATAAAATAGGACATTGACTCAGAGAATTCATAGGCCCTAAAAAGGCACTTAACAAAAGAAATAACGGCACGACACCGTTCCTTTTATAAATTATGATGAAGCCCACTAATTGAGCCTACAAGTGAAGATGAAAAGTCTCTTGTAATAATTCCAAAAAAAGGGTTGCGAGAGAATCTTAAAAGTCTATGGACCTATAATTATTTTAATTTTAGAAAATACCTATATACTCTCCCACGGGGTATACCCTACGAAAGAGTGGGGAGCAACTGATGAGAGTTATACTAAGGATCATTCGGCATTGTTATAAGTCAAACTAAAGATCATTGGGCCTAAAGATAAACTGAGTCTAAGCAGAAAGAAGACTCATGAAGACCATGGAAGATCCATTAAGTGACCATTTAAGATGTGGATCTTAAAGGTAATTACGTGTAAAATAACTCCCATAAATAGGTCACAGGTATTATCTTTACTCTTTAATCTCTATTTGCTTATTGAAACCTTACCAAAATCCTCTCTGACTTAAGCATTGGTGTGCACGCATAGAGGAAAGCCCTTGTACCCTCTGATCATTTTCCATCTTGTAGAGTTCTTGGAAATAAGCTACCAAGAAGATCGAAAATTTGACGTCATTGTTACATCATTGTTATTTAGGCAACAAATTTATTCTATTTTCTTTTGGTGATATGGAAAGTTAGTCCCCTCTTCTCTAGTGCAATTAAAACACATCAACTGGTATATGCTTGAGTCGTTAATTCTCTTCTAAATTTCGAAAAATACTTTTATAACTACAATGTGTAGTAACAATGTATAAAGGCTATATACTGTTAATGCATCATATATAAACTTTTTAAGTTTGGATTAATATCCTACACACCATCAGTAGAGTTTTTTGTGAAGACCGAGAATTTTCTAAATAAATATTAAATATCTGGAAATTTAAATTTTTATGTAAATAAATAAGCGAAAATAAATAAATAAATTTATTTACGAAAATAGGAATATGCCGAAATTGCAAAAATGTATGAAGTAACATATTGGAAAATGTGTATGGAGAAATGCATTGAGGAAATTAAATTGGATATTAAAAGATCCAAAATAATAAGGAATAAAATAGGTATATTTATATTTATATAAATATAATTATATGTATAATATGTATAATAAAAAAAAGGGAATCGGGTTTATGTTCTTCTCTGTCGAAAAAACAGAGAAGAAGAACATGGAATGCCAGTCGGCCCCCTATAGGCCGAGAGAGAAGAGAGGAAGGGAAGGTGGGACCACCGTCGGATGGGGAAGAGAAAGAAGAGGGGTTGGCGACGGTGAAAACCGAAAAGGAAGAGAAGAAATGAAGAAGGAAACGGGACGGAAGAGAAGGAAAATAGGAGAGAAAAAGGAGAAAGAAAAAGGGGCGATGCAGGCCGATCTGGGCACCACCACCATTGCCATTGACGCCAGCGAGATCAGTCCAAGCGAAAGGAACAGCCGGTGGTGAAAGAAGAGAGAGAAAAGGAAGAAAAGAAGATCGAAACCCACTTCCAGATCCACCGTCGTCCGCGCCGCTACTCGAGAAAAGGAAGCAGATCCGGCTTTGTGGCAATCCCAAGGTGCTGTAGAGTGGTCGAACCGTCGGAGATGGTGGTCGCCGGTAGCTGAACTGGCCAAGCAGAGGTGAACCGGCTAAACCGGCCTGAACTAGTCTGAACCGGTTCAGGCTAGAAAAAAAAAAGAGAAAAAGAAGAAAAGAAAGGAGAAAAAAAAAGAAAGAAAGAAGAAAAGGAAGGAAATAAAAGAAAGAAAAAAAAAAAAGAGAAGAAAAAGAGGAAAGAAGAAAGAGAAGAAAAGGAAGGAAAGAAAAGAAAGAAATGGTAAGGAATTTAAAAATTTTGCTATATTCCATAGAAATTACAGAATTTATTGGATTACTTTCTAAGCGGATATATGTGTGTTAAATTGTGGCAGCATGGAAATAAGGCTAGTGGTGGATTTCGGCTAGGCTCGGAAATACGCTAAGCTTTGGCGAATAGGTAAAATACTTTTATAAAGCATTAGTAGCATTATATTGTATGATTTGGAATTATGATTTTTGATATGATGCATTGATAAAATGATGTTAAAATGCTAAGAGGACCCACAGCTGATGGTGGGGGTCTTAGTAAGAGGTAAATGAATTATGAGAATCAACGGCTGTGGTATAAATTGTGTTTTCTTTGCAGAAGGTTTAATGAAAATTAAGTCGTTGTGCTGCCGAAATTTTTATGAAAACGTTTGAGGAAAAAGATTAAGTTTCTCATATAAATGGAATATTGGAAAGAATTATCGAAAATTAAGTATTGAAAGGACTTTATTGTATTGTCGGAAAAATTGGATATTGAAATCGATGAGAAGGTAGATTGTTGAGCACGATAACGTGATGAATTGTATTGTTTAAGTCTTATGGAATCGATAAATCAAATTATCTTAATATCTCAAAGTGGTTATCAAGTTGAGATTGAAATGGAATATCTATTAGGCGGATCATTGATAAGAGTAACGAAGGTTATATGATATAACTTAAAAGAGAAAATCGAAGTTGTAATTTAGATAGTCGAATGGCTGAATGTTGGAATTATCGATCTAGTGATGATTTCAGAATTGATAGATTCAGATAAATGGATGTCACACACGTGATTATATGGATTTGATTATAACCTTGGAATAGGTCTTGAAAAAATATTCTCTCACATTTGAGTGACTTTGAGAAATTTGGAGGACATGATGAACGATTCGTCTTAATGGTATGATTGAGATGATGATAATAAGAAAGTAGATTGTGATGTCTTACAGACATTTGATAGAACACACGTCTACATAAAAATGTACTTGTACATATCGATATTAAATAGATGTGAACTGAGATTTTTGCAATAATATGGATAGTCGCAAGGCGACTTAAATGATTGAAACACTATTGATAGTGGAAATTGGCAAATTCTTTTAAGTGGGTAAATTGCCAACCAAAAATTGAATTGATGATGCTTTATAGATAACTCTAGCATGGTATTACATTATACAGGCCATATGAAAAGTGAATTGAGGATTGTGACCTGATTTTGTGATAGTGAATGAGATTGAACCTCAAGTCAGAAATTATAAACGTGTCCCAATGGGTCAAACCATGGATGGATTTGATAAGTGACTATTGATCTTGTGGTTCTGTGATCCTCGATGTCGACTCTGGAATAGATATCGAATGAGGATATCGGTATTTGCATAATTTCAATATCTTGATGGCTATAGAGAAACATGATATTTAAATACCCATAGATACTAAGAGGATTCATACTAACGATGTGGTCCTAGTATCGATAATGAAATGTACAAATGAATTGTTATAGTCGATAACTATTAAGAAAGGTTATTGGATACCGAATGGTTTGAATACCAAATGATTTGATCACTGAATAATTGAATATTGAGCAAATTGAATACCGAATGAAATGAATATTGAATGATTTGAATATTGATTTACTGATTTGACAGAAAGAAAGTTTTGAAACCGAATAATTGATGGTGATAAATTTAGATGAATTGCTTTGCTGTATTAGACGAAAATATTACTTATATCGATAATTGAAAATAGCACCGAAGTTGCATACTGAAAAGGTTTTATAGCATCACCTTTAAGCATGACTTGCTACAACTTGAGATGTTATAACAACATTTATATGAATGCTATAAAATATAAATTAGTTTTAAAAAGAAAGTATATGGTACATAAATATTTTTATACATGAAATCTCTTAAAGAATCTTACCACATACTTTACATGATTTTGACATGAAAAGCTAAAGATTTAAATGTTTTATGAGACTGTAGGCACCCTAAAAGAATTTAATTCAATAAAGCATAGTGGAAACCGCCTAATTGGAGATTACTCATTAGGCAGAGATGCTTGTTCGACAATAGTCGTGGACAAGTCTCAGTCACGCCTGATCAGTGGGGCTGAGAGAGATGAGGTCTATGGCCATAGATAGCGCCCTAGTTGGTTTCCAAAGGACGATGACATGATTTTCACTGCCAACTACAGTGATTTAAGCCTTTATTGATAGAGCATTAGCGATCTAGCCTAGTCTCAAACCGATATGATATGAAGTCTAGAGTATGATTTTATTGATATGAACTCTAGACTTGACATGATTTTACAGTACATGAGACATGTTTGAGATGAGATATGTTTTGAAACTGTACATGTTTTAAACATGTTTTAAACATGATTTAAAAGTACATGTGATATGATTTCGACATTTATATATGATTTTGTGTCGAAACAGGACATGATATGCGGTCTAGAGTATAGTTTGATTTGATATGAACTCTAGACCTGATATGACTTACAGTATATGAAAAATGTTTTGAAAACCACACATGTTTTAGACATGCTCTATAAACGAATATATGATTTGCAAATTGTACATGTATCCGATCATGTCTTAATAGTAAATATGAAATGAATTGAAAATTTATATGTTTAAGCATATTCTAAAAACATATATGATATGAATTGAAATGATAGCGGTTTATATAGTAAAACTACATATTTCGTCTACTAAATCACGACATAATAATATGCTTTTTATGTATGATATGTCATGATCTTATATTGTACAGAAGCATGAGAATTATATGAGGAATGTCATGACTCGGTATTAACAATATTCCATCTACATGATGTTATGGTATGATACAATACATGAATATAAGATTGATATGAAAAGAATTATGACCTTACACTATCGTGATCATAATTTCTCACATGAAAAGTGATATGAGTTGATGTAATACAGGAGTATAATTGTTAAATGTAAAGTGACCTGCTATGATATCTCAATTAAACATGATATACGATGAGATTGATGTGCGTATGGATTAATAGCACATGATATTCAAATTATACTCGATGCATTGTTGTATGATGCAATGTAGTATAAGGACAAGAAGATCGAAAGTGATTAAGTTGATCTATTTAGAGGTCTGAATGATAGACAGATGATAGGAATTGAGATAACGAGATGTTATCAATGAAAAAGGTAAACTGTAATTGCAAACTTGCAGGTTTTAAGCATTGCAGTTTAAGACAGTATAAGTGTACTTCTGCATTTATGTTAGTATATTATTGAGCCATGGTTTTGCTCACCCTACTTAATTTCATTTCTTTTCAGATAATTGAGTTAAACTCTGCCATGAGGGCTTATGAGTGGGCCTCCGGATACGATATCTGGCTTGATACTAGTCTTTTGAGGTATATGTTCTTTATAAAACACTTGTTTATATGTAAGACTTTAATTGATGCACAGTACATATTACGTTAAACAAGTCAGGATGTAACTTAGAACTATAGACACCCCATTTTGTCCGGGATCTTTTAATATTAATTAGACGATGAATCTAATTTTTGTATTACTATCCTGTTTATTATTAAAAAAATAATAAATAAATAAAATGAAAAGAAAATAAAAAATATAAAAATAACAAAAAATAAAATGATCAAAGAAGGGAAACTTGAAAAAAATAAAAAAAAATAAAAAAAAACAAAAAAATAAAAAAAAATAACAAATTAAATTTTGAGTTAGGAAACTTGAAAGAAAATCAAAATCAATAAATGAATCAAGTGAGAATCAATTAAGATACAAGTCAAACTCAAATCTGTGGATGGATGGAAAGGAAATCAAATTGATTTAATACTTGTATCAAGAAAAGGAAGAAAAACAAAATAAAAATAAAAAATAAAAAAAAGAGAAAGGGCAAACACACAGGCAAAAGAGGAAACCCTAGAAAACTTGGAAAAAAAAGATTATAAAAGGGTGGCCGGCTAGGTTTGGTAGGAGGGGGGAGGAGCAAACAAAAAAGAAAAAAAAAGGAGATTTTCTGGGTGCTAAAAAAAAAGGAAAACCTAGCTGCTACCCGGCGGAGGGATCATCACCCACGGGGAGGAGTTGACACGGTTTTCATATGAGAAAATAGAGAAAGAGAGACCAAAGGAAAAGAGAGGACTGCATGACTTTTACACAAAGAAGGGGAGGCTGGTGACAGTAGCTCTTCTTCAATCGTTTACTGCATTCTTTTGTCCTTGGTTGTTGAATGTTGCTGCAAGAGGAGGCTGGCTAGGTGACAGCCTGTTTGGTTTTCTTTTGCTGCGTTCATACTCTGTTTTAAGTTTCATTTTGCTAGCCATTTAAAGCAGTTGGTTGTGATGGAGACGCATGATGCGTTACAGTGTAGGAAGCTTAAGATAGAGTCTTAACAGCTTGTTGTGCTTGAAACGCTTGTTGTCGAGTTGAAGCGTAATTGGTGTTCTGGAATGAAGCTAGCTACTGGCGTGAGCTGCGTGTAAGCAATGATCGGGCTGAAAGCAGAACCGACACTAAGTGGAACAGCTGCCGAACGTGGAGGACGAGCAGGAAGCTTCACGTGCAGGCTGCTGCGTGTAGCGCAATAAGGAGCTGGAGCAGAGTAGCGAAGCAAGAGTGGCGTGGTTGGCTTGCCGTTCGTGAAGGCAGAACAGACGATGTACGTGGAATGTGCTGCTGCGTGGCTGATGGTGCGTGCATGAAGTGAAGACACGTCTGGAAATGGGGGGAGCATGAAGGCAGAAAACTGACCAAGAAACAAGCTGAAAAACCAGGAGCGATAGGGAGAAGAAAGGAGAAGCTGCTCACATTGTTACCACCTCATTTGGCTAACCCTTCTAAGCCATAAGAACGTTGGAATGGCTGTTGTTTAGAGCTGAGGTATTCGGTTGGAACAGGGGAGACGTGAGGTAGCAAAATAGACCACAAAGCAAGTGCCGTTCACTGTACAGGTAAAATAGCTTCGTTTTTTTTTTCATTAGTTTTATATCTATGATTATATTAGTAGTTTTAATGAATATTTAGGATAGTTAAATTTAAATTAGGAAATTTTATTAAACTAGGTAGATTAATTAATTTATTAAATTAATTTATTAGGTTTGTAAATAATTGTAATAAATTTACGAAAAATGTTTAAATAAATATATTTGGTTAAAATAATAGATAAGGAAACTAAAAAAAAAATTAGTTCTTTAGAAATAAAAATAAAGTTAATTGATAAGTGTGGATTATACCAATGATGTAATTTAAGAAAGTCGATCGAGACTCCTTTTAGATATCTTGAGGTGAGGAAGTTTTTTTTAAAATCTTACCAGCTTGATGGAAGATTTAAAAACTTATTTCCGATATTTAAAACTTAAAAATCTTTAAAAAATTGAAATAAGAATTAATGAAAAGTAAGCGCAATTAAAAAAATTAGTAATCAAATTAGAAATTAAGAGTCATAAAAATTAATATATTTAGAAATAAAATATTTTAAAATAATAATAAATACGAATATAAATAATCCGACGACGGAATTCTAAAGGGACTGCGCTTGAGTAGTACTTTTAGATGTCTTGAGGTGAGGAGAGTTCTTTTAAATCTTGCCAGCTTGATGGAAGATTTATAGGACGTTTCCAAGATTTAATAAATTAAATTATAAAAATAAATTTTAAATTAGATTAGATTAAAAAATAGTAAATGAAAATTAAGTTTATTATAATAAAGAATAAAGATCAAATAAATAAATTGGAATTAAAATTAGAAAATAATTAAAATAAATAGAAATTAAATTAAATTAAATATTTTTAATAAATGTGAATTATTCCGAGGATGGAATTTAAAGGGAATTGCGCTTGAGTAATTTCTTTAAAAATTCCTAAGGTGAGAAAGTTTTTTTAAGGTCTTACCAGCTTGATGGAAGGTCTTTAAGAAAATATTCAATATCAAATAATTCATGTTTATTTAAAGATATAAAAATACATGAAATAATAATTTATACAAAGAAATAATAACGATAGAATAAAATAGGATAAAATAATAAATTGGATAGAAGTCAAAATAGGGTTTGCATAAAATATTTAAACAATCCGACGACGGAGCCTCTTCAAGAAAGGCGATTGGTCCTACTTGAATACTCTTGAGGTGAGAATAACTTTTAAGTTGTCCAACCAGCTTGATGGAGGAGACTTAAAAGATTTTTCAATATTTAATTATATCGAAATTAAAGTCAAAGGCAAAATTAAGATAACCTTAGATTATTTGGTACCATTTTAGGATGGGCGTTGTGAGGGTGCTAATCCTTCCTCACACGTAACCGTACTCCCGAACTTAGAACTCTTAACGTAGACCAAGCCTTATCCTTAGTTTGAATAGGTGACCAATCACACCTAGGTTAGAATGGTTGGTGGCGACTCCGTAGTTTTGTGTCTAGCTATTAGGTTTCCCCGAAACTTAATATGTTACGACAGTTTGGCGACTCCACTGGGGAAATTAGAGAGTCAGGCCATTAGGAAGTCTAAGGTAATCAAAATTTTGTCTAAAAGCTTTAAAATTCATAAGACATTTAAATACACACACTTCACTTACATGTGCATGCATTAGCCCTCGACCCGGGTTATCCTTTTTTAGGAGGGAGTAAAGTACCTTTGCCTTCGTGAGGTGGTAACCTCCATACAGGCCAGTGAAATACTCCCACTCAGATTGAACCTTTTCCGTTTGAAGCCTGTAATGGGTGAGGTTTGGGGCGCCTTACTAGTCTATGTGGACGACAGTGAGGAGCAATCTGGGAACTTTTAGAAGTTTGAATTACCTAGAGCCCAGCATGTAATAAGACTTAAGAGGCCCAACTTTAGACAAAGCCTTGCCAACTTAATGTGTAGAAATAACCTATAGCTAGGACACACAAAGGAATATTCCTTTTCAAAAAATAAAAAGAAATAAATTAGGAGACAAAATGGTTCATTACGACATGCATCTATTTGATTTTACAATGCATGACATGTCAATTTCAACATTGCACCTATACATCTAGATATATTTGGTCATACATAAATTGAGTATGCATCTCATGCATAGTTTGTATGTGCATATCATGGCATCTTGACTTAGACTATGGTAATAAAGGTGAGAAGATAGCTCGGCCATCAAAATTGCCAGTCGCCCATACGATACTTGCTTGCGGACAAGAGTAATGGAGAATGAACAATTGGCACGAATTGATGGAATTGAAAAGGTGCAACAAGAGATTGTCAGAGCCCAAGAAGAGTCTAAGGAACAAATGGCCAAGATGATGGAGATGATGATGAGCTTGGCAAAAGAGAAGGGAGTTGATGAAGACACTAACGTTAGAGTGGAGCCACAAATGAGGGACCCCATCAAGCAAGAGAAGTTTAGGAAGGAAGCGATTGAACTAGGTTCTCATGAGGGGATGCATCGTATGTGTGATACGTTAGAGGAGAGACTAAGGGCCATCGAAAGGAGCACTATTTATGGAAGCATTGATGTGGAGAAATTGAGTTTGGTTCCTGACTTGGTGTTACCCGTGAAATTTAAAGTCCCCAACTTTGAAAAATATGATGGAACTAAATGCCCATTAGCCCATATTACAATGTTTTGTAGAAAAATGGCAGGGCATACTCATAATGAAAAGTTGCTCATTCACTGTTTTCAAGATAGCCTTACTGGGTCCGCAGCAAGGTGGTATGTCCAATTAGATAGAGAACGCATCCATTCATGGAAGGATCTTGCGAGGGCCTTCATAGTTCAATATCAACATGCAAAGGATATGGCACCAGATCGATTGTTCTTACAGAATATGGAAAAGAGGGCTACCGAAAGCTTTAGAGAATACGCTCAGAGATGGCGAGACATTGCGGCTCAAGTTCAGCCTCCCCTTACGGAGAAAGAGACGACAATTCTGTTTGTCAATACACTTAAGGCTCCATACTACGAGAGAATGATTGGAAATGTCACCAAAAACTTTACAGATATGGTACTCTCGGGTGAGATGATTGAATATGCTATAAAAAGCGGGAAGATCGAATGGGCAAATACAATGAGAGGTGCAACATTCAATAACGAAAGTCAAGATGTTCAAGCTGTGACTAATGAAAAGCAGTATGAAAGTTATACCCCATATCACCCATACCCTATGCAAGAAACCCACCACTTTTGTCCACATCCTTACCAGTCAATTCCTCAAAATGGTTTTCAGCCTAACTTTTGTCCTCAATCACTCTCCGCCCCACCAAACAATCCAAGAAGGCCAAGAAACGATGTGGAGAGGTTGCCAATTCCAATTTCTAAACTATTGCCCTTGCTAATAAAGAACCAGTATCTGGTGCCTACGCCTTTGAAAACAGCTCCAAACCCAGCAGCAAGGAGTTATGAACCAAATAGCAAATGTGAATATCACATGGGGGCAATTGGGCATTCAACAGAAAAGTGCAGGCAATTGAAGGAAAAGGTTGAAGAACTCATCAGCAGTGGTGCCTTGACTCAAGAGCTTATTGAACAATGGAAGTTTGTTTCTCCATAAGCCAAGTTTCCTATGTGTGATTTGTGGATGTGAGATGTTCTCAAGATTCTTGAAATTTGCATCAAGTTGTTTTGAAAGCTTTCCATATTTTTCCTTTCCAAGTAGATGAAATAAAATAATTTTGAAAACATTGGTGATTGTTATTGAGAAATTACATTTCCAGTATACTTTCCAATTGAGTGAAAACTTGGAATCCATAGAGACACACCAGCTTGAAATTCAATCATTTTTGCTTACCATGGTGAACTTTTGAAGTCAATGATCTTCGTTAAGGCAATGAGCAATGAAATGATTGATGAATTTACAAAACTTTTGAATTGTTTTGAAAGACCAATTCATGAAGCATTCTCTTAAGGACTTTGTTTTTGGAAATTTGATAGATGTTAAGGCCAAGCTAAGAGTCCCAAACACGTCAACCCAAATTTCTTTCTCATGACTTGAACTTTCTAACCCAAATCATCCTTCGCTACACCTTGGAGAAAAAGGATTGAAAGAGCCAAGCTTTTGATAACCTCAACATCTTTTAATGACCATTCTTAATTTGATTGATATCCTTTTTTCCAATTTTAAACCATGATAAAGAAAATTGCTTCGTATGGCCTTCATAAAGTTGAGTTGATACATTCTAGGCATGAGTTGTGAAAAAAAATTGAAGAAAAAGAAAGTAAAAAAAAAAAAAAGAAGGAAAAAAAATTTTGATTGTGAAACCATGCATGAGGGATATTCAAATGATTTCAAAAGCCAAATTTTTATCTTGAGGATTGGTTTTCATTAGAAGTGTCAATATTTGATATGACAAATGGCCATCTTTCATATTCCTATTACTGAAACGAAATCATCCCTTTGTTACCCCTTTTGAGCTTATTGATTTCTTTCTAAATGAACCTTGACCAAGGATCACCCTCTACATTGGAGAGGCAAATACATCAAAGGAGTTTTAGAAGCATTAGTGATTGGTCTTATGTCAAATGCAAGAAAATGATGCCTTTGTTAAGGGGAAAATGTGAGAAGAAAGATATGTGAAGATGGAAATCAATATTGGAAAAAAAAAACAAAAAATAAAAAAAGGTAGAGAAAAAAAAGAAAAAAGAAGAAATGAATGCGAATAAAATGTTAGAAAAGAAAAGAAAAATGCTTCGAAGAGTAGGAAGGACAGATGTTCACAATCGAAGAAATGATCCTTGGTTCGATAAATCTTGAAAACATTTATTTTGGGCCTATTTATCCATTCTTTGAAAACCCTAAACCTTGGCCTACGGTACGTGCTTAAAAGTCCATTTTGATCAAATAAAGATGCTTGTATTGAAAAGCTTTTCTTTGAGAAACCATCGTCATTATTTAGTTTGGGATGAAATTTGAATTCTCAAATGCATGGTAGAATAATCAATAAAAAAAAGAAGAAGAAGAAAAAAAAAAGAAAAAAAAGAGAATGAAGCTCTAGGGTGAAAACCCATGAAAGGGCAGTCTAGAGCAAATTTGAAACAACTCAAGGCCATTGTTTGTGACTATGCTAAGGCAATAACAAGAAAGAAGAAAAAACAGAGGAGTTATACCTTCAATCAAGACCTATTGAGAAATTCAAAAGCCATCACCTTGAAAATTTGATTTGAGATCTGAATCCTTGCCCAGAAATTTGAGCCATCACAGCTAGTCTTGACATTTGTTAAGGTCCACATATCAACAAATTAAGAGAATGCTGAAATGGATTGTGTTCTGTGAAAATTACTTTTACAAAAAGGAATAATGATTTTCAAGGAATTTGTTTCATTTATGAGCCAAGATGAAGAGACATTGATTAATAGAACCTTTCTTGATAACCAAACATCTTTGATGCACCAAATCAGCACATTTATTCAGCTAAACCAAGTTGTGACTCATTCTATTTGTTCTCAATAGTAATCACTAATTTTTAAGAGATTTAAATGTCAAATGTTTTATCTTGGAAAGTTATTATGTGGGGCAATTTTCTATTTTCAAAAAGAAACTTGAAGAAGTGAAAAAATGAGAGTTTTGTGATTTTATGGGGGCAAGTTCTTGTTTTAAAGAAATCAAGTGTGGTAATGGTGTTTTTAAGACTATTCTTGGGGCAATCTTTGGTTGTTATAAGAGCATGAATTTTCGTGAAGATATGAGAAGTGGTGAAGTGTTCTTGTGAATAGTTTGGGATGATTTTGTTGTTATGATTTGGATAGATGAATTTTAATTTGATAAGAATTGTGAGGCAAGAAGAAAACTAGATAAATGATGATGATGGGGCAACAGGTATATTGAATGATTGATGATTGCTAAATTTAAAGAAAGAAGAATCGTGGGGCATGAAAAAGACTGAATGAATGACAATGATAGGGCAAATGATTTTAAGATTGCTAAATTTGAAGAAAGAAGAATGATGAGGCATTGAAAGATTGAATGATAAGACAAAGAGAAGATTGAAGGATGACAAATTTTTGAAGAAAGGAATAAGGTAGGCTGATGATGTGACTTGGTAAGGCATTGTTTATCATTTGCATTGCATTCATGACATACATGACATTGCATCCCATTACATGCATTTTGACACAAAAAAAAAGAGAGTTTGTTTGTTAAGACAATAGGATAAAAAAAAAAGGTTCTGGAAGACTAGATGACTAAAAATTTGGAAAATCTTAAAAAAAAAGAAAAAAAAATCAAATCAAAAAATGTGAGAAAGATTGGGAATAAGATGTGACAAAAAAAAGGTACGAAGTTTTGAAACAAAAATGTTAAAATTTGGAAAGAAAGAGGAAATTAAAAAGTTATGGATATGATGGGATAATGAAAAAGGGATTGAAAGATGTGATGAGATGAAAATGTGTGATAGGAAAATAACAAAAAGAAGAAACTGGAATGATAAGATGATCTAGAAGATAGAATTGAAATGATGAGATAAGGTCAAAGCCTCCGGGTACAATCTGTAAGACCTCCGGGCTTGACCTCCGGGCTTGATCATTAAAACCTCCGGGTACAATCTGTAAGACCTCCGGGCTTGATTCATTAAAACCTCCGGGTACAATCTGTAAGACCTCCGGGCATGATTCATTAAAACCTCCGGGTACAATCTATAAGACCTCCGGGCATGATTCATTAAAACCTCCGGGTACAATCTATAAGACCTCCGGGCATGATTCTTTAAAACCTCCGGGTACAATCTGTAAGACCTCCGGGCATGATTCATTAGAATCTCCAGGTACAATCTGTAAGACTTCCGGGCATGTTTCATTTAAGAGATGAGAAAATTTAAAGTTTCAGGGCCTTCCTAGTCGAAGGAGCATTTTGGAGATGAGAAATTTAAAGTTTCAGGGCCTTCCTAGTCGAAGGAGCATTTAAGAGATGAGAAAATTTAAAGTTTCAAGGCCTTCCTAGTCGAAGGAGCATTTAAGAGATGAGAAAATTTAAAGTTTCAGGGCCTTCCTAGTCGAAGGAGCATTTTGAAGATGAGAAAATTTAAAGTTTCAGGGCCTTCCTAGTCGAAGGAGCATCTACATGATGAAAACCAATTTCTTTTAGAATGAGTAAATATCCACAAAAAAAAGGGAACAAAACAAAAAAAAGAAATTTGAAAAAAAAGGAAAAATAATAAAATGGATGCGGACAAAATGAATGTCTATGTCTTTGCACAATTACTATTTCATAGCAAATGTACAAAGAGGGGCAACTGTAGACACCCCATTTTGTCCGGGATCTTTTAATATTAATTAGACGATGAATCTAATTTTTGTATTACTATCCTGTTTATTATTAAAAAAATAATAAATAAATAAAATGAAAAGAAAATAAAAAATATAAAAATAACAAAAAATAAAATGATCAAAGAAGGGAAACTTGAAAAAAATAAAAAAAATAAAAAAAAACAAAAAAATAAAAAAAAATAACAAATTAAATTTTGAGTTAGGAAACTTGAAAGAAAATCAAAATCAATAAATGAATCAAGTGAGAATCAATTAAGATACAAGTCAAACTCAAATCTGTGGATGGATGGAAAGGAAATCAAATTGATTTAATACTTGTATCAAGAAAAGGAAGAAAAACAAAATAAAAATAAAAAATAAAAAAAAGAGAAAGGGCAAACACACAGGCAAAAGAGGAAACCCTAGAAAACTTGGAAAAAAAAGATTATAAAAGGGTGGCCGGCTAGGTTTGGTAGGAGGGGGGAGGAGCAAACAAAAAAGAAAAAAAAGGAGATTTTCTGGGTGCTAAAAAAAAAAGGAAAACCTAGCTGCTACCCGGCGGAGGGATCATCACCCACGGGGAGGAGTTGACACGGTTTTCATATGAGAAAATAGAGAAAGAGAGACCAAAGGAAAAGAGAGGACTGCACGACTTTTACACAAAGAAGGGGAGGCTGGTGACAGTAGCTCTTCTTCAATCGTTTACTGCATTCTTTTGTCCTTGGTTGTTGAATGTTGCTGCAAGAGGAGGCTGGCTAGGTGACAGCCTGTTTGGTTTTCTTTTGCTGCGTTCATACTCTGTTTTAAGTTTCATTTTGCTAGCCATTTAAAGCAGTTGGTTGTGATGGAGACGCATGATGCGTTACAGTGTAGGAAGCTTAAGATAGAGTCTTAACAGCTTGTTGTGCTTGAAACGCTTGTTGTCGAGTTGAAGCGTAATTGGTGTTCTGGAATGAAGCTAGCTACTGGCGTGAGCTGCGTGTAAGCAATGATCGGGCTGAAAGCAGAACCGACACTAAGTGGAACAGCTGCCGAACGTGGAGGACGAGCAGGAAGCTTCACGTGCAGGCTGCTGCGTGTAGCGCAATAAGGAGCTGGAGCAGAGTACGAAGCAAGAGTGGCGTGGTTGGCTTGCCGTTCGTGAAGGCAGAACAGACGATGTACGTGGAATGTGCTGCTGCGTGGCTGATGGTGCGTGCATGAAGTGAAGACACGTCTGGAAATGGGGGGAGCATGAAGGCAGAAAACTGACCAAGAAACAAGCTGAAAAACCAGGAGCGATAGGGAGAAGAAAGGAGAAGCTGCTCACATTGTTACCACCTCATTTGGCTAACCCTTCTAAGCCATAAGAACGTTGGAATGGCTGTTGTTTAGAGCTGAGGTATTCGGTTGGAACAGGGGAGACGTGAGGTAGCAAAATAGACCACAAAGCAAGTGCCGTTCACTGTACAGGTAAAATAGCTTCGTTTTTTTTTTTTCATTAGTTTTATATCTATGATTATATTAGTAGTTTTAATGAATATTTAGGATAGTTAAATTTAAATTAGGAAATTTTATTAAACTAGGTAGATTAATTAATTTATTAAATTAATTTATTTAGGTTTGTAAATAATTGTAATAAATTTACGAAAAATGTTTAAATAAATATATTTGGTTAAAATAATAGATAAGGAAACTAAATTTTAAAAAGAAAAATTAGTTCTTTAGAAATAAAAATAAAGTTAATTGATAAGTGTGGATTATACCAATGATGTAATTTAAGAAAGTCGATCGAGACTCCTTTTAGATATCTTGAGGTGAGGAAGTTTTTTTTAAAATCTTACCAGCTTGATGGAAGATTTAAAAACTTATTTCCGATATTTAAAACTTAAAAATCTTTAAAAAATTGAAATAAGAATTAATGAAAAGTAAGCGCAATTAAAAAAATTAGTAATCAAATTAGAAATTAAGAGTCATAAAAATTAATATATTTAGAAATAAAATATTTTAAAATAATAATAAATACGAATATAAATAATCCGACGACGGAATTCTAAAGGGACTGCGCTTGAGTAGTACTTTTAGATGTCTTGAGGTGAGGAGAGTTCTTTTAAATCTTGCCAGCTTGATGGAAGATTTATAGGACGTTTCCAAGATTTAATAAATTAAATTATAAAAATAAATTTTAAATTAGATTAGATTAAAAAATAGTAAATGAAAATTAAGTTTATTATAATAAAGAATAAAGATCAAATAAATAAATTGGAATTAAAATTAGAAAATAATTAAAATAAATAGAAATTAAATTAAATTAAATATTTTTAATAAATGTGAATTATTCCGAGGATGGAATTTAAAGGGAATTGCGCTTGAGTAATTTCTTTAAAAATTCCTAAGGTGAGAAAGTTTTTTTAAGGTCTTACCAGCTTGATGGAAGGTCTTTAAGAAAATATTCAATATCAAATAATTCATGTTTATTTAAAGATATAAAAATACATGAAATAATAATTTATACAAAGAAATAATAACGATAGAATAAAATAGGATAAAATAATAAATTGGATAGAAGTCAAAATAGGGTTTGCATAAAATATTTAAACAATCCGACGACGGAGCCTCTTCAAGAAAGGCGATTGGTCCTACTTGAATACTCTTGAGGTGAGAATAACTTTTAAGTTGTCCAACCAGCTTGATGGAGGAGACTTAAAAGATTTTTCAATATTTAATTATATCGAAATTAAAGTCAAAGGCAAAATTAAGATAACCTTAGATTATTTGGTACCATTTTAGGATGGGCGTTGTGAGGGTGCTAATCCTTCCTCACACGTAACCGTACTCCCGAACTTAGAACTCTTAACGTAGACCAAGCCTTATCCTTAGTTTGAATAGGTGACCAATCACACCTAGGTTAGAATGGTTGGTGGCGACTCCGTAGTTTTGTGTCTAGCTATTAGGTTTCCCCGAAACTTAATATGTTACGACAAGAACCATTTCCTCGCTAATTTAATATTTAAATGAAATGACTATAGGTCACCTAGATAGTATAGTAACTACACTGACACCGAATACAAACTTAAAATGAAAAAGAAAAATTTAGTCCATAAATTTGTAAGAGAAAAAGTATGAGTAATAAGTGAAAGTCGCGGCCTTCGTGTCGTGACATTTTTTTACTCCACAACAGGGCTAGGATCATGACATATGTCCATAAAAATATTAAGAAAATAAAAAAATAAATAAAATAAGACATGTGTTATAATTCTAACTCTATTTGTGGAGTTAAAAAAACTTCACTGACGATATATAGGATAATTGTCCTTTATGTTTTGCTTATTAATAAGGTAATATTATGTGATTAACTAACATGTATCTTAGTGCATCATATATAAACATAGGATTTATATATGATGCACTAACAATATATAGTTTATATACTGTCAAAACATCATAGGTTGATACCTTATCAATAAGCCCTTATAAACAAATTAAAAAAATTTATTTGTATTTACTTTTAAAGGCTTGACATTTTTGTAATTTGCATATTGATAAGGTGTCAACATTTGGTACATTGACAGTGTATAGTCAGTGCATCATATATAAACTTATAAACATATTCTTTTTCAAACAAACATACACAAATTTTGAAACTCACTTCTTCCGAAATCAGGTAAAATTGAGTATGGGTGAGATCGGATTAGTTCAAATCGAAATTTCAATTTGTTTTGTCCAATCTGAACCTATTCAAATACAGAAACTTTGGTCTGTATCTGATCCAACCACCTTAAATATCCGGATATATCCAATCTGTGTAAAATAGGATCAGATCAGATACAACGGGTTTTTTTTTTATTCTTCTTCAATTCTCTTCCCTTTTCATCACAACTTTGACATTTAAAATTAGTACTAACAGAAATGGATGATATTGCTTTTATTTGATTCTTCAAGGTTTAGTTAAATTATTTATTAGCACCAAACTTTCATCAAACCAAAGTAAAGGCCTTTTCTCTTTCTTTCCTACCAAATAGATAATGATCCTGATAATGCCACAATAACCTCTGTTAATTATCAAACCCTAACAAATAAATTCCATTGACAGACCTTATTCTTCAATTTCTTGAGTTGAATTAATATAGTAATTATGAAATGATTAATTAGTAAGTCAAATTAAACATAACTAGACTAGTATTAAAACCAAAACTAAAATGTGGAAAAAAACAACTACTGACTACTAACTTCTAAGCAATTGTCAACACCGTCAAAGACTTGAAATTCAAAGTTAATGTTTTTGAAAAGTTCAATAAATATAAATAATATTCCTGTTAACTCAACCCCCATAAGATTCATCCTAGTGGGACCAAAACCTCGGTTTTTGTTGGTTCATGACTGTATATAGATAAATCAGATTAATTAACAGTCATAAAATCTATGCCAAAATTTTAGCAAGGAAACAAAAGAAAATTTTTTTGTATATATTTCCAAACTCATATGTTTTTTAAATATTATAAATTATTTGTTTTTAAACATATGGTTATAAATCATATAGTTGCATTTGTGTAACGAAAATGACGTTTTGAAAGTGTTAAAAAAGTTTTGGAATGAGTTTTAGCAAGAACATTCGAATACCCTTAGGTAGGCATTTGAATACCTTGAAGATTTGACATTTTGTTTGGGGTTTGCCTTAGGACATTCAAATTCCCTAAGAAAGCATTCGAATGCCTTGCCTTAATTTTCTTCTATTTGAGATAATTACTTAGTGCATTCGAATTCCCTAGGAAGGCATTCAAATGCCTTGCAGATTTTGTTTCTGTTTGTAAATTTTACATAAGGCATTCAAATGCCTTGAGGAAGCATTCGAGTGCCCCTTCTAGATTGTCCAAAAATAAGTCTGTTGGACATAGCTATTCATTCCAAAGAGTGGTGATTTCTCATCAAAGACATGCCTTTTTATCACCTTAGTCAACTACATAATAGTCCATCAAATCCATGTTTTAATGGGTTTCAATTTATGGCCATATTCATCACATCCTATGCTATCATTTTCTACCGTTCATACCATAAAGTTAGCATCATCTTCTTTCCATAACATCTATGGCCGAAACCCTCTCATCATGCAACACACATTCTTAATTCAAACTAAGGTTACAAACACTTCATACTCAATCAACACAGCCATGAACAAGGAATATAATAGCCCAAAACCAGTGTTGGAAGTTACCTGTGCAGGGAACTAATTTTGCTAGCTGAAACAGTTCATGTTTTTGTGATCTTTTGGCTGAGTTATTTAGGTAGTTAGATAGCTCTTGAGTTGGAGAATGATTCTTGTAAAGGGACTTAAGGGTTTTGGTGAAGGAAGGGAGGGCTTCTACTAGGCTAACGAGAGAAACTCTTAGGAAGAAATGGAAGAAACAGGAAGGAAATTGCAGCAAAACAGAGATGATGAAAAGAGTTGAAGAAATAGCTAGAATGTGGTGTGTTGTCTCCATTTAATTGGTCTTAAATTATATTTTTAATTTATAAATTTTGATATAATTCCAAAAAGTCTAGAATACCCATTTAAATTTCCACAAATTTACAAATTGCCATTATACAATATTCTAACTTCTAGGTCAGAATTTTTATAAATTAATAATTATTTTATTTATTTATTTTTAAGTCAATTTAAGTCAAAGATTGACCACTTTGACTAACCCTTGAGAAAAGACCAATTTACCCTTAAATTATCCTATTATTTCCATTCCTATCCTATTAATATCTTCTTATTTTTTTAAATTATATTTTATTTTTATTTATTTTTCATATATTTAGGTCAAACATGGTCAAAGGTTGACTCTTAAGGTGGTTTGACCAAGTATAGGTAGTGAAATTACTAAACTATCCCTAAATGATTGATTTTCATTTCATTCGCATTGTTTTTAGCATTCTGGTGTAATTTAATTCACAGGCTGGATCCACATGAACTTCTTTACACAAGGGTTCTCCTATGACAGTTAATAGATTCAAAGTTAATTTAGTTTGACCAGTATTCAGAAAAATTATTCTGACGTATGGACACAATCATCATTTTTAAATTTGTTTCACGTAAACTATGGTACGCTAAAGAAAAAGAATTTGGAAAAATGGTATTCTTACCAGTTATGTATCTCGAGCCCACAAGTCACAATTTGCCACTTTGAAATCCATTCGAGCTACGATTTGTGCTGTGGGGCCCACTTGGCAGGTTTATCGACTCCTACAAAATTCATGAGAATTAATATTAATAAATTGCCTTAATATATTAACTTAACGCATTAAAGAGTTATCGGAAAAACTATGAAATTTATGGATCTCACATCCTCCTCACCTTTTGTAATTTGGTCCTCCAAATTTAAATCGGGCTACTACTCGAACAACTCTGGATACTTTTCTTTCATCAAGCTCTCTAGCTCCCACGCAGCTTCCTCTATGGTGTGGTATTGCTAGAGAACTTTGACCAATGGAATTATCTTATTCCCCAATATTTTCTCCTTTCTGTCTAAGATTTGGATCGGCTTTTCCACATAACTTATGTCTTCACAAATCTTCACAAGCTAATCCTCTATGACTTGAGATGGATCTAGGTGGTATCTCTGAAGCATCGATACATGGAAGACATTATGCACTCCAAATAGCTCCAGTGGTAGTGCCAATCTATAGGCTACATCTCCCACGCACTCCAATATCTCGAATAGCCCGATATAAGGAGGATTGAGTTTATCCTTCCCGCCAAATCTCATGATCCCCTTCAATGGAGAAACCTTTAGGAATATTGAGTCCCCAACAGCAAATTCTAGTGGCCTTCGTCTAGTGTCTGCATAGCTCTTTTGTCGACTCTGAGCTATCTTAAGTCTTTGACAGATCAACCTAACATCCTCAGAAGCCTGCTCAACAAGATCTGGAGCCAAGAGCTTGCGTTCGCCCACTTCTTCCTATCCAATCGGCGATCGGCACCTTCTACCATACAAAGCTTCATATGGTGCCATTTCAATACTCGAATGGTACCTATTACTGTATGCAAACTCAGCTAATGGCAAATGATCATCCCAAAAACCCTTAAAATCCAATGCACAGGCTCTCAACATATCCTCGAGCATCTAGATAGTGCGCTCGGACTGACTATTAGTCTACGGATGGAAAGCCATGTTGAAATTCAACTGAGATCCCATGGCTTCTTGGAAATGTTCCCAAAAGTGAGAAGTAAACTTGGAATCTCTGTCCGATGTGATATTCACTGGACCCCATCCAACTGAACTATCTCCTTGACATACAAATCTACCAAAGCACTGAGCGAGTCTGTAGATTTAATTGGTAGAAAATGGGCAGATTTGGTCAAACGATCCACTATCACCCAAATACCATTATGATTTCTTCTGGTCTGAGGTAGTCCCATAATAAAATCCATCATGATGTGCTCCCACTTCCACATAGGTATAGGTAGAGGCTGAAGTAGACTAGCTGGTCATTGGTGCTCCACCTTAGCCTGCTAGCACATGAGACACTTTGCTACAAACTCTGCCACATTCCGCTTCATGCCAAGCCACCAATACACCTTTCGTTAATTATGATACATTTTTGTATTACCTGGATGCAAAGTGTACCTAGTGGAATGTGCCTCAGTCAAAATCAATCTCTTCAACTCCGGGTTAACGGGAACACATATACAACCTTGAAATCTCAAAAGTCTATCGTTGCCAATAGTAAATTCTGATAATACCCCTGACTAAATCTGATTAGCCGCCTCAATACACTGGACATCCTCCTTCTAAGCTGTCCAAATCTTATCCATCAATCCCGGTTCAACCACTAAACTCGCTATCATCCTATAATTTTCAAAAGGCGTAATACTCAAACTGAGGCCTGCAAACTATTCCAATAGCTCATACTCTCATACCATCATATAGGACACCATTTCCACATGCTTTTTACTTAGAGCATCTGCCACCACATTGGCCTTTCCTGTGTGGTACAGGATCTCACAATCATAGTCTTTCATAAGCTCGAGCCACCTCCGCTGTCTCATATTCAACTCTCTCTGGGAATAAATACATCAGGCTCTTATGATTTGTAAATACCTAAAACTTCTGCCAATACAAGTAATGCCACCAAATCTTCAATGCAAACACCATAGCGGCTAACTCTAGATCATGTGTCAGATAGTTCCGTTGATGGTCCTTTAACTGGCGAAAACCATAAGCGATTACCTTACCATGCTGCATCAATACAAATCCCAGTCCTTGAGCGGAGGCATCACTATATACCGAAAATCCACTTGAACCATCAGGAATAGTGAGAATGGGAGCTATGGTTAACCTACGCTTCAACTCCTTGAAGCTACGTTTGCAGGCATCATCTCACTGAAATTTCACATCTTTGGTCGTTAAATGCGTCAATATAGCAGCTAGCCTGGAAAAACCCTTAACAAACTATCTATAGTAACCTGCTAGACCCAAGAAGCTATGGACCTCTATAGCTGTTTTCGGTCTCCCACTGCAAAACAGCCTCGATCTTCGATGGATCGACCGAAACCCCATCTTTACTCACTATATGCCCCAAGAAAGCAATCAAGTCTAGCAAAAAATCACACTTACTGAGCTTGGCATATAATTGTCGATCCCTGAGGGTCTATAAGACAATCCAAAGGTATTGCTCATGCTCTTCTTGGGATCTCGAATACACTAGGATATCATCTATGAAGACTATAATGAACTGATCCAAATATGGCAACACTTCATTCATCGAGTTCATGAAAGCCGCAAGAGCATTAATGAGACCGAATGGCATTACCAGGAATTCAGAATGGCCATATCTGGTTCGGAACGTCGTCTTGGGTACATCCTTACTTCTAATTTTCAACTAATGGTACCCCGATCTCAAGTCTATTTTGGAGAATACCTGTGCTCCTCTAAGCTGATCAAAGAGATCGTCGATCCAGGGAAGAGGATACTTATTTTTTAGCGTCACCTTATTCAACCATCGATAGTCTATACAGAGCCTTAAACTACCATCCTTCTTTTGGATAAATAGTACAAGAGCACCTCACACGAATATGCTGGGCCTTATAAACCCCTTATCAAGCAGCTATAGAAGCTATTTTTTAAGCTCCTCCAATTCCACTAGTGTCATCCGATAGGGTGGTCTCGAGATAGGCTCAGTTCCTGGCACCAGATTGATAGTAAACTCGATTTCCCTATCTGGAGGAAGTGTTGGAAGATCGTCCGAAAATATATCCGGAAACTCCCTGACTACCAGAATCTCACGGAGTTCGAGACGTTTCTACCATACGTCTACTACATAAGCTAAAAACCCTTCACACAATCAACAATTATTATTAGTTTCACTTTCCAACAATTCAATAAATAAATATTTATTTATATCACACTCTAGTAAAATTTACTGTATAGCTAACGGGAGAGGAAAAGGTTACAGTCTTAGCATAACAGTCTAACACTATATGATTGTTAGCCAACCAATCCATACCTAGTATAATATCAAATCCATACATATTTAGTAGGATTAGGTCAGCTACTGATTCCTCTCTCCTACCCATAGCTTATAGTTACGATACACTAAATCAGTCATTTGCGATTCCCTAAATTGTGTGTTTATCTGTAATAAATGTGCTAGTGGTTCAGATTCAATAGGCAATGTGATAGCAATCTTAGGTGATACAAAAGAGTGGGTGGAACCTGGGTCAAACAATGCAGTGGCATTTTTATCGAAAAGATAGATGTTACCTTTAATCAAATCAATGGCAGTGCTGTTAGCTGACTCTCGATCAATAGAAAATACTCGGCCTTAGGTTACGACTTGCTTGCCCTTCTCTACTGCTGTGGCCCTACACTGAGGCTGAGTCGACCGCTGAGTGGTTTGTAGAGCAATAGCAATAAGAGTGGTACCCTTCTCCGTCTCTATTGGTACCCTTGGTCTGTAATTAGGGCAATCCTTTACACGATGCCCCATCTGCCCACATGCTAAACATGCTCCAATTAGCCTTCGATAAGGTGCTGAACCATGATTTTTACCGTACGTCTCACAAGGCTTCGATACACTCCTCTGTGAGCTCGTAGTACTGCCTACCTAAGTACGGGATCTATCATTAGCTATTCAGATCCCTGTACCATAATCTTCACAGAACTCCCAATTTCAATACATTCCATCTAATCATTAAATTAGGATAAAGATCATTCTTTTATAATTTATTTTCTTACCTTTCGGCGCCCCTGATCCTAGCTTAATCTGCTTCGCTGGAGCTCTGTCGCTAGAAGCTTTCTTGTCCACCTTACGTTTACCTCTATCCTTCCCTTTACCTTTAGCCCATAAATCTAACTGATGTAACTCATAGTCCTACTCACAAAGTTGGGCCTTACGAACTACTTCATTATATGTAGAAATATCTAACGGGTACAGCTTAGACCGAATAGAAGGCCTAAAACCCTCCACAAACCGATAAATCTTATGCTCCTCACTCCTAACTACCTCTAGGTCAAACCTGCTTAATGTAATAAATTTCGACTCATATTGATTGATAGTCATATTTCCCTGAGTCAAATTAAGGAACTTAATCTTTGACTTCTTTTGGGTAGTGCGTGGCATATATTGTCTATTAAATGCCTCTAAGAAAATATCCCACGTAACCTCTGCATGTCGGGCCTCCAAAATGGTTTGAGTATACTGCCACCAGTGCTCTGCATTGTCCACTAATAGATAGGCACCCAATCCCACCTTCTCTCTCTTTGTACATGTCAGGTATTGGAACAATTTGGTGACTACCTTTACCCAGTTCTTTGCGGCTAACGGGTCTCTATCCCCCTTAAACTTAGCCGGATTCAGCTTCTTAAATTTTTTGATCAAACTGACACTGCAATATGCGTTCGAATCTTGCCTCTCTGTAGTCTGGACTGGTGGGGGAAGCTCTAGCTGTATCGATGATGGCTGCATTGGAGGAGTCGGAGGTATAAGAGGTGCATTCCTTGACGAAGTGAGAGGCACTGTAGGTAGGGCTAGTGGTGCACTCGTGGCCACATGTAGAAAATTTGCCATGATTTGCGTGAATAGAGTGGCCATGGTTTCGATACTTTGCTCAACTCTCGACAGCCGAGTATTTGGGCTACTCGTTGGAGATGGAGGAGGAGACTGTGCTGGGGGCATTTCCACTTGGCCCTGTCCTCGTCCTCTACCAGTACCCCTTCTACGAGTACTCATTTTGTCAACACCACAACAATTTCAAGCGATTTAGTATAACCTCAAATTGTTATACCATAATATATATTTAGACAAGTACAGTACTAGGGGATGTAAACTATTTCTAACCTATTGACATCGACAAACATCAAACTAACCTTGCTTTGATACCAATTTTGTATCATCTGGTTCCTATATAAGTTCACTTATATACATTAGTGTTGAGCTATAGTGGTTAGGCTATTTGCCGATGTCAAAATTTTTCTTTACGATAACTAATCTTATATCCGATCACTTTTATTGAAAATAAATACAAAAATTACACACATAATTAAAATCTGTTAACCATAAAGATAAATTTATTTAGTTAGATAAACTTTCGTACATAAAAGTCGGGTTTCTAACTACATATATAGAATCAATTCCTATTTAATTTACATCCCCTTAGTTTTCATAATATAGTAAGTACTGTACAACAAAAGTCTGAAATATATAAAAAATACAATATACTTTCACTGGATAAATAACCAGCCTCGAAGGAATACTGTAGGTCCAAAAATTGTGCTCCTCTTAAGTGAATGGAAGTTGCACTGCAAATATTCTGAGAGAGAAAAAGGGGGGGTGAGTTTGCGCTCAGTAAGAAAACAATTATAAAAAGTGGTACTATGCCACTATATGCAATAAAACATTTATTTAAAATATTTGAAATAAATAATTGCATTTATAGCATACAATACTTTATTTGAAACTATAGTATCAAATCGTAGCATTTTCAATGTCACGACCCGAAGGCTGCGACTTTCCTTTATTACTTGTACTTTTCTTAGTCTACAAATTTATGGACTAAATTTTTCTTTTTCATTTTAAGGTTTGTATTCGGTGTCAGTGTAGTCACTATACTATTTAGGTGACCTATAGTCATTTCATTTAAATATTTAACAACCACGAAAACGGTTCTTAGTTACATCCCGACTTGCTAAACAGAATATGTACTGTGCATCAATTTAAGTCTTACATGTAAACAAGTATTTTATAAGAAACATATACCTTAGAAGACTAGTACCAAGTCCATATACCGTCTCCGATGCCCACTGAGTAGCTCACATGGCAGATGTTAACTTCAATAATCTGAAAGAGATGAAATTTAGTGGGGTGAGCAAAACCACGGCTCAGTAAGATACTAATATAAATGCAAGAGTAGGATTATACTGTCTTAACCGCAAATGCTTAAAACTTGCAAGGATGCAATTACAGTTAATCCTTTCTCATCGATAACATCTCATTATCACTTCTCATATTCACTTTTCATTTCATAATCATACTTTTGTATTCTATCTTCTCATATCAATTCTCATATTTGCTTTTCAGTTCATAATCATACTTCTGTATACTATCATCTCTTATCAAGTCTCATATTATGGGTCATGATCACGGTGGTATGAAGTCATAATTTTCTTCGTGTGTTTCTATATTCATGTTTCATATTTTATCATATCATGACATCATATCGATGAAATATCGCTACCACTGAGTCATGACACTCCTCATATATTCTCCATGTTTAATGCAGATATCCTATCGAATTCACTTTACATTTAATAATCATATTCCCGTATTACATCAATTCATATCACTTATCGTCTGGGAATTTATGATCACGATAGAGTGAGATCAGAATCCTCTTCATATCAATCTCATGTTCATATATCATATCATGTCATGTCATCGTATAGGTGAAACATCATTTACGTCGAGTCACGACATTCCTCATGGAATTCTCATATACTAAGCATATTATCATATTAGGGTTTAATATGCAAATTCATGTAATTTTCTGTCTAAACCGCTATCATTTCAAATCATATCATATATACTTTAGGACATGCTCGACATATGAATTTTCAATTCATTTCAATTTTGCCTTTAAGGCATGATAGAAACATGTTCAATTTCAGTTCATGTATTCGTTTTCGGAGCATGTCTAAAACATGTGCGGTTTTAAAACATTTTTCATATATTATAAATCATATCAGGTTTAGAGTTCATATCAAATCAGTCTATACTCTAAACCGCATGTCATTTCAAATTCGACACAAAATCTTATATAAATCATGTAAGTGTCGAAATCATTTATCATATACTTTTAAAACATATTCTGTAAATCATATCAGGTCTAGAGTTCATATCAAATCAAACTATACTCTAGACCACATATCATGCCATGTTCGACACAAAATCACATATAAATCATATAAGTGTCGAAATCATATCTCATGGACTTTTAGAACATGTTTAAAACATGTACTGTTTCAAAACATATTTCATTTCAAATCTGTTTCATGTACAGTATAAATCATGTCAAGTCTAGAGTTCATATCAATAAAATCATACTCTAGACTTCATATCATATCGGTTAGAGACTAGGCTAGATCCCTATCATCTCTATCAATAAAGACTTAAATCACTGTAGCTAGCAGTGAAAATCATGTCATCGTCCCCTGGAAACCAACTAGGGCGCTATCTATGGCCATAGACCTCATCTCTCTCAGCCCCACTGATCAGGCGTGACTGAGACCTGTCCACGACTATTGTCGGACAAGCATATCTGCCTAATGAGCAAAGCTCCAATTAGGCGGTTTCCACTATGCTTTATTGAATTTAATTCTTTTAGGGTGCCTACAGTCTCATAAAACATTTAAATCTTTAGCTTTTCGTTTTAAAATCATGTAAAGCATATGGTGAAATTCTTTAAGAGGTTTCGTATATAAAAATCCGTATATATACCATATACTTTATTTTTAAAGCTAATCTATACTTTATAGCATTTATATAAATGCTATTATGACCTCTGAAACTATAGCAAATTATGCTTAAAAGCGATGCTATGAAATCATCTCCGTATGTAATTTTAGTAATAGTTTCAAATGTCAATATAAGTAATACCTTCCTCTAATACGGTGAAACAATTCATTTAACTTTATCACTATCAATCGTTCGATTTCAAACTATCCTTCTGACACATCAGTAAATCAGTGTTCAAATCAATTCAATATTCATTTCATTCAGTTTTCAACTTATTCAGTACTCCGATTATTCAATAATCAGATCATTTGGTATTCAAGTCATTCAGTATTCGATATCCTTTTTCGATAGCTATAAACTATACCAATCATTTCTACCTTTCACTATTAATACTAAGACCACATCACTTGCATGAATCCTCTTAGTATTCATAAATATTTAAATATCATGTCACTATATAGCCATCAAAATACTAAAATTATGCAATATTAATATCCTCATTCGTTATCTATTCCAGAGTCGACATCGAGAATTATAGAACCACAAGATCAATAATCGCTTATCAAATCCATTTATGGTTTGACCTATAGGTACATATTCAGAATCCTCAACTTGCGGTTCAATTTCATTTACTATTGTAAAATCAAATCACAATCCTCAATTCACTTTTCATATGGTCTGTAGAATGTAATATCATGCTAGAATTATCTATAAGACATCTTTAATTCAATTTTTGATTGGCAATTTACTACTTAAAAGAATTTGCCAATTTCAATTATCAACAGTGTTTCAATCATTTAAGTCGCCTTGCGACTATCCATATTATTGCAAAAATCTCAGTTCACATCTATTTAACATCGATATCACAATCATACCACTAAAACGGTCCATTCATTTGAATTTATCAATTCTATAATCATCACTGTATCAGTGATCCGTCTAATAATTAATTCCACCTCAATCTCAACTTGATACCAATTGTGCTATTAAATCACTGGATTTATCGAGTCTTAAGGTTTAAACCATATAATTCATCACATTATCGTGTTTCAACGATCTATCTTTTCATCGATTTCAATATCAAACTTCTCCAGTAATATCATAAAGTCCTTTAAATGTATATTTTTCAATAATTATTTCCAAGATTCCATTTACGTGAGAACTTAAATCTTTTTCCTCAACGTTTTCCTAAGAATTTCGGCAGCATAACGGCTTAATTTTCCCTAACCTCCTGCAAGGGAAACACAATTTATACTTGCAGCCGTTAATTCTCACCAATTTTTACCTCTTACTAATACCCCCACCATCAGTTGTGGGTCCTCTTAGCATTTTTAGCAAATCAATTTAAATCGATGCATCATATAAAAATCACAATTCCATTTAAAATCAATTAAATAAATGCATCATATATAAAATCATAATTCCCACATACAATATAAAGCTACTAATGCTTTATAAAAGTATCTTACCCATTCGCCAAGCTTAGCGCACTTTCCGATTTTTCGAGCCTTGCCGAACTCCACCATTCGTCTCATTTCCATTTTTGCTACAATTTCAAAAATTAACATATATTTTCATTTAGAAAATAATCCGAAAATTTCCAATAAATCCAATAGACATATGGCGAAAAGATTTAAATTTTCCTTACCACATTTTTTTTCTTTCTTTTTCCTTTCCTTCTTCTTCTTCTTCCTTCTTTTCTTTCTCCTTTTCTTTTCTTTTCTTTTCTTCTTTCTTTTCTTTTCTTTTCCTTTTTCTTTTCTTTTCTGTTTCTGTTTTTTTTTTCTGGCCTGAACCGGTTCGGACCGGTTCTGGCCGGTTCAGTTCTGTTGGCCGGTTCGGCGTCTTCCCGCCGGCATCACCGCCGGTTCGCACCCTCCACAGCTAGCCACGGTTGCAGGGACGCCAGATCTGGTCTCGGTTTCCTCAGCGGCGGCGCCGGCGGTGGCGAATCTGGACCGTGGGTTTCGACCTCTTTCCCTTCTCTTTTCTCCCTCCTTTCTCTCCCTTCTTCACCGCCGGTCACCTCTTTTCCTTCCCTTTACCTCCGCCGGTGTTGGCGTTGGAGTGGCGGTGCTCGGATTGGCCGGCACCGCGGTTTTCCTTTTTCTCCTCTCTCTTTTTCTTTTCTGTTTTTCTTTCGATTTTCTCTTCTCCTTCCGACTCGAGCCGCCGTCGTTCGCTTCCTCACTCGCCGGCGACGCCCTCTCTCCTCCGCTTTCTCCTTTGGCCGGCCGACCAACGGTGGCGGCCGCCCTGTGTTGCTTCTCTTCTGTTTAACAAAACAGAAGAGAAGAAGTGGGAATCGGGTTCTCCCGATTCCCATTTCTGTTATAATTATTTTTTTTATTATTATTTATTAATATACTTAATTAATAATAGTAAATATACACATTATAATTATACATATAATTATAAGTATATATAAATATGCCATTATAATATGTATTTAAACACATATTTTTTTGTATCAAAATATATATACATATTTTTACACTTTTAATACAGAAATAATATTTATATTTATCAAAAGTATATTTATATAATATCATTATATAAATATATCAAAAATATTTTTATTTCTTATTAAGTTTTGGATTTCTAAATATCCAAAATTATTTTCTCCATTTTCTTATTTAATTTGGATTTTTATTTATCCAAATTAAATTTCCTCCTTCATTTCTTATTTCCAATTTAATTTTCCTTTTCATTTCTTATTTAAATTTGGATTTCAATTTGTCCAAATTAAATTTTTCGGATACCTTATTTTTATTTAGAAAATTCTCGGTCTTCACATTCAATTTCATTAAAACACTTGTTAAAACTGTCTTTTCGATATAAAATAAATCAATTCAATAATCAATCCATTTTAAAATACTTAGTGGATACAGTCAGTATCAAGAGTCACATGCCGATAATCAATATAAGAAATAGTGTACTTGCATATAGGCTAGGTATCCATCTCTAAGCTATTCCTATTTAACAATACAATAAACAATGGCCATTATGTAATATATCACACTGCTCACTACTCAGGTGCCTTACCGTGGGTGCTACGGACTTACTAGGGCCTCGTTGCCAATACGATACAATAGGTGCATGATTCTCAGGGAGTAACAGTCTCAAAACAATTTTCATTTGTAATTAGTAAATCGTTTTAATAAGCAATTATCTTTAGTCAATCCATAAAAATATAAATCAATAAAAATTATAATTGGGAGCAATTAAATTAATTGAACATTTTAAATGAAAATTCATCACATTTCAATTATTCATGATGCATGTAAAGTATTTAAATCAACAAAATTTAACAATTAAAATGATCAAAATATTAAATTACTTTAATTAAAATAATAGGTGAACAAATTAGAAATTCAATTTATGAAATTAGATAAAATATACTAATATTATTTTGGAGTCTCTAATTTAGGAAAATTTGGGCTATTTGTTAAAATTGAGGTTTTGGAAATTTCGATGATATTTTGATAGGCTCTCTAACCTAACCTCTTTGTATTAAATTCGCATATTGAATATTTTGATAAACCAATATCCCACATACAAACACAGTACTTTCTTAACAACTTTCATAATAGCTTCTTACCTTAGTCGCAGTGTGGGATAGTAATCCAAGTCGCACCACTTGCCACTTAATCCCTCAATTTACTAACTGCAAAAATAACATTAAAAAATTAATACTCATTACTCAAGTTTATTAAATTTCTTCTACCTCTTCTAATCTTCTCTTTTTATCATTTTCATTTAAGGAACTAAAGTGGAATTTTCATAGAATTCCATTTGACCGAAAGTGATCATTCTCACTATACTTATTTTCTTTCCCATTTAGCTTCATGAACAACCCTTATGCTTTATCTTCATCAAAAATACTTCTACTAGTTTAAATTCCATTTTCACCATAAGGCATTATCATGACCGAAAATGCTAGGTTGGAATTTAATCACTTTAGATGCATGATCATACTTCCTTACATGCCTATATTATCATTTTACCATTAATTCATTAAAACCAATTTAACTCCTTTCTTGAACAGTCCACAGCCGGATAGCCATGATCCTCTAATCCCTTTTTATTTTAAGTATCAACTTCACTAATAGTCCTCCATTTTCTTTCACTTATTCACGCCACCTTCATTACTCCTCATTATGGCCGAATGGCCTTGTATAAGTTTAGGAAATTTATTCTTTTAAGATACGAATTTAATCATATTTAATATATTGTCACCATTCCAAATCAGTCAAGTCAACCCAAGTCAGCCTAATTTTTCTTGTCTTTCCTTCATGGTTCCCTGCACCCTTTTTTCATTAGTCTTACATTTTCGTTAATTTAAGCTTGTAAGTACTTCCCTGTTCTGTCTAGCTTTCCTTCTTCCTACTTCACGCCATTAGTCAATATTGTTACACTCTAAAATCACCTTAGTCAACTACATAACAGTACATCAAATCCATGTTTTAATGGGTTTCAATTTATGGCCATATTCATCGCATCCTATGCTATCATTTTCTACCGTTCATACCACAAAGTCAACGTCATCTTCTTTCCATAACATCCATGGCCGAAACCCTCTCATCATGCAACACACATTCTTACTTCAAACTAAAGCTACAAACACTTCATAGTCAATCAATACAGCCATGAACAAGGAATAGAATTGCCCAAAACCAGTGCTGGAAGTTACCTGTGCAGGGAATCGATTCTGCTAGCTGAAACAATTCACGTTTTTGTGATCTTTTGGCTGAGTTATTTAGGTAGTTAGATAGCTCTTGAGTTGGAGAATTATTCTTGTAAAGGGACTTAAGGGTTTTGGTAAAGGAAGGGAGGGCTTCTACTAGGCTAATGGGAGAAACTCTTAGGAAGAAATGGAAGAAACGAGAAGGAAATTGCAGCAGAACAGAGACGGTGAAAGAGCTGAAGAAATAGCTAGAATGTGGTGTATTGTCTCCATTTAATTAGTCTTAAATTATATTTTTAATTTATAAATTTTGATATAATTCCAAAAGTCTAGAATACCCATTTAAATTTTCAAAAATTTACAAATTGCCACTGTACAGTATTCTGACTTCCAGGTCAAAATTTTTATAAATTAATAATTATTTATTTTATTTATTTTTAAGTCAATTTAAGTCAAAGATCGACTATTTTGACTAACTCTTGAGAAAAGACCAATTTACCCTTAAATTATCCTATTATTTCCATTCCTATCCTATTAATATCTTTTTTTTTCTAAAATTATATTTTTATTTATTTTCATATATTTGGGTCAAACATGATCAAAGGTTGACTCTTAAGGTGGTTTGACCAAGTATAGGTAGTGAAATTACTAAACTACCCCTAAACGATTGATTTTCATTTCATTCACGTTGTTTTTAGCATTCTCGCATAATTTAATTCACGGGCTGGTTCTCCTTTGACAGTCAGTAGATTCAAAGTTTATTTGGTTTGGCTATTATTCAGAAAAATTATTATGACGTAAGGACACGATCGTCATTTTTAAATTTATTTCTCGTAAACTATGGTACACTAGAGAAAAAGAATTTGAAAAAATGGTCTTCTTACCAGTTATGTATCTTGAGCCCACAAGTTACAATTTGCCACTTTGGAATCCATTCGAGCTACGGTTTGTGCGGTGGGGCCCAATTGGTAGGTTTATCGACTCTTACAAAATTCATGAGAATTAATATTTATAAATTGCCTTAATATATTAACTTAATGCATTAAAGAGTTATAGGAAAAATTATGAAATTTAGGGATCTCACAATGTGTTTTTAAACAAGCATGAGTTAAAGTCTTGAAATTCATTTGATTGGTTTTCAATAAAAAGGGCATATGAGATAATGCATATGCACTAGTGGGTTTTGACAGAAGGCATTTTATAGCTTTCATGACTTTGAAAATAAATAAGTTTGAGCTGAATGAATTTCAAAAAAAGCAATAAACCTTTGATTTTAGAGATTTTGGCAAAAATGATATGATATGATAGTGTTAATAAAGCACTAGTGGATCGCCTAAATAGGTGATTAGTGGCTTGTTCAACAAACATCGTGGACAGGTTCTAGTTTGCACCTAACTAGTGGAATTGGAGAGTAGTGGATCTATGGCTATAGGTAGCGCCCTTTTAGGGACGAGTGGCTCACTGAATAGCTACAGTGAGATACATCTATATAGACGAGTGGACTCTGAGTGGGGCAATAAGCCTTAGACATTAATTAGAGAAGTGAATAGTAAAGCCAAATCTCAAGATTTGCAATTGTCTTATTCTAAATAGTGTTTTATCGAGCAGTGAACTTTGAGTCGGGCAAAAAGCTCAAGACATTAATTAGAGTGTTTTATCAAAAAATGTTTTATTGAATGGTGAAAGATTTATCAAACAGTGAAATGATTATCGAACCATACATAGTATTTTTAAACATGATATTGTTTTATCGTGCTTGAAAGTATTTCATTGAATAGTGATAGTATCAATGTTATACATGACATTTTTTTAGATTAGATTGGTTCATTAATTAGAGTGTTTTATCGAAAAGTGTTTTATCGAACAGTGAAAGATTTATTAAACAATGAAATGATTATCAAACCATACATAGTATTTTTAAACATGATATTGTTTTATCGTGCATGAAAGTATTTCATTGAATAGCGACATAGTATCAATGTTATACATGACATATTTTGAGATAAGATTAGTTCTAAACGTGGTTGATACGACTTGTGACATGACTTACAATAATGTCTCGATTTTTAAACCATGATTGAAACATGTTCATGCATAGTGAACCTTGAGCTTGAGTATAGCCTAAGCCTTGGTATGTGTTTTGGAAACTCTACACTGCACTAATAATTATGAAGCAATTTTGCAAACTGTTTGAGCATGTGGAATGTAGTACGAAAAGATTTTATAACTATCATACTTTTACTCACTCAGTAGGCTTTATACTTACTACAGAATAGACCGAATTTATTATGTGCATACCACATGGGTTGTAATATTGGGATAAAAAATTGTGTTGTAGATTGATATTTGATCGAATGTTATCTATTGTAGACTGATTTTAGATATGTTATTGATAGTGTGAATTGTTATTGGAAACGTGATTGGTAGTGTGGATTGATATTGGGATATGCAATAAATATTATGGATCGAAGTTATAATATGTGATGGACATGTGGATTGATATTGGTATAACTGTTATATACTATGAACTCAGATTTTGTTGACAGATGCCAGGGACGGGGATAATGAGGTACTTCAAAGTACCATTCCATCACTACCCCAAAACCCTGACCCACTTAAAGTCTTTAGGACATGATCTTGTTATAATTCTTAGATGTTATCGATTGAAATGATAAATTACGATTGAAAACATGAAAATTCATGCATTGCATTTAGAATAATATAATTCTACTTATGCATTTATATAAATGAATTACGAAGCTTTTGCTCATTTAAATATATTCTAACCCTTTTTAGATTAAGCACAGAGTAGGGGAAGTATTTGATCTATCCGAAATTCATCAAGGCCTGAAATATCGTCCCAACTCTTCGAGAAAATTCATTTTGACTAATTTGGTACAGAAACTTTCCTTTGTATGCAAGGTTGCTTTCAAATTATTTTTTATTTCAGTACTATAAAATGGGATGTAGACTAAACAAATGAAATATCGTTGTTTTATTTTGATACTTTCCAATATGTAATTATACTCTCCTTGTTGGGTTTGATGGATATGATATGAAATTGAAAAGTAGTTGTGGATACTAGGATTGTTGATACAATCTCTGTTGACATATTGATGTTATTGTAACGATTTAGGTCCTAGACCTAATTGCTAGATATGGTTCAATGGAGTCACCACCAATCAATCTAATCTAGGTGTGATTAGGCACCTATTTGAAACTAAAGATAAGGACTAGTCTGAATGTCAAAGTTTGGGCTCGGAAGTACGATTACGTGTAGAGGTGGCAAATAAGCAGGTTGGATCGGGTTTGGGTTGGGTTATTTTAGATCAGATCATTTTAGGTTCAGATCATTTCAAGTTTGAATAAGGTCAGGTTTGGGTCAAGGAAAAATCGGTCTATTTCGTGTTCAGATCATTTCAAGTTTGGATCAATTTGGGTTCGGATTAGTTTGGGTTTGGGTCGTTGACTTTTTTAGTCAATTCAGGTTGGTCGAATTTGGATTTGAGCGAACAAGTTTTTCAGATTAAGCCTTGCCATCTTGATGTGATTTGTCTGGTATAAAAATCAACTCAAAACAAATTTCTAAGAATTACAAAACTCATGAAAATAAAATTTTCTTCTTACATGACCTATAATAAAATTGTGAATGAAATAATCAAAATATTTAATAACTTGTATGATAGTTTTCTTTATAATATATTTACAGATATTCATAAATTAATTACATTTTTCATTTTATTTTTATTATCTATAATAATTAATAACTTTATGAATCAAAATGATTTAATAATCCCTACTAAATATCATAATACAGTACTATACATCTCTTTAATTTATCTTGATTTTTATAGAATAATTGGAGACATTAAATATAGGTGATATAGCTTCTGTACTCTATTATAGATTAGCCATTAAATAATTATACATTAAGTTCAAATGAATATAATATAAAAGTGAATATTTAAGTTTAACTAGATTAAAAAATATATATAACACTCATATTATTGAAAAAAAATATATTTTTACTATATTAAAATACTTTGATAATTAATTTTAATATTTAAATATTTATTGATAATATTAAATTTAAGTTTGAATCTTTTCAGGTTTGGATTAATTTGGATTCAGATCAATTTGGGTTCGAATCAATTCGAGTTCTGAACAGGTCGGGTTTGGGTTAATCTAAATTCAAATGAATTTGGGTTCGAATTAGGTTGGGTTCAGATCAATGTGAATTTGGATAAATTTGGTTTCGGATCAATTCAGATTCGGATCAGGTTGGATTTGAGTTGTTGACTTTTTTAGTCAAATTAGGTCTATCAGGTTTGGTTTCGAGTTAATCGAGTTGGTTTTTTAGGTGGGGTCAATTTTTGCCACCTTTAATTATGTGTGAGGAAAATACTCACAACATCCATCCTAAGGCAGTACCATCTAATCATAAATTATCCTAAAATAGCCTTAATTAAATAATTTTCTATTTCCAAATTTATTCCAAAATTTATTTATATTTTACTTTTAAATACTGAAACTCATTTATGTGTCTTTCAATACTTTGATCAAACACCTAATGAATTTTCTCACTTCAAGAGTATTCAAGGAAACACACTCGTTTCCTTAAAGAGGCTCCGTCGTTGGATTAATTAAATATTTTATGAAAATTTTAGTTAAAATTTATTCTTTGATTTTAATTTATTAATTTTGCATTATTAGCTATTTGATTATTAATTTATTTAAATTTTGAAAATTTCCTTGATGTTTCTCCAACACTTTGATTGAATACAAAAGGAAATCTTCCCACCTCAAAAGTATTAATGGGAGACACTCGTCCTCATGAAGAAGCTCCATAGTTGGATTAATTTAATATTTCAATATTTTAATATTTTATTTTATTTAGATTTTTAGAAACCCATAATTTTGAAATTACCTCTTTCTAAATTTCTCAACACTCTAATTAAATTTAGAAAGAATAATTTCTCACTTAGAAATTTCCTAAATTTCACCCACTCGCAAAAATTAGGAATTTCATCATCGGTTGAATTTTATTTACTTTAAATTTTATTGCGTACTAAATTCTTATTCTCAAATTTATTTTAAATTAACATTAAGAATATTATTTATTTATTTATTCATTTATTATTTTGAATCTTGTAAAAAATCTTTGATATAGAGATTATTTCTTTAAATTTTTCAACACTTTGGTCAAATCTAAGAAATATGATTTCTCACCTAGGAATATTTGAAACTATACACACTTGCAAAATTCGAAAGTTCCAACATCTGTTGGATTTTCTCTTTCTTAAATTAAAAATCCTAAAATTTTATAAGGATTTGCTCTAAACTTGTGATTTCTTTTATTATTATTATTATTATTATTGTTGTTGTTGTTGTTGTTGTTGTTGTTGTTGTTGTTGTTGTTGTTATTATTATTATTATTATTATTATTGCATAAAAACTTTTAAAATTTCCTTCATAATCCCCAACTCTTTGATGAATATGAGAAAATCTTATAATATCCATCTCTATGATATTTGCACACTTGCAAATTATTTATAATTTTTCACTTATTTATTTATTTGACTAAAATATTTTTTTAATCCCTTATAGATTAATATTTAACTTATTTTTATTTTTTATTTAAATCAATATTTTCTATTAATTATTTTTTATATATTTTTTATTTTGTTATCATTATTTGTTTTTCAAATAAATCAAAATTTATTGGTTACAATTCTCTACATCCCTCAACACTTTAATTGAATATAGAGAATTTTGGCCATCTAGATATTTTTAAGATACTTACTAATTATGGCGACTCACTTTATAGTGCTTTCGGTTTTCTTAGAGACTTAATTAATGAATTTTCTAAAAAAAAAAACCCAACTTCAACATTTATACCAAACTAGACCTGGTAATTCGTGTTTATAATTCGTTTTCATGTCATGTAAAACCGTGTTCGTGTCGTGTAAAACACAAAATTTCGTGTCAAAATTTGTGTCGATACGAAAAACTCAAAATGTTATTTTTAGCTTTTACCATATTCATATATTAATTTTACTTAATTTTAATCTCATGTCATTTATTCGTATCGTATTCGTATCATGTAATCGTGTCGTGTTTAAGATTGTCAGGTTTATACCAAACCATGCCAATACATATAATAGCCTAAACAAATATATTTCAGATGAGCTAAACCCATCTCAAACCTTTACCCAACGTATATACATGCAAAAACTCAAAACAAATAATAGATTTCAACCCACCAATTCACGTGTTAAGAAAGAATAATCCCAAAATCAAACATATTCAATTTCATGAGTAGTCAACAAGTCGGCGTGGATATAGACACAATAATATATAAAATGAATAATATAAAACAAAGCCAAAATGAAGGAATTCTCAAAGTGAGTAGGGGTGTAAATGATACACTGGTACTCGCAAGCTCCTCGGGCTCAACTCGATGAAAACTCGAATTCGACTCAATTTTTGTCGAGCCGAGCTCGAGCTACTCGAGCTATCGAGCGAACCGAGTTCGAGTACTAAGATACTTGACTCGAGTAGCTCGTGAGCCTTGTCGAGCTTTATTATTTTAATATAAAATTACTTATATGCCTTAAGATACACGTTAACCTTCAAAAACCTTAATATCTCTTTCTTTTTTTTTTTTGGTTGCGTTAATATCTCTTTTAGGCTTTCAAATCACTTACTAGTCTATATTCTACCTAACCATCCATCCAACCGCTTTCTTCCTCTATGCGTTAGCAGATCTGATGAGCCGCAGTAGATCCAGCAAGCTATCCCTCTCCAAAAGCAGATTTGGCGCACCTAGCCCCTATCGTAGCAGAGTCGACAAACCTACAACAAATCTGGCTCCCCCTCTAATCCTATTTTATTTTTACAATTATTGATTTTTTTTCTTCTATTGATATCACATTTGTGTATGATGGCAGATATTTTCAAAGCATCCCAGTGGTGTAATCCAGTTCCTTTCCCTTTACTATTCATCTCCCCTTATAGCAACGACAACAAAGAAAGCAAACACGCATGACAGTAGCGATCAAGCAAGATGAAGAAGCAGTGGAGGGAGGGTGTGCTGCTGCAGTGAGGCGATGAAGGGCGGAAAGGGCTTTTACTTATGGGATCAAACCTCCCTCTATTACTTATTCCTTCTATTGTATTTTTTTTTATTTTTTAGGAAATAAGAGATTTTTATTGATCCCATGATTATGGGATATTTATTTTTTTCATTTATTTTTTGCTTGACCTTCCATTTTTTGATTAATTTCCTTCTCTCCTTTTTTGGTAATCAATTTTCAAATTTACTTCACTTTGATTAGTCCCTTTTTGCATGATTTGTTTCCTTTTATTTATTTATTCATATTTGGTATAAATCTCTCAAATCAACTTTAGATTTAATTTTGGTGAATGCATGATGCAGGGGCATTAGAGAATTTGCATGGTATATACAAAAGGTTTAGGGTTTAAGAAGGTTTGAATAAATGAGTTTACTTTATTTTATTATATTTTTTATTTTTGATTTTTTTAATTTTTTATTTAAAATTTTTCGGACAAAATTCGATGTCTACAAATGTGAATTGAGAAAATGATTGTTGGGATTGAGAAATATGAAATGATTGTATTTTTCAAGAGGTTTGAACTGGGAAAAACTCTTACTTTAAAGGGGATAATTTCAATTTGTTTTCTAAGCAAGAAAGCATTGAGGGTTAGAAATGGTTATTACTTGCTTTAAAGAATCAAATATTCAACAATGAATTAAAACTTAAGTCGTTAAAGTTGATGCATAATGAAAAGATTTGTAAGTATCACTTAGTGACACACTGACACCGAATATAAACCATAAATCGAAAAGAAAATTAATTCGTAAATTTTGTAACATAGAAAAAGTGTAAGTTCGCAATTGTACATCACGGTCTTCGAGTTGTGACAGAAATGAAGTGACTCGGACAAAACCAAAGGTCGAATGAAGTGATTTAAATGAAACCAGAAGTCGAAATGAAGTGACATGGATGAAACTAGAAGTCAAAATGAAGTGATCCGGACAAAACCTGGGATTGAAATGAAGTGACTTGGACAAAACCAGAAGTTGAAATGAAGTGATCCAAATGAAACCTGAAGTCGAAATGAAGTGACTCGGATGAAACCTGAAGTCGAAATGAAGTGACCTAGACAAAACCAGAAGTTGAAATGAAGTGACTCAAATGAAATTAGAAGTAAAAATAAAGTGACTCGGACGAAACTAGAGGTTAGAATGCAAAGTTTTCATTCTTTAATTTCACTGGACTTTATGCCAGACAACGGTCCAGCTACATTGGGTTAAAAATATCATCTAATCTCCAATTTGAATAGACTTAAGACCACACAATGGTGCCATCTATGTTGGATTTAATATCTCATATAGTGTCATGATCACAACCAATTACTGAAACTTCATATTGAAATTTTCTTCTTTCAAAGCATTCTTCAAATCTTCGATTTGAAATTTATAAATCCTATAAAAAGATATGAAAGTGGCTAAAACAAATCATTTTATACATTACTTATAACTTTATGTAGGACTAATTTTTTTACAAACAAACCATTGGATTTAACAACCTACTCATATTTACATGCTCGTAAATTTGTGTGCCAATCTGATATTATTATCATTTCAATTGAGATTAGTATTTTTTTAATATTTATTGATAGCTAAAATTTATTATTATAAAACAAATAGTTAGACATCTTCTATTAACTTGAAATGTGGAGTGCATGATTGACGTGAATAGAACATAAAATTTAATTATCAGACTAAAAAAACATAAATTATATAAAAAGATATGAAAGTGTATAAAACAATTTGTTTTAAACATATGTAAGTGAGGGATCCTCTTACATATGTGTAAAACAAATTGCTTAACACAATTTTATAACTTCATGTAGGATTAATATTTTTGTAAACCAACCATTTGATTTAACAACCTACTCGTATTTATCATGAATCAATCTAATATTCCTAACATTTCAATCGAGAATAGTATTTTTTTAATATATATTAACGGTTGAAATTTTATTAGCATAAAATAAATAGTTAGACATATTCGATTAACTTTAAATTTGGCATGCTTGATCTATGTGAATGGAACATAAAATTCAATAGTCATATTAAAAAAAATATAAATCCTATAAAAAAGATATAAAAGTGTGTAAAACAAATTGTTTTATACATTTTTTATAACTTTATGTAGGATTAATATTTTTTTCAAACCAATCGTTAGATTTAACAACATACTTGTATTTATCATGCATGTAATTTTTTGAGCCAATCTGATATTACTATCATTTCAATCAAGAATAGTATGTTTTTCAATATATTAACTGACATGACCCGAAGATCGCGACTTTCACTTGATTCTTATACTTTTCTTAGTCTACAAATTTATGGACTAAATTTTTCTTTTTCATTTTAAGGTTTGTATTCGGTGTCAGTGTAGTTACTATACTATTTAGGTGACTTAAACTCATTCCATTTAAATATTAAACAACCACGGAAACGGTTCTTAGTTACATCCCGACTTGTTAAACAAAATATGTACTGTGCATCAATTAAAGTCATACATGTAAACAAGTAATTTATAAGAAACATATACCTTAGAAGATTAGTACCAAGTCCATATACAGTCTCCGATGCCCACTGAGCAGCTCACATGGCAGATGTTAACTTCAATAATCTGAAAGAGATGAAATTTAGTGGGGTGAGCAAAACCACGGCTCAGTAAGATACTAATATAAATACAAGAGTAGGATTACACTGTCTTAATCCGTAATGCTTAAAACTTGCAAATTTGCAATCACAGTTAATCCTTTCTCATCGATAACATATCATTATCTCATTTCTTGTCATCTGTCTATCACTTATACTTTTAAAATTATCATCATAATCACTTTTCAGTCTTCTTGTCCTTACACTATAGTGCATCGCACAACAATCTGTCGTATCCAAATTGAATGTCATATACTATTAGTATATATTTTCCTCTATCTCGGAGTACATCATGTCCAATTGAAGCACCATATCAATTCACTTTATATTTCATAATCGTACTCCTGTAATTTATCATCTCATATCATTTTTCCTTATAGAGAAATCATGATCACCACAGTGTAAGTTCACAATTCTCTTCATATCTATCATATGTTCATATATCATATCATGTCATCGTCTAGATGAAATATCATTTATGTCGAGTCATGACATTTATCATGAAACTCGTGTACAAAGCATATTATCATGTCAAGGTTTAATATCCAATTATGTAACTTTACTGTATAAACCGCTATCATCTCTAATCGTGTCATATGTACTTTAGAACATGCTCCACGTATGAATTTTCAATTCATTCAAGTCTACCTTTATGGCATGATAAAAACATGTTCAATTTCAATTCATGTATTCATTTTCAGAGCATGTCTAAAACATGTGCGGTTTTAAAACATTTTTCATATACTATAAGTCATATCAGGTCTAGAGTTCATTTCAAATCGATTTATACTCTAGACCGCATATCATTTTAAATTCGACACGAAATCGTATATAAATCATATCAGTGTCGAAATCATTTATCATATACTTTTAAAACATATACTGTAAATCATATCAGGTCTAGAGTTCATATCAAATCAAACTATACTCTAGACCGCATATCATGCCATGTTCGACACAAATTTTCGTATAAATCATATAAGTGTCGAAATCATATCTCATGGACTTTTAAAACATGTTTAAAACATGTACTGTTTCAAAACATATTTCATTTCAAATCTGTTTCATGTACAGTATAAATCATGTCAAGTCTAGAGTTCATATCAATAAAATCATACTCTAGACTTCATATCATATCAATTAGAGACTAGGCTAGATCCCTATCATCTCTATCAATAAAGACTTAAATCACTGTAGCTAGCAGTGAAATCATATCATCGTCCCCTGGAAACCAACTAGGGCGCTATCTATGGCCATAGACCTCATCTCTCTCAGCCCCACTGATCAGGCGTGACTGAGACCTGTCCACGACTATTGTCGGACAAGCATATCTATCTGCCTAATGAGCAAAGCTCCAATTAGACGGTTTCCACTATGCTTTATTGAATTTAATTCTTTTAGGGTGCCTACAGTCTCATAAAACATTTAAATCTATAGCTTTCTTTTCAATATCATGTAAGGTATATGGTAAAATTCTGTATGAGACTTCATATATCAAAATATATATATATATATATTTACCATATACTTTCATTTCAAAACAAATCAATACTTTTCAGTATTCATATAAACATTATTAAAATGTTTCAAGTTGCAAGAAGGCATGCTTAAATGCGATGCTGTAAAACATTTCAGTATGCAACTTCGGTAATGTTTCCATCAAATACTCTAAAGCGATTCATTTAACTTTATCACCATCAATTATTCGATTTCAAGACTTTCTTTCTGTCAACCAATAAATCACTATACAATTCATTCACTATTCATCTAATTCAGTATTCAATTTGCTCAGTACTCAATTCATTTGGAAATCGAATCACTTGGTATTCAGACCATTCGGTATTCAATACCCTTTCTTGATCGTCATTGACTATTATAATCATTTATACACTTCATCATCAATATTAGGATCGCATCATTAGTATGAATCCTCTAAGTTTTGATAAGCATTTAAACATCAATTTCTACAATAGTCATTAAGTTACCGAATTTATGCAAATAATAATATCATCCTTCAATATCTGTTCCAGAATCGACATCGAGGATAACAGAATCACAAAATCGATAATCACTTATCAAATCCATTTATGATTTGATCTATTGATACATGTTTATCATTTTCGATTTGAGGTTCAATTTCATTTACTATCACAAAATCATATCTAAATCCTCAAATCCATTTTCATGTGGCCTTTATGATTTTATCCGAACTTATGCAATTGTCGATCTTATTATTCAAGATCTATTCTAAGGTTATAAGCACAATCATCTTTTCACATATTTATCACTCATTTCTTTGAATCCATAATTGATCGGATTGTGTCGTAATTAAATCTCCATTTCAATCTCTCGAATTTGTCCATATTATCACTTTCGAAATTATTTCAAAATCATGAAACCGGACTCGGTAATTCTGGAAATCATTACTCCGTTAATAACTTCACAATCCAATCATTCGACCATCGAAATTTCAACTGTGATCTTCTCTTCCAAGCTACATCATATAATTATCATCACTTTTATCCGTGATCCGTCTAATTAATAATTCCACCTTAATCTCAACTTGATACCATTTGTGATATTAAAATTACTTGATTTATCGATTCTATAAGGTTTTAAACCATGTAATTCACCACATTATCGTTTTCAACGATCTATCTTCTCATCGATTTCAATATCAAACTCTTTCGGTAATACTATAAAATCCTTTCAATATTTATTTTCAATAATTATCTCCAAGATTCCATTTATGTGAGAAACTTAATCTTTTTCCTCAATTATTTTCCTAAAAATTTCGGCAGCATAACGGCTTAATTTTCCCCTAACCTCCTGCAAGGGAAACACAATTTATACTTGCAGCCGTTGATTCTCACCAATTTTACCTCTTACTAAGACCCCCACCATCAGTTGTGGGTCCTCTTAGCATTTTTAATATCAATTAAATTAATGCATCATATATAAAATATCACAATTCCATAAAAATCGTTTCATCAATGCATCATATAAAAATCATAAATCCCACATACAATATGATGCTACTAATGCTTTATAAAAGTATCTTACTTGTTCGCCAAGCTTAGCGTACTTTTCGATTTCCGAGCCTTGCTGAACTCCACCATTCGTCTCATTTTCGTTTTGCTACAATTTCACAAATTGACGTATATTTTCATTTAGAAAATAATCCAAGAATTTCTACTAAATTCCAGACATATAAAGAAAAAGGCTTTTAATTTCCTCACCTATTTCTTCCTCTTCCTTCTTCCTTCTTCTTTCCTTTCCTTTTTTTTCTTTTCTTTTCTTTTCTTCTTTTCCTTTCTTTCTTTTTCTTTTCTTTTTCTTTTCTTTTCTGAACCGGGTCGGGTCGGGTCGGGTCGGGTTGACCGGGTCGGATCGGGTCGGGTCGGGTCAGGCGGGTCGGATCGGGTCAGACCGGTTCCGCCGATTCAATCTTCTGCTGGCCGGTTCGGTCACCGGCGGCCACCCATTCCGGCGGTTCAGCCACTCCACAGCTTGCCGAAGTTGCGAGGATGCCGGATCTGGTCTCCGTTTCCCCAGCGGCGGCGCCGGCGGTGGCGGATCTGGAGGTGGGTTTTCGGTCCTTTTCTCTTCTGTTTCTTCCTCCTTCCGCCGCCCCTTTGCATCGCCGGTGGTCTTCCTTTGTTTCCCCTCAGCTCCGCCGAGCTCGGGGTTGGGGTGGCGACGCCCAGATCGGCGGCATCGTCGGTTTCCTTTTTCTCTTTTTGGCCTTTGCTTCTCTCGCTTCTGGTTCCCAGATTTTCCCTTTTTCTCCGCCCCCTTGCTGTCGCCGGTGGTCTTCTACTCCTCCCATTGACCGACGGCAGCTCGCTCCTCCTCTCTTTCTCCTCTCTCGGCCGGCAGGGGGCCGGCCATTGTTTTGTCTTTCTCCTCTGTTTGAAACAGAGGAGAAAGAGAAGCTGGGAATCGGGTTATCCCGATTCCAGCTTCTTTAATTTTTTTTTTATATACTATATATATTTATTATATATAATAATAATAATAACTATAATATATAATTATTATACATATAACCATAATTACATATATATAGATACACTATTTATAATATGTATTTAAATACATATTTTTGTATCAAAATATATATATATATACTTTTTACACTTTTAACACAAAAATAATATTTATATAATATCATTATATAAATATACCAAAATATTTTTATTTCTTATTAAGTTTTGGATTTCTAAATATCCAAAAATTATTTTCTCCATTTTCTTATTTAATTTGGATTTCCATTTATCCAAATTAAATTTCCTCCTTCATTTCTTATTTCCAATTTAATTTCCCTTTTAATTTCTTATTTAAATTTGAGTTTCAATTTGTCCAAATTAAATTTTCCGGATACCTTATATTTATTTAGAAATTCTCGGTCTTCACATTAACGGTTAAAATTTTATTATTATAAAACAAATAGTTAGACATATTTGATTAACTTAAAATTTTGCATGAATGATCTACTTGAATAGAACAAAAAATTCAATAGTCCGATTAAAAAATATAAATCGTATAAGAAAATATGAAAGCGTGTAAAAAAATTATTTTAAACACTTTTTATGACCTTATGTATAATTAAAATTTTTGCAAACCAACCATAAGATTTACCAACCTATTCATATTTATTGTGGACATAATTTTTGAGCTATATCCCAATCAATTCAATCGAGAATAATATGTTTTAATATATAGTAATGACTAAATTTTTATTATTATAAAACAAATAGTTAGACATTTTTTATTAACTTAAAATTATGCGTTCATGATCTATGTGAATAGAAAATAAAATTAAATTATCGGATTAAAAAAATATCAATCATACAAAAAAGATATGAAAGAGTGTCAAATTAAATTAATTTTACACGAATAAGTAGATCATTCCTCTAAGAGTAATTATATTTAGGTAACTAGCGATCTTGAAAATATTCAAGTAATTAGCATCATATTAATTAATTTAGTAATTATCTACTATTCAACATTTTACTTGGATAGTCAATCAATTGGTGTATACCTAAAGTTACTATATTAATGTCAACATGATCAAATTAGTATTCTATTGGTGTATAACTATATATGATTATATCAAATGTTAATAATATTATGTCAATTAGTGTTTATAACTTCTTTAATTCAACATTCTAAATTTCTAGTAGAATATTTTATTAATTAGTCTATACGATTATATTTAATTTAATGTCATAATAATTTTGTCTGGGGATTCGATTGCTAGACGATTTTGAAAATACAAATGGAGTCGCCACCAATCTTTTATTACTAGGTGTGATTGGCAACCTAAAATTATTTATCTTTTCAATAAAATCTTAAAATTAATTAAATTTTATTAAAAAATAATTGTTGGTCTACGAAAATAAAGTATTGATTTGGGAGTTTGGTTACGCGTGGAAAAATATTAGCACCCCCACAATGCCCATTAAAAACAGTATCACTTAATCATGTATTATCCTTTTATTTTAATAAAATGGTCTTAATTAAACATTTAAAAAGAATTCCATTTATTTTTTATTTTTTATTGTGAAACCACTTAATTGAATGCTTAAAAAAAACTTTCATTTATTTTGAAACCATTTATTTATTTATTTTTATTTGAAATATTTTATTTCTTTATTTATATTAAATTTTATTTTTTTACTTGCAATAAATGAGATTATTTTGTATTGAAAATTATTCTGAAGTGCCCCAATACTTCTAGTAGCATTTCGGATAATGTACTCACCTATGGATTTCTTAAAAATTACTACTTACGATTTCTATAAAATTCCATTTTCAAGAGATTCATACTTATTTTGCAATTGTATGAGTGCATATGATGCAGACAAGGTATAAGTGATGCATATGAAAGATCTATTACTTTATTTTATTTTCATTTTTTATTCGCTTATATTTTATTATTATTTTGAAATTGATTTATTTTATAAAATCTTATTTTTATTGAAAAATCATACTAAATATTCCAATACGCTGGTAACAGTTAGCATATTTCTCTCACCTAGAGATCAATTAAAAATCACTACTTTGAATTCTGTAACATCTCATCATCGAAAATTCTTTTAAAATTTAATATTTTTGTTTATTCATTCAAAATTTATATTTATATTTTTTTATTTTAAGATTGATATTTATATTTACTTATTTATTTTAGTTCTTTAATTAATAAGAATTTTTTATATCGAAATAAAGTCACTTAAATATTTCAATATGCTAGTAATATTTAAGGATTTTTATTCGATTCTAAGGATTATCAAAGATCACTACTTGTGATTTCTATAAAATCTTATCATCGAAATTTTTTTAAAAATTTATATTTTATTTATTTTTATTCATTTCTTTGTTTTCAAAAATCAAATTTATATTTATATTTATTTATTATATTATTTGTTTATTTTCAAAAGTCAAATTTATATTTATATTTATATTATTTATTATTTTATGTATTCATTTGTTTTTAATTGTTTTTATTATTAATTTATTCTATAAAATGAAAAACTTTGATATCAAACTAAAATCGCTTAAATATTCCAATACGTTGGTAACTGTCACGACCCGAAGGCTGCGACTTTCCTTTATTACTTGTACTTTTCTTAGTCTACAAATTTATGGACTAAATTTTTTTTTTCATTTTAAGGTTTGTATTCGGTGTCAGTGTAGTCACTATACTATTTAGGTGACCTATAGTCATTTCATTTAAATATCTAACAACCACGAAAACGATTCTTAGTTACATCCCGACTTGCTAAACAGAATATGTACTGTGCATCACTTTAAGTCTTACATGTAAACAAGTATTTTATAAGAAACATATACCTTAGAAGACTAGTACCCAGTCCATATACCGTCTCCGATGCCCACTGAGCAGCTCACATGGCAGATGTTAACTTCAATAATCTGAAAGAGATGAAATTTAGTGGGGTGAGCAAAACCACGGCTCAGTAAGATACTAATATAAATGCAAGAGTAGGATTATACTGTCTTAACCGCAAATGCTTAAAACTTGCAAGGATGCAATTACAGTTAATCCTTTCTCATCGATAACATCTCATTATCACTTCTCATATTCACTTTTCATTTCATAATCATACTTTTGTATTCCATCTTCTCATATCAATTCTCATATTTACTTTTCAATTCATAATCATCCTTCTGTATACTATCATCTCTTATCAAGTCTCATATTATGGGTCATGATCACGGTGGTACGAAGTCATAATTCTCTTCGTGTATTTCTATATTCATGTTTCATATCATATTATATCATGACATCATATCGATGAAATATCGCTACCACTGAGTCATGACACTCCTCGTATATTCTCCATGTTTAATGCAGATATCTTATCGAATTCACTTTACATTTAATAATCATATTCCCGTATTACATCAATTCATATAACTTATCGTCTGGGAATTTATGATCACGATAGAGTGAGATTAGAATCCTCTTCATATCAATCTCATGTTCATATATCATATCATGTCGTGTCATCGTATAGGTGAAACATCATTTACGTCGAGTCACGACATTCCTCATGGAATTCTCATATACTAAGCATATTATCATATCAGGGTTTAATATGCAAATTCATGTAATTTTTCTGTCTAAACCGCTATCATTTCAAATCATATCATATATACTTTAGGACATGCTCGACATATGAATTTTCAATCATTTCAAATTTTCCTTTAAGGCATGATAGAGACATGTTCAATTTCAGTTCATGTATTCGTTTTCGGAGCATGTCTAAAACATGTGCGGTTTTAAAATATTTTTCATATATTATAAATCATATCAGGTTTAGAGTTCATATCAAATCAGTCTATATTCTAAACCGCATGTCATTTCAAATTCGACACAAAATCGTATATAAATCATGTAAGTGTCGAAATCATTTATCATATACTTTTAAATCATTTACTGTAAATCATATCAGGTCTAGAGTTCATATCAAATCAGTCTATACTCTAAACCGCATGTCATTTCAAATTCGACACAAAATCGTATATAAATCATATAGTGTCGAATTCATATCTCATGGACTTTTAAAACATGTTTAAAACATGTACTGTTTCAAAACATATTTCATTTCAAATCTGTTTCATGTACAGTATAAATTATGTCAAGTCTAGAGTTCATATCAATAAAATCATGCCCTAGACTTCATATCATATTTGTTAGAGACTAGGCTAGATCCCTATCATCTCTCTATCAATAAAGACTTAAATCACTGTAGCTAGCAGTGAAAATCATGTCATCGTCCCCTGGAAACCAACTAGGGCGCTATCTATGGCCATAGACCTCATCTCTCAGCCCCACTGATCAGGCGTGACTGAGACCTGTCCACGACTATTGTCGGACAAGCATATCTGCCTAATGAGCAAAGCTCCAATTAGGCGGTTTCCACTATGCTTTATTGAATTTAATTCTTTTAGGGTGCCTACAGTCTCATAAAACATTTAAATCTTTAGCTTTTCGTTTTAAAATCATGTAAAGCATATGGTGAAATTCTTTAAGAGGTTTCGTATATAAAAATACGTATATATACCATATACTTTATTTTTAAAGCTAATCTATACTTTATAGCATTTATATAAATGCTATTATGACATCTGAAACTATAGCAATTATGCTTAAAAGCGATGCTATGAAATCATCTCCGTATGTAATTTTAGTGATAGTTTCAAATGTCAATATAAGTAATACCTTCCTCTAATACGGTGAAACAATTCATTTAACTTTATCACTATCAATCGTTCGATTTCAAACTATCCTTCTGACACATCAGTAAATCAGTGTTCAAATCAATTCAATATTCATTTCATTCAGTTTTCAACTTATTCAGTACTCCGATTATTCAATAATCAGATAATTTGGTATTCAAGTCATTCAGTATTCGATATCCTTTTTCGATAGCTATAAACTATACCAATCATTTCTACCTTTCACTATTAATACTAAGACCACATCACTTGCATGAATCCTCTTAGTATTCATAAATATTTAAATATCATGTCACTATATAGCCATCAAAATACTGAAATTATGCAATATTAATATCCTCATTCGTTATCTATTCCAGAGTCGACATCGATGATTATAGAACCACAAGATCAATAATCGCTTATCAAATCCATTTATGGTTTGACCTATGGGTACATATTTAGAATCCTCAACTTGAGTTCAATTTCATTTACTATCGTAAAAATCAAATCACAATCCTCAATTCACTTTTTGATTGGCAATTTACCACTTAAAAGAATTTGCCAATTTCTACTATCAACAGTGTTTCAATCATTTAAGTCGCCTTGCGACTATCCATATTATTGCAAAAATCTCAGTTCACATCTATTTAACATCGATATCACAATCTTACCACTAAGGCGGTCCATTTATTTGAATCTATCAATTCTATAATCGTCACTCGATTGATAATTTCGCAATTCTATCATTCAATCATCTAAATCACAACTTCGATTTTTCTCTTTTGAGTTGTATCATATAATTATCATCACTTTTATCTGTGATCCGTCTAATAAATACTTCTACCTCAATCTCAACTTGATACCAATTGTGATATTAAAATTAATTGATTTATCGGTTCTATAAGGTTTAAACCATATAATTCGTCACATTATCGTTTTCAACGATCTGTCTTCTCATCGATTTCAATATCAAACTTTTTCGGTAATACTATAAAATCCTTTCAATATTTATTTTCAATAATTATCTCCAAGATTCCATTTATGTGAGAAACTTAATCTTTTTCCTCAATTATTTTCCTAAAAATTTCGGCAGCATAACGGCTTAATTTTCCCTAACCTCCTGCAAGGGAAACACAATTTATACTTGCAGCCGTTGATTCTCACCAATTTTACCTCTTACTAAGACCCCCACCATCAGTTGTGGGTCCTCTTAGCATTTTTAGCAAATCAATTTAAATCGATGCATCATATAAAAATCACAATTCCATTTAAAATCAATTAAATAAATGCATCATATATAAAATCATAATTCCCACATACAATATAAAGCTACTAATGCTTTATAAAAGTATCTTACCTGTTCGCCAAGCTTAGCGTACTTTCCGATTTCCGAGCCTTGCCGAACTCTACCATTCGTCTCATTTTCGTTTTGCTACAATTTCACAAATTGACGTATATTTTCATTTAGAAAGTAATCCAAGAATTTCTACTAAATTCCAGACATATAGAGAAAAAGGCTTTTAATTTTCCTTACCTATTTCTTCCTCTTCTTCTTCTTCCTTTTTTTTTTCTTTTTCTTTTCTTTTCTTTTTCTTTTCTTCTTTTTCTTTTCTTTTCTTCTTTTTCCTTTCTCTTTTTTTTTTTGAACCGGGTCGGGTCGGGTTCGGGTTGACCGGGTCAAGCGGGTCGGATCGGGTCAGACCGGGTCAGGCGGGTCGGATCGGGTCAGACCGGTTCCGCCAGTTCAATCTTCTGCTGGCCGGTTCAGTCACCGGCGGCCACCCATTCCGGCGGTTCAGCCACTCCACAGCTTGCCGAAGTTGCGAGGATGCCGGATCTGGTCTCCGTTTGGCCCCATCACCGGCGACGGCGCCGGATCTGGGTCCGTCGGTTTCGGCCCCTTTTCCTTCTGTTTCTTCTCCTTCTGCCGCCCTTTGCCTCGCCTGTAGCCTTTCTTTTCTTCCCTTCAGCTCCACCGAGCTTGGGGTTTGGGGCGGCGGTGCCTAGACCGGCCGGCACCGCCACTTTCCTCTTTCTCTTTTCCTCTTTTTCCTTCGGTTTTTCTCTTCTCCCATTTCCGCTTCGCTTCTGTTTTCCGCTTCGGGTCGCCGCCGGTCGTTTCTTCTCTTCCCCCTCGCCTCGCCGGCGACGACCCTCTCCTTCCTCCTCCTCTCTTGGCCGGTCGGCATTCGCCGGCTTCCCTTCTGTCTTGTTTACGTTTTTCTCCTCTGTTTTAACAGAGGAGAAAACAACGTGGGAATCGGGTTATACCGATTCCCCACTTTTTTTTTAATATATTTATTTTCATATAATTATATATTTACTATATTTGATATATATATATATATATAATTTGTATAAACCATATATATATATATATATATATACTTCAATTTAAAACACTATACATATATTTCATATATATATTTATATATATATAAGTATATATTTCATATATAAACCCTTTATATATGTATACTTTAATTCAAAATTCTATATATATATATATATATATATTTCATATATATTATTATATATATACATAAATGTACAAAAATTTACATATATATATATATTCCATATATGAATGTATATATTTATTCAAAAATATATTTATATAATAACCTTATATAAATATAAAATTACATATTTTTATTTCTTATTAAATTTGGATTTCTTTATACCCAAATTTATTTTCTCCATTTTCTTATTTAATTTAGATTTCCATTTATCCAAATTAAATTTCCTCCTTCATTTCTTATTTCCAAATTAAATTTTCCTTTTCATTTCTTATTTAATTTGGATTTCAATTTGTCCAAATTAAATTTTCTGGATACCTTATATTTATTTAGAAAATTCTCGGTCTTCACAGTAACCTTCATAAGTTCTTTTAAAATTTCATATTTTTGTTCTTTAAAATTTTTATTTTATTTTATTTATTTATTTATTAATTTTTATTGAAAATCTATATTATATTTTATTTATTTTTACCTTTTTACTTATCTTATTTTATTTTTACATTTATAAGAAACTTTGATATCAAGATAAAACCAATTAAATGTCCCAATACACTGGTAACATTTAAGGATTTTCTCTCGATCCTAAAAATTATCGTAGAATCACTACTTGTGATTTCTTTAAAATCTTATCATTGGAAGTTTTTATTTTTATCTTATTTGTTATTAATGTCTTAGTTAGAACCAAATTAAAATTGAGTCCTCATTTTAGCTATTTTATTCGTGTAAGCGAGAACGCACAAAAATAACACATACAAAATTAGTCAAATTAGGAGGCCTAAAGAATGAAAAACAAGTAAATGAATAAAAACAAAAAGAATAGCAAGATAATAAGACAAACAAAAAGCCAAGCATGTGAAAGTATAAGAAAGATGCATGGAATGATTAATTGAATAGATAGAAAAAAAAATTAAATATAAATGTTTATATAAGTGAATCACATCAAAGAATAAAAACATGTTTTTACCGAGATTGCAAAGCTTGGACTTCCTGGTTTATCTCTTTGTTACAAGCCGTGAGTGCATCTTGTTCCTTCCCTCAAGCTTTCGGTTTTTCTCCTCTTCTGAAACTGCCAGCCTCTTATACTTTGTTACAAGCAGTAGCAAGCTTGGAGCGTTGCGCACAGAGGAGGATGTCGCAGCCGCAGGGATTTGTAACCAAGGGAAGTGTAGCTCAGCAGGTTGCGGCAGAGCAATGCTAGGCGCGTCAGGGCTGGAGTCGTGAAGCTGATGGCGATGCAGGGGTAGGAGCGACGGTGCAGGCAGCGGCGGAACAGGCAAAGCAGCAGATGATGGTGGCGTGGATGGTAGCGTGGTAGCAAGGGTTCGATCACAGTGAAGGGGTTGGGCCAAGATGATGATCCATTGTGACAATTATGTTCTCCAAAATATTTGTTGAAGAAGAAAGCTCAAAAAAAAAAAAATCACTCCTGTGTGCATCGGCTCTCCTCTTTGTGTAAGCTCTCTTAGGCTTTTATAGCCATTTCCATTCCCAAGCATGAACAAGGAAAAGGGACAAATTTCCTTAAGCCTATGTTTGGATTGAGGGTGGGGAAGGGAAAGGAAAGCAAAACAAAGTAAAACAAAGGAAGGTTGTAAACCTTTCCTTTGTTTGGAAAGATTTTTTAGCTAGGACAAGGAAAGAGAGGGGGAGTGAGCATCCCTTGCTTTCCCTTGAGTTACTCAATTTTTTTAAAACTCTAATTTGGGGTAAAGGAGAAGGAAAGGAAACTTGAAAAAAGTTTTAACATTAGAATGTCAAATTTAACCTTAATATCTTATAAAATTTAAAACAAAAATGGTTATAATTGAAAAAAAAGCATTACAATGAATCATTTCCTTTCCTTTCCATTGTTTAACCAAACAATGATTGTTAGGATTACTTTCTTTTCCTTTTCTTTATTAATTTTAGTTATCTAAACAAGGGGTACATGGACCCTTTCCTTTCCTCTCCTTTCCTCAAGTTTACATTCCTTTCTTTTCCATTCCTTTTCTTTACTAATGTTTATCCAAACATAGTATTAAAGTTCTTAAAATTTGGCTGCCATCATGGAATTATTTGAACTTGATTTTTTTTTTGTAATTAAATCTTGATTTATTTCTTTTTTTTTCACTCTTTTAATTTATTTCTTTCCCTTTTTCTTGTAATAAATTATTTGGTCAACATTTTGGCTTTATTTTGGTGTAATTATGGATTTAAATTACGGTCGCGGTCATGTTTTTTGTCGCGTTGTGGTTATCGCCGTTGCGGATTTAACGGGGATCATCGCAGTCGTGAATTTTTTTTAACTTCATACAACATTTATATAAAATGTGATAAATTGTAATTATAATCATAAAAAGTCTTATTTTATAATTTTTAAAGTAATTTATGCTAACTTAAGTCTATTGTTTACGTGAAAAAAATGTTGTTCATAATTTTTTAATTTATAATAAAGAATTCATATCTTAAAAAAATATTTATGATAATTAAAAAATAATAAATGTTAAAATAGAGATAAATAATTATAAACAAGTGTGTTAGAAATTCACATTTTTCATACATAACTAAAAATTGAATTTGATTCATTAAAAAAAAAAAGAGGATTGAATTTAAACTATTAATTATTCATAGTTTACAATAATATTTTATTACATTAAAAATTTAAAATTAATTTGTCAAAATCAATTAACTTTAGCCATCACATTTACATTATTAAATATCAATATCAATATTTTTTTTCTCTTGAGTTATTATGATATTTAATACTATATTTATTTATATTTTAAACATAAAAGAATTACATTAAAAAATATTATCATTTGCTTCTGATTCCTAAACATTTACTAAAAATTATTAATTAACTAGTTTATGACCCGTGCGATGCACAGATTCTTTATTAAAATTGATTACTTCATTTAAATATAAAAAGAAATTAAGTGAATATTTATTTTTTTATTTTATAAAATTAAGTGAATATTAAAATTAATTACTTTTCGTTTGGAGTGATTAAAAAGCCTTTCATTTTTGGTTTTCTCTTAAAGATGCATGGAAGCAAATAGTGAATTGCACTAACAGAATTACAACCTCCACACCCTTGTCGTGAAACTCTTAGACATACGAAAACTATGTGACAGTAAAAATATTTTCTGTTCATTTTTAAATTTTAATATTTTCGAGAGTTAAAATTTTGTTTTTCAAATTAAAATTTGGTTTGATCTAGCTTTTTGAAAGACATAAGTTGCTTCAAGAACTATATTAAACAATATTTTAATATTCATTATTTTGTACATAATTGGTAGTATTTTAAATACAGAGTGTTAAAATTTTTTTTTTTGAATATACCCATCAATACAAAGAAAATAGAAAACATTTACCCTTAAAAATATTTATGAACCAACCATCGCATATTTATTTAAGATAATATATTGTGAATATCATAAGTAGACACAAGTAAACAAACTTAAAGAAACATCTGTAAGTTTAAGTTTCTAGTAGTTTTACATGCAATTGTGTTCTAAAACTATTAGATAATAGTATATAAAACGTGTAAATTGATGAGATCTCAGTAAAAGTTATGCTTCTAAAAATACTTATGAACCAACCATCGCATATTCAAAATTTTTTAAATAGAGACCTAAAAATAACATGAAATATTAAGCTATGAAAGAACAAATAACCTGAGATCAGAATGAAAAGTCGTATGTATCTGCTTTGATTGTGCTTCTTTGACAGGTTAGAACACTACTTCGATTGCTAATTGATATGATTAATTTTTCAAAATTAGTGAAGTAACATGGAAAAAAAACTTGAACTGAAAAGTATAAAAGAAAAAAAATACTTGCAAAATAAGAATGAGAATTGGGTTATGCAAACATCTTATTGCTTCTACTGCAAATTTCAGGCAAATTTAAAAACACATCAATGCCACTGTAATTCAATAGCACGGATAGTTTTTACCACCAATTAAAGCAATAATTACATACACATTTAAATAAAGAATGATTGATATAAATTCAATGTTATATATTACAACTATTTCGAACCAATTAATAATTCTGCCATTAATTCTATCAATTAATACGTAAAATTTACTCCCATCAAAATTTGTTCCCTTTAAATCCAAGTCGACAGTGAATATACAAATTAACATTGACTGCCATAAAACCAAATTTTGAAATTTTGCCAATTAATAATTCTGCCATTAATTCTGCCAATTAATACGTAAAATTAACATTTAAAATTTTATTCCCTTTAAATCCAAGTCGAAAATCTTGTCATTCTTTCCCCACAAAAGATATATGACTTGGATTTACATATTAATTAACATTTAAAATTTTATTCCCTTTGATATATTACAATTAAAGTTGGTTAACATAAAGATTTATTTTGAAATTCTACCAATTAATACTAATTATTTACAATTCATATACTAATTACTTATTCTCAAAGATATTACAATTAATTAGAGTTAATACTAATTGATGACAAAGTTGACCCAATTTATGAATTAATGACTAATTAAATGTAAGAGAAGAACTAATATATATTTGATAATTAAAACAAAGCTTACGTGTCAAAATTATAACTTATCTACATAGGCATCCATATAAGTAATATTTGACATGTAAGTAATATTATAAATCCAAAGTTAGGCTTAACTTACAGTTTAATATAATTGTAACACTTAATATATCTTACTCATAAAATATAATCCGCCCGAATTAGACAATTTAATATAAATCTCCTAATTATTTTTTTCCCAAATTTTATAGCCTAGTTTACGTAAATAACCATTGTCTTCAAACATTTCTAAGTCATGTATACTATTTATAATAACTATTTAAACCAGGGTATCATTAAATATTACAATTAAAGTTGGTTGACATAAAGATTTATTTTGAAATTCTACCAATTAATACTAATTATTTACAATTCATATACTAATTATTTATTCTCAAAGATATTACAATTAATTAGAGTTAATACTAATTGATGACAAAGTTGACCCAATTTATGAATTAATGACTAATTAAATGTAAGAGAGGAACTAATATATATTTGGTAATTAAAACAAAGCTTACGTGTCAAAATTATAACTTATCTACATAGACATCCACATCAACAATATTTGACATATAAGCATGTACCTTATAATATATATATATATATATATATATTTTTTATATATATATATATATATATTTATATATATGATTCCCACCCACCTCAGCCTCCCTGTCTCCCTCGACGCACTTTAGCCGTTCACTTTTCACTCAATCCCCTCACCCCTCGGCCTCATTGTCATCGTCTCTTACACTCAGTGATGGCCCTCAATCATCCCTCTACCGTTCATCACTCAGTCCACTCCACGCCCACCAGCCCTCACTTAGCTCTCATACTGTCCTGTTCCACTTTTACAAAATCTAACAAAATCGCCCTCCCCTGTTTCGAGGTTCAACAGATCGTAACTTCTGCGCCCCCCTTCCTAGATCCGGATGTACTTCAACCCCAAACATCGTTTGATTCAAGTGTTTGCTCACCTTCAAAAGTCAAAACAAGTCGATTGTTGTGTTATAATTAGTTGATTGTTGTGTTTTCTACTGTTATTTACCTGTTTCTTGTGATTTGATGCTGTCTTGTTTATGCTTGAGGATAAAATTTTGAGTTTATGATTGTGATAGAGTGTGAAATTAGGGATTTTCTTTTTGGGTTTGTTATGATCTGTCTGTGCTTTTCTAAATTGTAACTGATTTTTTTTTACACCCAACTTCTTCGATGGAAAACGGAGCGGCAATAACGGGCCGTTATTGCCGCTATCCTCCGTTACTCCGTTTTGCAGCGGCCAATAGCGGCCGTTAGGTGTGTGAAATTTTTTCACACCCGCTTTCTGGCAAATAACGGTGACGGCTATAGCCGCTATTGCGAAATAGCAGCTGCTATTTGAAACCTCGTGTAATAAGGTGCATGAAATTTGAGGGTTTGCATGGAGAATTTTTGGGGTTTAAATGGAGTTTAGGACTTATGGTTTGACCAAAAGCTGACCCAAAAAATTACTCCAATTTGAGAATTTATTTTTGAATTTTGATTTTTTAAAATTTTTTAATCGCTCGGATAAAATTAAGTTTTTACATTGAAAAATGTTAATATCATGATTCATGTACAAACCAAAAACATATGTTAATATTGTGTTAATAATTTATTAATTCGTGTTTATAACGCAAACCTACTCCTGTGTTGCCTACACAAGCATCCTTCCAAATAATACCATTCCCTGTTATCTAGACCTGGTAATCTTAGACACGATACAAACACGACACGAATAACTTACACGAGGTGACACGAGATGACACGGGATTAAAATTAAGTAAAATTAATATATCAATGTGGTAAAAGCTAAAAATAACATTTTGAGTTTTTCGTGTTGACACGACACGAACACGATACGAACACGATTTTACATGACACGAAAACGAATTTTTGACACGAATTGCCAGATCTACTGCTACCCTAAGCTCTCAAGCTCCCCGCACAGTATCTTCCTGCATAGCATCTTCTTGCACTACTAAATCTCCTTACACAGCATTCTACTTTTTGCTTGGCGCATCATTTTTCCTGCCATTGCTGCGTCACTACCTTGCTGCACTACCATGTGTTGTTGTCTTGCTGTTGCTACACGAAGAAAGAAAACATTGAAGGAGAAAGTCTAATTGGAGTCTTTACATTTGAATAAAACAACACTGTTTTTGTTAGCAATTTATTAAGCTGACTCGTACCTATTTTTTTGGCCAACGTCTTAACCCTTCGGAGCATCAAAATTGCCTGTAGGTAAAAGGTTTCCCCAATGTTTAATATTTCTTTGTGTTGAGGGACGTATAACAATGGAGGAGGAGTGTTCCTCTGTAGAAGGGTCTAGACTACTGTTGTGAGGTTGCAGGTACCTGAGAACAAATGAAGAGACAATAGACGAAGATTGGAGCAAGGGAGTAGCTCCGGTGTAGTAACAGTTCTCTGGTAGGCAGGGAGTAAAAATGGCGGAAGAGGAAGGTTTATAGAGATACCAGCTCGTGGAGAGCTGAGCAAAGGTTGCTGTGAAGGAGAAAGGGTTTGAATGGCCCCTCTAGTCCTCTTCAGGTGTCTTTATAGGTGCAAGTGGAGGCATGTTGAATTATTAAGAGTTTTTTATGTTTATCTATTATTTATTTTGTTTTTTTAAAAAAATAAAATTTAAACTGATCACTAATCAGTTCCTTATATCTACGAGTAGTTAGTTTGTTCCTAGAACTTTATTTGTTATTAGACTTTTGCTAGCTGTTAGGATACAAACTTGGCCTTTATATATGCTCTGTAATTTTTCAGAAAATAAATCAAGAGTAATTTTTTTGTTTATTTTTCTACTTCTTTCATGGTAATGGAGCTTAGGAGTTTCAAAGAAGCCATGATTGGAGAGAGGAGTACAATGCATGTCATCAAGGGCTACTAGTGGAGGAACGTCATCAACTTCCATCTTAACTCTTAATGGATTCGATAATCCGTCTCTTCAAAATATTCATAGGTTGAATGGAAAGAATTACTTAGAATGGGCTCAATCAGTCAAGCTTATGGTTGATGGTAAAGGGAAGATTGGATATTTGACAGGTGAAGTAAAGAAGCCAGTAGATAATGACATCACTACAGCAAAATAGACTTTTAGCGGCGTTTTTTTTTTATTTTTTAGCAGCGTTTATAAATGCCGCTAAACTATTGTGGCATTGCCAGATAACGCCACAAAAACCGTTGGCTTTGTTAGTGTCGGGGAAAATAGCGGCGTTTTCTAAAAAAAGTGCCGCTAAGTTCGCGACAATTTTGTGCATATTAGCGGCATTTTTGTCACCGCAAATTTAGCGGCATTTTAGGTCAAAAACGCCGCAAATTTAGCGGCATTTTAGGCAAAAACGCCGCTAAGTTAGGCTTTTTCTTTTTTTTTTTTTTATTTTAGTTATTCGATTAATTTGCTTCATACCTCTGCTTAGCCGACACGACCTCACCAACACAATACTGCCGACCTCACCAACAGAATACTATAAAATAAGTGTTTATAATATTTAAATTAAAAACAAAAAGGAATGATGAAACAATATTACATTAAGACATGAATAATTAAAATAAATGTAATGAAAAATATATTTATACATCTCCTATTTGATATAAAAATAAATGTCTTAAACATTTGAATCTCTCAACATTTAATTAAAGAAAACATATATAAGAAAAAAGAAAGAAAGAACAAAGATTAAGGTTACATAATTCTTAAGCTTTTACATCCAAAAGTTATCCTTTCTTTCTTTAATAAGTTCCCTTACAACATTCAAGGCATTTCTTGCTTCTGTCTGGAACTCCATCACTAAACGAAACAACATTCCTGTAGCACAAAGTTCAAACAACTAGCTTTGAATGTGAAAAATGAATTGAGCAGTCTCAAGTTAAAATTTGATTTTCTTTTCACCATACTTCATTGAATACACTAAAATCTCTCATAATTAAGATCATGATGGAAAGGTAATCTTGTAACATTATCTGCATTTTCAATTTTATTACCTTGTCAACAGAATGCTTACATATTTGAGCAAAATGCAGTTAATTCTATAAGATTTGCATTAAACTTAATTATAAATATGAAGGCTTATTTGAGACTCGGGAGATTAGGTAGCATGAGATACAACAGGTGTCTTGCTCCTATCAATCCTGGGGCTTATTCAATAGCATTCTATTTCTAACCAATGATTCAAATGCATTTTGCATTTTTCATGGAAGCAGAATTAACATTTCTACTTAAAGAAGAGAAATCAAGGATTGTTTCAACAACCATGGTTAAAACTTAAACATGGGTAATTAACAAACCAGAATTTTCTAGTCTTTGCTTTCTTCATAATTCCTGTAACCAAAGATCAAGTCCAAACTAGAACAATATTAACATTTCTAAAAGAAACAAAGCTTAGTTTCCTCACTCAAGCCAAAAAACAAAGTCTTAGTAGAGCAATTCAAAGCATAAAGGTGTAAATATGTTAAAACTTTACAAGTAGAGAACCCTATCCTTAAAATTCACTGAACAAAAAGAGCATCCAAACAAAGTTCAAAGGCTGTCTGCCCGGCTCTGCACATTCAAAATAGCTTAGTTTCAGCTTATGGCTTCTGTTTACCATTTACTATAAGGCAAGGATACCAAGGACCAATTTATAGATTAAAAACAATCAGCATCTTAAAATCCATCAAACAACTAATATAAAATAAACTCCATTTAGAATATGCTAGTTATGACTTTTGCTCCTAAAATAACAATTAAGCGATAATGCTTTAACCATGGCAATAATCAAATTTATTGAAAAACAATCCTTTACAATGAATAAGACTCTATCAAGAAAAATTAAAAGATAAATCAGCGCAATCATAAAACTGGAAAATCCTTTGTCACAACATCCTCAACCATCAAACAAAAAAAAAAACCTGCTTCCAACAAGAAAGCATCATCATCTCCAAAAGCCCACAAAGTGAAGCACACAGTAGTAAAGAGGAAATCACAGCAAGGAATGGCGAAACACACAACAAGATCTGGCTTCACTATCAGTTAAGCCAAGCGGAGTTAGATCTACACAGATCTAAACTCCATCTTCGGAGCTTGCACTGCTGGGAGGAATTCGGCCGCTGATCGGCGACTAAAGGAAAGGAGAACCATGGCCGGTGGGTAGAGATTTTGTACTTGGCGAACTATGGAAGGCCATGGTAAGTGGAACACGATCTGAGAAGAGAAGACTATTGGCTTTTTGAGAGGACCGAATCTGACTTGAGAAAGGAAAGGAAGCATTTTTGGCTTTTAGAACAAACCCCGAACGGCAATGAAAGTTGGTGGGTCATTTCCACTGACCAAAAACACAGAAAGTTATTTCCAACTAATAATCTCAAAAAGATGAAGAGAATGCAGAAATTTATAGTATTTCCTGCTCATAACATTACAAAGAAAACTTAATTATATGAGAACAATGCAAACTAAATTTTAAATCTTAAATTCTGGAGAGCTGATCATTTAGAAGCAAGTGAGAAATTTTGCAAATGGCAAACTCAAATGTCTAGTTACTAGACTCAGCTTTGAATTAGCTCGCCAGTGTGACCTGGACCATCTTTCTTCATAATAAAAAATGAATAGACATCAGAAAAACATTATTAATCATTTCTAGATGGTCAGTGGAAATGAGCATAACACTTTTACTAAATCTTCATAATTAAGAGTCTTATCATCTAATGATATGAGACTACCCCAAATCTCAACAATATTCTTAAAGTTGTCATTACACCAAGCATTCAGTTCTTTGATTACGTTGACGAATTTAAAGAGCGGCAAAGATCAACAAACAAAAAAGGTTAAAACACAGAAAATCCAAGATTAGAAAGAAAATTTTAACAAAAACTGAAAACTTCCATAAAGAAACACAAGATAAAAGGAACAAAGATTCCGTGTTTGGAAGGAGTTGGTATGATCGGGCAACGAGAAAAGGGAATTGAAAGAGAAATTACAAGAATACTCTAGCGATTGAAGATCGTCGGGAGAACAAAAAAGTCAAGAGACGAAGAGGATTGAAGAGATCTGCGATTGCAATGGGAAGCGATGATCAAGCTTTTTAGCAAGGAAGTAGAGAGAGAAGGGACATTTACTTGAAACTGAAATCAGTGACGTTCGCGACCTGTTTGGAAACCGACTTAACTTCAATTGGATACATACCAAGACACAAATCACAATATATGCATAGAAGCTACTGTCCAACTAACCACCCATAAAAACAAAAGCTTTCTCCAACAAATTTTGCTAACCCTCTTGGAACCAATAAACTGGTAGTAGTAATGTTGGATCTTGAAGCTATAGCTTGAAACTTTATCCAGCAAACCCAGCAAACTCAAATTGACTACAAGACAGACTGATTGGAAGGAGTTGTACGACAAAGAAAAAAAAAGATGCTATCTTGTCCAGCACTATAGCCTACAAACTCAGAAATGCAAAATACAAGACCCAGAATTGAGGATGACAATAAAAATTTTCGCAATTACCACAGAAAAGAATTAAAGAATCCTTCAAGATTAATGGTAAGTAAAAAAAGAACCTGCTTATTATATCAAATCAATAAAAAATAGCTAAGACAAATGAAAGGTCTAGAGTATTGATACCTGCGATGGCTGATTTGATGAAGTTTCCGGAACTTGTTGCTGCATAAGGTTCATCATATGGTAAAACTGCTCTTGCATTTGCCGAAATTTAGCTTGCTGAGTTTCTCTCTCTTTTTCCAATTCCCTAACACATGCTTCCATAGTTTGTAATCTTTCTCTCAATGTGAAAACCTCTTGTTGTGTGTTACTTTGAGAGAATTGACGAGCTTGGCGTCCATAATAACTGGAAGGTGTGGGACCCATCCCAAGTCCTCGAACTCGTCCATTTCTCTCTTTTCCAACAACTTCAATAAAAGCCCGATCTTCCAAATCTTGCTGGCTGACAGAAGTATCGGCTAATGCTTCAAGCTCAACCATCTTCTCTTTTGTTGCCTCCTATAAATCAATTAAATAACATAATAAATTCATCATATTATATTAGAAAATGACACTATTTTTCAAATAAGTAGATAAAAAATTACCACAATTCTTTGAGATGTTTCGTTTAAATAAGATCCATCTTTCTTTGTGTGAGTTATTCGAAACAACTCCACACGTCCAATTTTCGCACCGCATATTTTCTCCTAATAATGGATAAACAAAGTAAGCAATCAGCCTATATAACTAAAAACATATATGTAAATGAAAATAGAAAATAATTCTTACTTGTTCATTTCTAATTCTTGCGAAGCTTTTGGATCCACCCGTATGAGTATACTTTTGGTGCTTTCTACTTGAAATCCCTCTTTTTTCTCGCTCCTATGATATAAAATAGTATATAAAAAAATAATCAATAAAATAATTCATAGAAACGCCTATATTAATAATACCAATATCTTAACACAAATATAAATTAGTACCTCCCCTTCCTTTGAATACCAAAATGCAACTAAAGCTTCATATTGCCACCTAACAACATCGGGGGGCACATTTTGCATAATCACATTTGGATCCGTATTTCGATCAAAACAATTTTTTTTTCAAAGAGCATTTATAATCTCTCCATTTTTTACCTAAAGAATCACACAAGTACTTTCTAGAGATATTTTGAAGAATAAATCTTTCCTGCAAAAAGGAAATAGACTATAAAACATTCAACCTATAAAAAAAATTTACTAACTTAATAAAAGTTATAACAATACCTCAATAAAGCTTAAAGCTTCATCCTTTGTTCTCTGCGGCACTTTATGCCATGTTTCATAATGAAGAGGTAGTTTCATTCCATTCCTGGCAAACATTCCTAAAAATCCAGATAATAGCCTAGTTTCTTCATCAATTGGTTGTCCAATATTATTTCCACTCACAAGTATCCTATCTTGTGGAGGTAGTGTCCATAATTCTCTTAATGTTGTCCGACCTCATACTCTATGTTGGCCATCTCTACCAACTATACAAATATAAACTCCAATTTAGCAACATTCATCAAAACAAAAGTCAATTTAAATATGAATATATTAAAAATACCTGTATTCACATTAGCTGCAGAACTAGGCTGGATACCATCATCTTCTATACATGTGTCAACTGCAGGGGGTGCATTTGTCTCAGCTGTAGGTTGTAACTCATCAATATTTCGAATATTGATGCCTGCTAGTTTACTTTTGGGCATTTTAACTTATCTGCATCATAATAGGAAAGATTAAATTCCATATTTTTAGCTATGAGATTTGGACTTAAAAATTGAAGTTAAATGCAAAAAGCAGTAAAGCAGTAAAGATTAAATTCCAGATTTTCAGTTCACCAGCAAAAACAAAAAAAAAAATCAATACTTCCAATTATTCTCATGCATACTAGCTACATGCATATTTTATCCTCTGTGTACAGAAACATGGTGACGATAAGACCCATACATGAATGCATATCTAAACTTGGAAAGAAAAAGCATGTGTTTCGGTAAAAGTGTAGCTTTTAAAATATTGTAATTGAAATTTAATTGCTGACTTCCTTTTTTCGATATATTTATGAGAGATTTTGGTCTTACGATGTTCAGTTACAGTAATTGGATGCAGAACAATCAAGAAGACGTACATGCAAACACAGAAAAGCAATGAGGAAAGTGTTGAATCTTCGAAATTAAAAAGCAAGAGATGAGACTTTTTGAAGTACGGGATTTTTTTTGCTTCATACATACATATATCATTTACAAGGTACAGTAAATAATTAAATGAACATGTCATGATCCAACAATAACGATCACAGAATATCTGTTCTGTATGATTCATCTTTGTAGAAAAATGGCAGCTCCTACCAAGCCAAACCATAAAGTCAAAGCTACCCAAAATGCCCGGTTCTTCTCCAGTCCAACATGCCTTCCATGTCATCTTGTCTTATAGGAAGATCACGTTGAATTTGGGAAGTTGCACTAGGAGCAACTCTTGATGATGACCTAGAAGGAGTAACCTCTCAGTGAAAATACCAATTAATGTATCCCGAGAGAAATCCTATACAGATTAAATGTTCGAACACAATTTCACGCATATGCCAAGAGATATTACCACACTTCAAACACGGACATAGTATCATATCATCCTCACTTGCATTCGTAAATGCAAAATTAAGAAATCGTTCTACTCCCTCTTGGTACTCTTGACTTAACCTCGACTTTTGCATCCAACTCTTATCCATTTATAACTTGCTACATTATATACCAATAAAAAAAATTAGATGTCTATACACTATACACCAATAATGAGTGAGATGAGAAGGAGAATGAGTGAGATAGAGAAAAAAAAAAGAAGTGAAGCAATAAATGGATGAGTGGATGTGTTTCTCTTGTATGCTGTCGGCTTTTTCTGCCATTGTCTTTCATTTGGAGGACTTGCTATTGTGCTTGATCTTGTATTTGATTTGTTTCTTTTGTGGTAGTGTCATTGTTCGCACAAGCAAAATGTGAGTTTATCTTTCTATACAGAATCAAGACAACTGTAAAAGCTCGTATATTGGATCAAGACAACTGCAAAATGTGGTAGTGTCATTAGTCTTAGATATGCTCTTAGGGGGAAGATCATAAATAGTACATACGTTTCTCATTAGGTAGAAACTGTCATAATTATTGGATTTAGAAGAATCACAGCAGGGTAGAGACTAGAAAGAGGACAAGGCTTTATCATTTATGCTAGAGTATCCCTTGTTGGAATAATCTTGCTACAGGTTGTTTTCTTATTGTAAGAGAATGAAACACATGGCTGCTGGAGAATCATCTACTTTCAAGGTTCGTTTCACTTTTTGACCTTCAATTCACCTCAAAACTTTATAAAATAGACACTGTAAATGGCAAACATCCTTCATTTCCAGGCATTTTCATTCAAGCAAAACTTAAATAAGAAAGAACACCTGGTTTGATGCTTGTTCAATGTAACAGAGCTCAACCTAAATTGGTTTGCATTCTTTTTATTTGATTTAATGACAGCTAATATTGGGTTCTTCATCAATGGCTCGGCAACGAATCCTAGTTGAAATGGGCTATGAGTTTACAATCATGGTATGCTGCTTAGCTACTGGTTTATGTTCATACATCACTTCCAAAGGGTTTTAAAATAGAAAAAAATTTGCCATACTTAAGCTGGTCTGCCCTGATTCTAACTAAAGGACAAAGGTTGGATCTTTTAAAAAATTCTTTTGAGGGGTTTTATATTAATTTTTCTCTCTTTTTTTCTATTTCCTATTTAGTAAATTAGGAAGAAATATAACTAAATCTGTGATTTAGACTGCAGATGTAGATGAGAAAAGTATAAGAAAAGAAAAGCCAGAAGAATTGGTTACGGCTCTTAAACTTCTATGAAGAAAATTATTCTGCCCACCTCATGCGTTTGGTTGTATTCATAAATGAAGTCAATCTCAGTTCCAAAAATAATATGTTAATAACAGAGCCAGGATCACCAATTAATCACATACACATACTTTCTACAATTCTATTATTATTTATAGCAGCATTTGAATACGAATTTGAAACTGAGGAGTGGAAATAAAATCTTCACCATCTTCTAACCCCATTGACAAAGTAGAAAGATAAAAAGGAATTGTTGCAGAAACTAGTGGCACAGAGATTTGAAACTGCGGTGTAAAATGAAAGCCATGTTGAGCATATGAGTGTATAAATAAAGGAATCATAAAAATGACTATCATGAGCATTCCTTACATTGGTACTCTATAGTAAACAATAAAAAAAAATCTGAAATTACCTTATTCTGGATAACATGCAGCACAAAAAGGATGTAAATCTTACATGCAGCACAATAGTAACCTTAGCTTTTCTATCCAAAAGTGCCCAATAGTAAACCTTACATGTAGCACAGAAAGGATGTGAAAGAATAATTAAACTGGGAAGCTTTACCTTTCGGCCTTGTAGTTCTGCTATTTTTCTCTATATAGTGGTTAGCTCTCTTAATACCTTTAGCAAGTCATCGCCCTTTTCTCCTACAGAAGAAAAACAACATTATTTATGAAACATGCAAATATCTTAACCGACCACTAAAAGACAGGGTCAGATTAATATGAAACATAAAAAAAATTTTATAAAATGTAAAAAGAAAAAACTGGTAAATCTCTATCACATAAATCCCAACATGGCGGAACTAAATTTATATATTCTCCTTGCATTAAGTCTACAATTTCATTTGCTCAATCATGCCTACATACATTGTTGTACAGCTAACTGTTATCACACTTCAATACATGAATCTTAAAGTTTATACATAGCATATCATCTCAACACAGATATGATTTCCCAATGATATATTATTCAAGGCTAAAGCAGAAAAGAAAATATATAAAAAATTCAATTTATTTCAAGGAAAAAAAGAAAACGGCTTACCTCTGAGATGAACTACCCAATGAAGTGAATCATTAAATCAGTAAATCAAAGCGATTGATCAATTAAGCCTGTAGCAACATATATAAATTAGTAAATCAGTAAATGATTCAGAAATTAAAAAAAATCCCTACATTTAGAAAAAAACACCTTAGTAGCAGAGGATGATTGAGAAAAATCCCTACATTTTAGAAAAAACAAGTGAAAGAGAATCGGAGGGAGGGAGAGAGAGAGATACGTGAGCTTGAGAATCGAAGAGAGAGAGAAGCGAGCTTGAAATCGGAGAGAGAGAGACAGACGTGAGCTTGAGAGTCGAAGAGAGAGAGAGACGCGAGCTTGAGAATCAAAGAGAGAGACGGACGGGAGCTTGAGAATCAAAGAGAGAGACGGACGGGAGCCTGAGAATCGGAGAGGGAATTTGGGTTGGCGACAGGGAAGGAAAAAATGTTAAAATAGGAGGTATAATTTTTTTACATAGTGGCGTTTTTCAAGGGAAAACGCCGTTAAGTGTAAAACTTAAAACGCCGCTAACATGCCTATATTTTCCAAAAATAAACTTTTGAAAATACTTATTACATAGCGGCGTTTCTAGGAAATAAACGCCGCCATCTGTTAACTTTACGACATTTTATCATAGAAACGCCGCAATTGTGCAAAATTTTTTAACTAAACGGCGTTTTTTTGGATAAAACGCCGCGATGTGGTGGAAAACACGGAACTTGGCGGCGATTTTATTTGAAACGCCGCTAAATATATGCCACTAAAAGTTATTTTTGCTGTAATGCATGGAAGTTAGAAAATTCTTTGGTAATTGCATGGCTTATTAATTCCATTGAGCCAGCCATTGGAAAATTTAATATGTTCATTCCTACTGCAAGAGAGGTCTGAGAGGCTGTTTGAGAGACATAATCAGATTTGGAAAATTCATCTCAAATTTTTAAGTTGAAGACAGTTGTGGCATTCAAAGCAAGGAGATAGAGAGGTAACAGAATACCACAATGAGATGATAGCACTATGGCAGGAGCTAGATTTGTGCTACGAGGAAGAATGGGAATATAAAATGATAGTGTGAAGTATATGAGAAGAATAGAGAATGAAAGGGTTTACGGGTTCCTTGCAAGCCTAAACAAGAGTCTAGATGACGTTAGACGATGGATTCTTAGAAGAAAACCCCTGCCATCTCTCCATAAGGTATATTCTAAAGAAAGAAGAGAAAAGGGGATAATACACCAAAGTTCTTGCATTGATACTCCACGACAAAATGGAGTGACAGAGAAAAAATAAACACCTATTAGAAGTAGCTAGGTCTTTGATGTTTACAACCAAAATACTTAAATACTTATGGGGAAAAGCCATTCTTAGTTCCACCTATTTGATTAGCTGAATGCCTTCAAGAACTTTGAAGTTCAAAGCACCAATAAAATTGTTTAAAGAATGCTTTCCAATATCACGTCTAATATCAGATTTGCCTCCTAAAATTTTTAGGTGTATTGCATTTGTACATGTGCATAATCATCATTGTAGTAAACTAGACCCACGAGCATTAAAATGTATTTTCCTTGGTTATTCTCCAACACAAAAAGAGTACCGTTGTTTTGATCCAAAATGGAAAAAAAATTTGTCACTATAGATGTCACATTTTTTGAAAATCAAAGTTTCTCTGAGATTCATATGCAGGGGGAGAAGGGTTATGAAGACTCGTTACTTGAATTGGAAAGGAATGAAACGGTTGTGATAAAAATTCAGATTTGACAAGTTCAGGTACTTCAAAGAATTCTACTAGTTTAATGGGCTTGGGTACTTTACATTTAGAAGTAAGGCAACCTACAATTGCTGGATTTGATACAGAAATAGAAAAAGATTCAAGAACTAAGCAAAAAGGAGGATGTGAGATTGTCTACTCAAGGAAAAACCAGATTCAAAGGAAGGATAATATCACAACTTTACAAGCTCAAGAGTTTGATTCGAGCCAAAACTGAATGAAACTTTAAATCTAGGTAAGTCTCCTAATCCATGTCATGTTCGTTCTGAATCAAATCCTCCTATTTCTGAAAATATTCCCATTGTCCTTAGGAAAGGTAATAGAGCATGCACCAAGCATCCAGTCTCCAACTATATGTCATACAAAAATCTATCACCTTATTTTTATGCTTTTATTTCACAACAGTCTAGTGTGGATGTACCTAAGAATATACAGGAAGCTCTAAATATTACTGAATGGAAGGAGGCAGTCTTTGAGGTAAATGAAGGCTCTTGAAAGAAAATGGCACATGGAAAAAGGTGGACTTGATTGAAGGAAAGATACTAGTGGGGTGTAAATGGGTGTTCACGGTGAAATTCAAATCTAATGGAACCTTAAAGCATTACTGGTAGCAAAAAGCTTTACACAGACATATGGGATTAGCCATCAGGAGACTTTTCCTCCAGTTGCAAAGCTTAATACAATCTGTGTACTACTCTCGATGGTGGTAGTAAACTTAGAATAGCCATTATATTAGTTGGATGTTAAGAATGCTTTTCTTAACAATGAATTAGAAGAGGAAGTTTATATGGATATTCCACCAGGATTTGAGGACAGCTTTGGGACCAAAGTGTGCAAATTAAAAAAGTCACTATATGGCCTGAAGGATTCTCCTAGAGTGTGGTTTGAAAGGTTTATGAGGTTTGTTAAAACCCAAGGCTATAGTCACGAAGCATACCAAAAATGGTAAGATAGCAATTTTAATTGTTTATGTGGATGATATCATTCTTTTTGGAAATGATGAAGATGAGATAGCTAGACTAAAGAAGAGCCTTGCAACAACGTTTGAAGTTAAGGACTTGGGGTCCTTACTGTATTTTTTGGGAATAAAAGTGGCTAGATCTAAAACCAGGATATTTGTCTCACAAAGAAAGTATGTTTTAGATCTACTTGAAGAAACAGGAATGAAGAGGTGTAAGCCAAGTGATATTCCAATGGAACAGAATCACAAACTAGGAGAACAAACCAAGGGAACACCAATTGATGCACGTTAAAAGTAGTGAACAAAGGTTGAGATAGCAGACAGTTTGAGAAGAGAAAGAACAAACTGTGAGCCCTTTGTTCAAGAGGAAAAAGATAGAAAAGAGATAGGAAACAGAGAGATTTAGAGGGTAAATTCTGGTATTTCTTATTCATCAGGTAATCTGTAGAAGAATTGATATTTATACAGCTTAGAAGTCAGTTTACAATCAACCTAACTAACTTTCCCGCTTCACTTAGTAACTTCCATCCAATTGCCATCCAAGTCATCAGCTCTTAACAACTTCATCAGCTGATCTCAACAGCTTAGTCAGCATCTTCATCAGCTCACTGTTAGCTCTACTTCTTCCACGCATCAATCCCTTCCCCTTAAGAACAGCCTTGTCTTCAAGGCTGAAAAGCAACCTTTGGATGCACAAGTCTTACTGCCAGGAGTTCTTTGATCATCTTTCTTGATTGCATCTTGTTGGAGGTAGGAGTGTCTATAAAGTCTGATATGAATTGCTACTTCTTCCTTCATAATTTTGCAGTCATCCTTGTATAGCAAACCTTTAGGTTCTTCAAACAACTCTACATACTTGTCCAAAGATATCAATTACACATTTATGGTGGAAATTGTTTTTTGCAGAGTCCACATTTCCAGATTTTCCTCCTTTAATTCAACTACAGCAATAGTTTCATTAGGAGAGTCTTTTTCCACCTCATTTTGATCCTTGAAAGTGTTTAAGGTATTTTGAGAAAGATTTGATAATGAAATCTGATTTAATGGAATGGTTTTGGGAATCTGAGGAGGGGTAGAGAGTAGAGGGGGTTCTTCAACAATGGTGGTGGTAAGACCACTAGGTAGTAAAGATGGGTTAAGGGTGGGTTCTTTGTTTGGTATGGGTTCTTTCTGCAGTGTGGGTTCTTGGTTTAACGTTTTCAAGGTAAATTCTTGAAGATGAGCCATTAGGAAAGCCTCATGAAGAGTTTTTGGCATGAACATTTTGACATTCTTGTGTATAGGATCCTTGAGCCCATTCAAGAACAAATTGATTGCATAACTCTCACATAATTCTATCCTTCTCAACAAAGTTAAAAAATGATCATGGTATTCAACTACAGTACCTGTTTGTTTAAGGCTTAGCAATTCTGTGAAAGGCAATTTATCCTTTAACTCTTTGAGAAACTCATCCAAAGATTTCATTATTCTTGAACAATCTTGAGATTCTGCCATTGTAGGTGCCAAGATCGAGCTTTGATGCCAAATTGATGCACGTTAAAAGTAGTGAACAAAGGTTGAGATAACAGACAGTTTGAGAAGAGAAAGAACAAACTGTGAGCCCTTTGTTCAAGAGGAAAAAGATAGAAAAGAGATAGGAAACAGAGAGATTTAAAGGGTAAATTCTGGTATTTCTTATTCATCAGGTAATCTGTAGAAGAATTGATATTTATATAACTTAGAAGTCGATTTACAATCATCCTAACTAACTTTCCCGCTTCACTTAGTAACTTCCATCCAATTGCCATCCAAGTCATCAGCTCTTAACAACTTCATCAGCAGATCTCAACAGCTTAATCAGCATCTTCATCAGCTCACTGTTAGCTCTACTTCTTCCATGCATCACCAGTTGATGTAGGAAGGTATCAACAACTAGGGAAGTTGATTTATCTTTCCCATACAAGATCTAATACTTGTTTTGCTGTCAGTGTTGTAAGTCAACTTATGTATTCACTGTATGAAGGACATTTTAAAGCCATATACAGGATTTTCAGATATCTTAAAGGGACACTAGGAAGAGGACTCTTGTTTAAAAAAGTAACTAAAGAAATGTTGAAGTTTTTACTTATGCTGATTGGGCTGGTTTAGCTACAGATAGAAGATCTACATCAGGTTATTGCACCTTTGTTTAGGGTAATCTTGTTACTTGGAGGAGCAAGAAACAAAATGCTGTAGCTCAAAGTAGTGTAAAGGCAAAATTTAGAGCTATGGCCAATGGTGTATGTGAGATTTTATGGATCAAAAGAATTCTTGCTGAACTAAAAATGAGTTGTGAGCATCCTTTAAAGTTCTTCTGCGACAATAAGGCTACAATTAGCATTGCAAATAATCCTATACGGCATGATCATACGAAGCATGTCGAGATCAATAGACATTTCATCAAGGAAAAGCTTGAAGACAAAGTTATCTGCATGCCATTCATCACTGCTAAACAGCAGATAGTTGATGCCTTAAATCAAGAGTTTACCCAGGCCTAGGTTCGAATCTCTTGTTGGCAAGTTAGGCATAATGAATATCTATGCTCCAACTTGAGGGAGAGTGTTGAATTATTAAGAGTTTGTTATGTTTATCTATATTTATTTTGTTTTTTAAAATAAAATCTGAATTGATCACTAATTAGTTCCTTATATCTAGGAGTAGTTAGTTTGTTCTTGGAACTCTATTTGTTCTTGGACTCTTGCTAACTGTTAAGATATAGACTTGGCCTTTATATATGCTCTGTCACTATTCCGAAAATAAATCAAGAGAGTATTTTTTGTTTATTTCTCTATTACAAGTCAGCGTGTTTGCAAGGGACATTTTCTTAGCAGTATTCAGGTCCTTCAACCTCGGAAGTTGAGGGACTCCTCCACTAACACTCAACTATGCAACCAGTTGTTAGGTTGGACGGCTGTGAGGTAGCTGGGCTGCTTTGGATGAGCTGGGCCGTTTTGTCTGCAAGGCCTGTTTATTGTGTAATAGGTCTTTTGGTTGAGGCTTGCTCACCTAGTCTTCTAGATATGGCTTTACCCATGTGTTCTGGGCCACTCTCCTAGGCCTTTCAGCTCAGTCCTAACATTTTGATTATATGTTTTTATGCATATTTGACATGTACATGTAAAGCAATTTTAATTTAAGAATAGTTTAATAGAGCTAATTAGTGGGATTTGATGGAATGTCCTGACTGTGCAATTTATATATTCATTTTTACAGAGTGAATCAGTCATATGAGAAAAATGAAAAGACATAGAATTTGATAATTAAATTAGGATTATTAAAATTTTAAGATTTAGAATATCAATAGAAAATGTAAATGACTAATTGAATTTTGAAGATGAATATATATGGATTATACCAATGATAAAATTTTAAAAAAATCAGTTGGAGATTCCTTGAAAATTTTAGGTGAGAAAATTCTTTCTTAAGTTAAGCCAAATTGATAGGATGCTTAAAAGAGAATTTAATAAATGATAATTCATATTTATTTTCTAAATTAAATAATGTATAAATAAAGTATAAAAATAATGTAAGATAAAAGTTTATAAAAGTTAGAGCCAAAGTTAGAAAAAGTAAAATTGACATAAAATATTCAAATTATTCGATGATGAAAATTCTAAAGGAATTGTGCTCGAATAGTATTGTTAGAGAATTTTGATGTGAGGAGATTTCTTTTAAGTCTGACCTACTTGATAGAAGATTTAAGAGAATATTTTTAATATTTAATAATTCAAATTTATTATGAGAATAAAAATAAAAATAAACTGAAAAATAATAAATTAAATTTCTTATAAAATTAAAATAAATTTAATAAATTAAAATTACATAATTAAGATTAGGAAAGAATCAGAATTAATCAAAAAGAAATAAAATTAAATAAAATTAAAATATTTGAATAAATATGAAGTATCACAAGGATGGAATTTAAAAGAAAATTGTGCTTAAGTAATTTCTTCAAAAATTTCTAAGGTGAGAAAATTTCTTCTAAGGTCTGACCAGTTTGATAAAAGGTATTAAGAAAAATCTTCAAAACTAAATAATTCATGTTTGTTTAAAGATATAAAAATATGTAAAAATAATATATATTAAAAAAGATAATAACAATAAAATAAAAAGAAGATAAAATAATAGAAATAAAAATTTATAAAAATTGGGTAGTAAGTCAAGATAATAAATTCATAATACATTTAAATGATCTGACGATAGATCCTCTTCAAGAAAGATAATTGGTCTTATTTGAATAATCTTGAAGTGGGAAAAACTTTTGAGTTGTGCGACTAGCTTAATATATGAGACTTAAAAGATTTTTCAATATTTAATGATTAAAATTAAAGCAAAATAATAGGCAGAATCAAGATAACTTTAGACAATTAGTTTATACGATTATATTTAATTTAATAATTTTAATATTATGATTCATGTACAAATCAAAAATAAAATAGGTATAAAATTGAACTAATTAATTGACCAATTATTCATATTAGTGTTTTTTTAAAATGATAATTGGTACTTTTTTTCATAATGTCTATTATTCAATATTATAACTGGATATTTGGTAATTGATGAATATAATTATGTCACGACCCGAAGGCCGCGACTTTCCTTTAATACTTATACTTTTCTTAGTCTACAAATTTATGGACTAAATTTTTCTTTTTCATTTTAAGGTTTGTATTCGGTGTCAGTATAGTTACTATACTATCTAGGTGACATATAGTCATTCCATTTAAATATTAAACAAACACGGAAACGATTCTTAGTTACATCCCTACTTTTTAAACAGAATATGTACTGTGCATCAATTTAAGTCTTACATGTAAACAAGTATTTTATAAGAAACATATACCTCAAAAGACTAGTACCAAGTCCATTCACCGTCTCCGATGCCCACTTAGCAGCTCACATGGCAGATGTTAACTTCAATAGTCCGAAAGAGATGAAATTTAGTAGGGTGAGCAAAACCACGGCTCAGTAAGATACTAATATAAATACAAGAGTAGGATTACACTGTCTTAAACTGCAATGCTTAAAACTTGCAAGGATGCAATTACAGTTAATCCTTTCTCATCGATACATCTCATTATCACTTCTCATTTTCACTTTTCATTTCGTAATCATACTTTGGTATGCTATCATCTCATATCAATTCTCATATTTACTTTTCATTTCATAATCATTTTTCTATATTCTATCATCTCTTATCAATTCTCATATCATCTCTTATCAATTCTTATATCATCTCTTATCAATTCTCATATTGTGGATCATAATCACGGTGGTATGAAGTCATAGTTCTCTTCGTGTATTTCCATATTCATGTTTCATATCATATCATGACATCATATAGATGAATTATCGCTACCACCGAGTCATGACACTCCTCATATATTCTTCATGTTTAATTGAAATATCTTATCGAATTCACTTTACAATTAACAATCATATTCCCGTATTACATCAATTCATATCACTTATCGTCTAGGAATTTATGATCACGATGGAGTAAGATCAGAATTCTCTTCATATCAATCTTATGTTCATATATCATATCATATCATGTCATGTCATCGTATAGATGAAACTTCATTAACGTCGAGTATGAAATTCTCATGTACTAGGCATATTATCATGTTAGGGTTTAATATGCAATTTATGTAATTTTTCTGTATAAACCGCTATTATTTCAAATCATATCATATATACTTTAGGACATGCTCAACATATAAATTTTCAATTCATTTCAAATTTGCCTTTAAGGCATGATAGAAACATGTTCAATTTCATTCATGTATTCGTTTTCAGAGCATATCTAAAACATGTGCGGTTTTAAAACATTTTTCATATACTATAAGTCATATCAGGTCTAGAGTTCATATCAAATCAATCCATACTCTAGACCGCATATCATGCCATGTTCGACACAAAATCACATATAAATCATATAAGTGTCGAAATCATATCTCATGGACTTTTAAAACATGTTTAAAACATGTACTGTTTCAAAACATATTTTATTTCAAACTTGTTTCATGTACAGTATAAATCATGTCAAGTCTAGAGTTCATATCAATAAAATCATACTCTAGACTTCATATCATATCGGTTAGAGACTAGGCTAGATCCCTATCATCTCTATCAATAAAGACTTAAATCACTGTAGCTAGCAGTGAAATTATATCATCGTCCCCTGGAAACCAACTAGGGCGCTATCTATGGCCATAAACCTCATCTCTCTCAGCCCCACTGATCAGGCGTGACTGAGACCTGTCCACGACTATTGTCGGACAAGCATCTCTCTGCCTAATGAGCAAAGCTCCAATTAGGCGGTTTCCACTATGCTTTATTGAATTTCATTCTTTTAGGGTGCCTACAGTCTCATAAAATATTTAAATCTCTAGCTTTTTTTTCAATATCATGTAAAGCATATGGTAAAATTCTGTATGAGACTTCATATATCAAAATATATATATCTACCATATACTTTCATTTCAAAACAAATCAACACTTTTCAATATTCATATAAACATTATTAAAATGTTTCAAGTTGCAAGAAAGCATGCTTAAATGCGATGTTATAAAACATTTCAGTATGCAACTGCAGTAATATTTTCATCAATACAGTGAAACGATTCCTTTAACTTTATCACCATCAATTATTCGATTTCAAGACTTTCTTTCTGTCAAGTCAGTAAATCACTATGCAATTTATTCACTATTCATTTAGTTCGGTATTCAATTTGCTCAGTACTCAATTCATTTGGAAATCGAATCACTTGGTATTCAGACCATTCGGTATTCAATATCCTTTCTCGATCGTCATCGACTATTATAATCATTTATACACTTCATCATCAAAATTAGGATCTCATCATTAGTATGAATCCTCTAAGTTTCTATGAGCTTTTAAACATCATGTTTTCTAAATAGTCATCAAGGTACCGAAATTATGCAAATAATAATATCATCACTCAATATTTATTCCAGAATCGACATCGAGGATAACAGAATCACCACATCAATAGTCACTTGTCAAATCCATCTATGATTTGATCTATTGATACATGTTTATCATTTCCGATTTAAGGTTCAATTTCATTTACGATCACAAAATCATATCTAAATCCTCAAATCAATTTTTATGCGGCCTTTATGACTTAATCCGAGCTTATGCAATTGTCGATCTTATTATTGGAGATTAATTCTAAGGTCATAAGCACAACCATCTTTTCACATATTTATCACTCATTTCTTTGAACCCATAATTGATCGAATTGTGTCGTAATTCAATCTCAATTTCAATCAATTTTCTACATGCACAAGTCGTACATTCATTATGATTCAGTATCATAATTATTCATTGTGTACCATCGTATCAATACTAAGACCCATATTACTAGGATATGTCCGTTTATTATCTCACGTATATTCGACAGTACAATGTAGGACGGTGAAATCGTCTCCATTTCGATCTTTCGAATTTGTCCATATTATCACGTTTTTTGGAATTATTTCAAAATCAAGAAACCAGACTCGATAAATTCTGGAAATCATTACTCCGTTAATAACTTCACAATCCAATCATTTAACCATCAATTTTCAACTATGATCTTCTCAACCATTTAAAAATCATTTTTTTTCCTATGACATAGTAAGATCCTTCTTCTTCTTCTTTCTTTTTCCTTTCCTTCTTCTTCTTCTTTCTTTTCTTTCTCCTTTTCTTTTCTTTTCTTCTTTCTTTTCTTTTTCTCCCCTTTTCTTTTCTGTTCTGTTTTTTTTTTCTGGCCTGAACCGGTTCGGACCGGTTCAGGCCGGTTTGGTCGGGCCGGCTTCTGTTGGCCGGTTCGGTTACCTCCCGTCGGCATCACTGCCGGTACGCACCCTCCACAGCTAGCCATGGTTGTAGGGATGCCGGATCTGGTCTCGGTTTCCTCAGTGGCGGCGCTGGCGGTGGCGAATCTGGACGGTGGGTTTCTACCTCTTTCTCTTCTCTTTTCTTCCTTCCTCCGTCGTTTCCTTCACCGCCGGTGGCCTCCTTCTCCTTCGTTGGTCCTCGTCGGTGGCGTTGGTGGCGGTGCCGGCATCTGGATCGACCGGCATTCCTCTTTCCTTTTCTTTTCGAGTTTCCGTTTCTCTTCCTGTTTTTCCGTTTCTTCTCTTTTCCGTTTGGGCCGTCGCCGGTCACTTCTCTCTTCCCCTTTGGCTCGCCGGCGACGCCCCCTCGCTCCTCTTCCTTCCGGTGGCCGGCGTCGTCCGGCTTTCCTTTTTGGTTTTCCTCTTCTGTTTAGTTAACAGAAGAGGAAATGTGGGAATCGGGTTCCCCGATTCCCACTTCTCTTCTTTTTTCTTTTTTATTAATTATAATTATAATATTTATAATATTTATCTTTTTATATTTATATATATATATATATATAAATATATCATATAATTATATATATATATATATATATATATATAGGTATACATATATAAAATCTGTATCAATTATATATACATGTGTAAATCTATACATTTTAAATTTAAAATACTATACATATAATTCATATATATTATATATATATATATATATATTTCATATACAAACCATTTATATATATATATATATATATATATATATATATATATACTTGACTTTAAAATACTATATATATATATATATATATATTTCATATATATATATTATTATATATATATATACATAAATGTACAAAAATTTACATATATCTATTCAATGATATAAAAATGGTATTTCAACATATGATATATACATATATTCCATATATGAATGTATATATTTATTCAAAAATATATTTATATAATAATCTTATATAAATATCAAATTACATATTTTTATTTCTTATTAAATTTGGATTTCTTTATACCCAAATTTATTTTCTCCAATTTCATTCTTATTTAATTTGGATTTCAATTTGTCCAAATTAAATTTTTCGAATACCTTATATTTATTTAGAAAATTCTCGGTCTTCACAAATTATATCTATCATTAATATCAAAATGGTCAAATTAGATCAACACTACTATGTCTATTACTTTTACATATCATGGTTTTCTCAAAATTTTAAATTTTGACCATTAGTACTCTTTTAATATATACTATAGTACTATGCAATATCATAATTGAACAATTAATCAACTAATTATACGATTAGATCTAATGTAATTATATTGGTATTTAAAAAATAAAATAAATGTAATACAAAATCTTGAAAGTTTAAAATTTTATTAAAAAAATAATATAATAACTAAAAAAGCTAATAAAACAAATTAAAAAAATAAAAGAATTTATTAGATAACGAGTGTTTAAATTCCAATAACCCAACTTTGGTAAAAAAAAATTTCAATCACCCAATAATTTTTTTTGTTACAATAGCCCAACAAGTTATTGGTTTAACTTAAAGAGTACAAAACTATCTATATAAATATTTACTTAGTGTGATTCATTCATAACTTGTACTCTTAAGATTTTAGATTTTTAATTTCTTTCATTTTACTATATATTTTTTAATTTGGCTCACTTAAAAAATAAATATTATATAATCATTAATATAAAATTATATATTGATAGGATGCTTAAAAGAGAATTTAATAAATGATAATTCATATTTATTTTCTAAATTAAATAATGTATAAATAAAGTATAAAAATAACGTAAGATAAAAGTTTATAAAAGTTAGAGCCATAGTTAGAAAAAGTAAAATTGACATAAAATATTCAAATTATTCGATGATGAAAATTCTAAAGGAATTGTGCTCGAATAGTATTGTTAGAAATTTTGATGTGAGGAGATTTCTTTTAAGTCTGACCTACTTGATAGAAGATTTAAGAGAATATTTTTAATATTTAATAATTCAAATTTATTATGAGAATAAAATTAAAAATAAACTGAAAAATAATAAATTAAATTTCTTATAAAATTAAAATAAATTTAATAATTTAGAATTACATAATTAAGATTGGGAAAGAATCAGAATTAATCAAAAAGAAATAAAATTAAATAAAATTAAATAAAATTAAAATATTTGAATAAATATGAAGTATCACAAGGATGGAATTTAAAAGAAAATTGCGCTTAAGTAATTTCTTCAAAAATTTCTAAGGTGAGAAAATTTCTTCTAAGGTCTGACCAGTTTGATAAAAGGTATTAAGAAAAATCTTCAAAACTAAATAATTCATGTTTGTTTAAAGATATAAAAATATGTAAAAATAATATATATTAAAAAAGATAATAACAATAAAATAAAAAGAAGATAAAATAATAGAAATAAAAATTTATAAAAATTGGGTAGTGAGTCAAGATAATAAATTCATAATACATTTAAATGATCCGACGATAGATCCTCTTCAAGAAAAGATAATTGGTCTTATTTAAATAATCTTGAAGTGGGAAAAACTTTTGAGTTGTGCGACTAGCTTAATAGATGAGACTTAAAAATTTTTTCAATATTTAATGATTAAAATTAAAGCAAAATAATAGGCAAAATCAAAATAACTTTAGACAATTAGTTTATACGATTATATTTAATTTAATAATTTTAATATTATGATTCATGTACAAATCAAAAATAAAATAGATATAAAATTGAACTAATTAATTGACCAATTATTCATATTAGTGTTTTTTTAAAATGATAATTGGCACTTTTTTTCATAATGTCTATTATTCAATATTATAACTGGATATTTGGTAATTGATGAATATAATTATATCTATCATTAATATCAAAATGGTCAAATTAGATCAACACTACTACGTCTATTACTTTTACATATCATGGTTTTCTCAAAATTTTAAATTCTGACCATTAGTACTCTTTTAATATATACTATAGTACTATGCAATATTATAATTGAACAATTAATCAACTAATTGTACGGTTAGATCTAATGTAATTATATTGGTATTTAAAAAATAAAATAAATGTAATACAAAATCTTGAAAGTTTAAAATTTTATTAAAAAAAATAATATAATTACTAAAAAGGCTAATAAAACAAATTAAAAAATAAAAGAATTTATTAGATAACGAGTGTTTAAATTCCAATGACCCAACTTTGGTAAAAAAAAATTTCAATCACCTAATAATTTTTTTTTTGTTACAATAGCCCAACAAGTTATTGGTTTAACTTAAGAGTACAAAACTATCCATATAAATATTTACTTAGTGTGATTCATTCATAACTTATACTCTTAATATTTTAGATTTTTAATTTCTTTCATTTTACTATATATTTTTTAATTTGGCTAACTTAAAAAATAAATATTATATAATCATTAATATAAAATTATATATTTTATACCAAATATCGTAAGAAATTTAAAAAAGTACAAAATCCTTGCAAGTTAATAAAAAAATTAAAATGTATAAATTTATATTTATAATTATCAAAATTTTAACTTTAATCTTTCTATTATATTTTTATTTAATTAGTTAAATAACTTATTAAATTTAAAATTATAAAAAATATTTATATCTTATAAATTTTCAAATAATTCGAATCAGACTAAATTCACCTGCTCAATTCGAACTCAAATCTGAAAAAAAAATTAAATCCAAAAAAATTACTTAAACCAACAAAAATCTGAATTCAAAAAAAAAAATCAACCCGAAAACAGCCCGACTTAGATCCGTTTACCAAATCTAAGCTGGACTGGGGATAGACAGACACTAAACCGCACCCGTCTCCACATGGTCCAGTGGGCAGTGGCCACAATCACTCTTCCCACTAAAATTTCAAAACTCACAGTCCACTCACTGTTTAAAAAAAAAAAAATCAGAATAAAATCCCTGTCTTAAGCTTCACTAATCACAAAGACAATTATCATTTTCTGGAAACGCCACCTCACTCATCATTTTTTTTAAAAAAATATTTTCTGTTCCATCTATAATCGATAGCAGATTAACCAGATCGGAGAAACTGGTTGGCGGGGTGCGCAAGGTCAAAGGTGAATATGGCGACGTCGTCGTTTAACAAGATCGAAAGGGCCCACCAGATGTATAGAGAAGGGAGGTATGAGGAAGCGCTGGGTTACTACACGGAGGCGCTGGCGGTTGCCAAAACGAAGCCTCAAGAGATTGCTTTGCACAGTAACAGAGCTGCTTGTTACTTGAAATTACATCATTTCAAAAAGGTTTCTCTTTCTTTCTTTTTTTTCTTCCTCTTTTTATTATTCTTTTGAATTGCTTTTGATTTTGCTTATTTTTTTTATTTTTATTTTTGGTTTTTACTAATTATCCAGCTTCAGATTGGGTTTTTCGCACAATGGGAAAATATTGATTTTTACGGTTTTATTTCGACATATTTATGGGTTTGATGTAGTATTTTATGGAAAAAAGATTGGTTTTATTAGAGTTTACTTAATCTGCCTTTGATGCATGAATATGAAAATAGTATAGCAATTTTGACTTGTTATTTCTGTATTTTATTTGGGGTTTATGTATTCTATTTCAATGTTTTTGACTTGATATTATTTTCCTTTTTTAAAGAAAAAAGATGAATTTTTTTATGTTTCTAGGGATTTTAGTAGAAAGTGAAATTTTCTTTTAGTTTAAACGTTTGTAAAGTTTTGAAATTTATTTTTATTCTTAATGAAGTTTATTAATGGTTTTGAGATTTAGAACAGAGAGGGAAAAAAAAACAAGTCTGAAACAGGGGCGTAGATTATCATCATTTGTTCTTTTTTAGATTATCTCCGTAGAAATAATGTTGAAGCTATTAATTTAAATATTCAAGAATTGAATTTGTGATAAACGTTCTTATTTAAGATGGATAGTTTTGCTTTGACTCTCCATTCTAGTAAAAGAATCATCATTTGTTCCTTTTTAAGCAATCAAAATAGCCATGATTCAATAGCCTATATGATGATGCAAGATTCAATCCTGAACGACTAACTTATGAGAAGTATGATGTTGCATTGTACAGCTTTTATTGGTGGTTTTGTTCGATGAAGGGTATGCATGACTTGCGCGAACACAGACTTGTGTCCCTGCTTCTATGCATTTACCCCTGCATGCTAACACACGCACACATACACGTGTTCTTTAGAACGCTTTAATTTTGCTTTTTGGATATCCCAAAATGTCTCGAACGGCAGCAGCAATAACGAATTTTCTACCATGTGAAATTGGTTCTGTGGGTTAAAGTTTTGCCATTATCCTCTATTAGGTATCATATCTTGAGTAAGATAATTTGGAAAAACTCATGAAGAAATTCTGTTTGCTTCTACGTTTTTCTTTTATATGTTGCTTTTGTTATGTGCGGAATGCATACATACTGGCTTATCCATTTTACATTAATGATTGGAAACTGTTATCTGCCAACTGATGTTAATTCAACCTTAGGCTGCAGAAGAATGTACCTCAGTTCTTGAGCTTGACCATAAACACACTGGAGCTTTGATGTTGCGAGCACAAACACTAGTCACACTAAAGGAGTACAATTCAGCCCTCTTTGATGTCAACCAGCTAATAGAGTTGAATCCCTCTTCAGAAGTTTATCATAACCTTCAAGTTCGTTTGAAGACACAAGTGGTATATCATCTTGTCTCTTTTTGACTGTAGATCTTTCTCTACTATTTTACATGGTGTCTTGTTTTTCAAGGAGTGCTTTGTCTTTTTTATGTCACATAAACTTTTCAATTGTCTGCTGTTGACTCATACAAAATCAATTGATTGTTCATTGTCATTGGGAAAGCTATTACCACAATTGGTTCCAATAGTTCTATCTTAAGCTTAAATGTGCTTGATCTTTGTTACCACAATTGATTACAATAGTTCTGTTTTAAGCTGACTTGTATTTGATCTTTCCGATGTTAGTAAGAAACTGAATTTTGTTTTCTTTGCTTAAGGAAAGGCACTTGCTCCAATCCCTGAATCTGAAGCAGAGTTGGAAGAAGAGGAAGAACAGGAAGAAGAACATGGGCAACCCTGCACAATGGAGAAAGAAGATGAACAAGATAAAAAAAAGGAAGACATGTTAGTGATTGTTCGGAAAGATCTGAATGCTGTGAATAATGTGGATCTGGTAAAAGCAAAAATGATTTTTTCTGAGAAACCTGAAGTTAAAGAATCCCTTGAGCATGAAACAGATTATAAGAATGTGCCTGAAATAAATCCTGGAGTTCCTGATCCTCAAGAACCAAATGACAAGGATCACAAAGGATGTGTAGCAACCCCTAAACCCAAGGGACATTCAGGTCAGAAGAATGTGCCTCAAAGAATTGAAGTTGCTGCTCCTGTAGAACAGGGCATCAAAGATTCCAAGGGATGGCAGGCAATCCCTAAGCCAAAGGGTCACTCAGCTCTGGATTATGCACGGTGGGACAGAGTTGAAGATGACTCTAGTGAAGATGATGACGACGACGACGACGATGAGTCTCAGCCTCAGTATCGTTTCCGGGTAAGAACTGTTGGCATGCGGCCGGTGAAGTGAAATGGGATGAAGTAAAAAATTATAATGATGTAAGGATTCTGATTCCTAACATCTTCACAAATGGTCTCCAATGTTGAGGAAACTGTAGTTTGAGAAGCTGTTTTTGATCTATCATGTTTAAACGTCCAAAGCCAGGGGCATCATATTTTGCAGTTGCTTCCCTGGTTTGGGTTCTTCCCCTATCAAACCAGCATTCAAAAATTTCAGCCTGCCTCCAATATTTGGACACGGTTGCACATATTAACGGATTATCCTCATCGATTTCAGAGTCAGGTAATCATTTCTGGTGATATAATTATTTATCTGCCTCTTGAAGTAAACATCAAGGTCTGACTCTCTTCGGATTGCTTAAGCTACATCAAGGGAGATGAGAACTTTGAATCTGTCAGCTCGTTTGCATTGGAGGAACACTTTTATACACCAATAGTGTCCTATTTTCTCGAAAGTAATACAAAATATTAACTTTATTTTTTTGTTTGTTACTATTATATAATTATTGATTATATTTTATATGTATTTGAATATGTTCTTCAGGTCAAGTTAATAATAACTGAACAGGGTGTACTCGCTGTTGTTGATTCATGAATAAAATTTTCTGATTCTCAGATATGAAATGGAATGTATATCTTGAACAAACTGATAGTGATATGGGTTAAGCCCTTAGCCCTTTACTCCTCTGGAGATGGGTTTTATCATGGTCTTTTCATAATTTTCTGCCTGACAGGAAGGAGCCATAGATCAGATAAAAGTCAATTGCTTAAATTTTCGAATTTGAGTCTCTATCAATATATACAATACAAAGAACCCCCTATAAGTAGCAGTTAATGAAGTTGCAGATTTAGAGCACCCATCGTTCCTGGAAATCACCCTTCTCTCTCAGTGAGAAGGGTAAAACTCACGCTGAGAACGAAAATCAAAATACGGAAACTTAAAAGGTAGTGTTGTGAAAAGCAGGCTCTCCACTAGCAAAGTTTTTGCATGGATCATATTTACCTGTAACTGTCAAAAAGGTTATGGAATGTTTTCACTAATGAACCTCCTCCCAGCATTTTTTCACCCTCTCTAGCCTTTATGGTCTGTTGGGCTCTGCTGGAGTATAAAAGGTGCTACTCGCGTTGAGCATGCTTAAGAGTGATGTTAAAAGAATTTAAATTAATGTTTGGCAAATTTAATATAAAAGTGTTTTAAAATATTGAAAATTATTTAATAGAATTTTTATATATTTTTAATACATGTAAAAAAATAAAATAATAAAAAATATTAAATTAAATCAAGTTTTTAAGTGAAACAAACAAATAAAATAATAAAATACCTTTTCTAATTAAAATAAAAATAAATTAAATATAAAAATTGCACAAAATAAATAAATGTGAAATAATATAATATTTTTTATAATTTTGTGAATTATTGAAGAGTAAAGTGAAAATGTAAAAAAATTTCACTAAATACGTGTTAATGAAATTAATACTTTTTAAAAAACTTTGATTTATAGCTTCATTAAAAAGATCAAATTTGCTTCTCATATAAGCTAAAAATTTTAAAATTTTGAGAGTCAAACATCTAGCTTTTGCTTGTACAATGGATAAGCTCTTCCATAAATTAGGCCAAACATACTCTTACTCTAATATATATATATACATACACACATACACAAAAGGGAAATGGAAGTTGATCATTCCATTCCTTTTGCTTTCCAATATTACAATCTAGCTTTACTACATTACGAGCAAATTTATTTGCATCTCTATTAACATGAGTAAAACCAACAAAGATAAATCTGTTAGCCACATCTTGAATGTCAAAAAGAAAGTTAGCCCTTTGCCAGAAAAAAAACTTTTGCAGTAGTAAGTTCCTTCACTGCCACCAAACAGTTACTCTTTAGTACAATGTTAGAGAAACCAAAATCACGAGCTTTGCATAAACCAAATCATATTGCTTTCATTTTTGCATGAAGGGACTCTGCTATATAGTCCGGCCTGGTCAATTCAGTGTGCAACACACTTGTCGAATCTCTGGCAACCATACCCAATGTAGCTTGATGAGAAAAGAAACTGCATCCACATTAATTTTAATGAAGTTTGCAGAAGGCACCTTCCATGTATTCTAAACATCCTGAATTGTATTGGAGTATATTGGCCGAAAGATCAACTCTTGAGCATCTTTTAACAATTGATCTGCTTGAAATTTGATTGCAAAACATGTATTGCAACATTTTTATACAAGCATTTGTTCCTATTCTGCCACAGAACCCAGCAAATCGTAGCTAAAGTGGACAGCTCTCCCAAGTTTTGTGATTTGTCAAAGAGAGAAATTAACCCCATAAGACAAGATCAAGGAAAGTTAAGACCCACTACAATGAGCTCTACCACACCTCTCCGCTAAATCTGCAATGAAAAAAAAAAAAGCTGTGATACCAATTTTCCCCATCCTTGCCATACATAGGACAGCAATCTTCAACCCTGAGCCTCTTCTACTTCAGCATTACAAAGGTAAGTAATATATTATGGACTATCCTCCACATCAGAAATAGAATATTGGGTTGTCTGTAAATGCTATATGTAGTGCCAGACCTGGCAACGCTGCTGCCAATCTCCTACAGTCTTCCCTAGCAACAGTCGAGCCACACAGGAAGCAGATAAAACTGAAAATAACCAAGCAGTGAATCCATCCACACTAGTTTGTCTAGAGAATTTTGCCGAGTAAAAGGAATCCTCAAAATATGCTGCATATCCTATTCATTAAACAATTCCCGCAGTAAGTCCGTTTTCTAAGTAGACGTTGCATCATCAATAAATGCAGTGACTTTGAGTGACATGGGTGTGGTTTTCTAAGTAGACGTTGCATCATCCATCCACCTATAACTAATAGGTGTGGTTTATCAATCCACTTATCTCTCCATACATCAACCAGCAAACAATTTCCCACTTTCTACCTGGATCCGTTCTCCACTACTTTCTTCCCTTCTAACAGACTTTTCCATAAAAAGGATGAATTGCAAACATCCTTAGCCTCCATGAGCTGTACATGATGGAAATACTGACCCTTCAATACCTTGAAACATAATGATGAGTCTTCATAATAGCCTCCACCACTGTTTAGCCAATAAGGCTAGATTGAAATATGAAAATCCTTGAAGCCCAAGCCACCCTCCAACTTGGAACAGCATAATGAATCAAAGTTCATCCTATGTATGCGACTTTTCTGGTGTTTATTACGCCACCAAAAATTGGCAATGAGAGAATTTATTTGTACAATCAAATTCTTTGGCAGTTTAAAACAACAAATGTAAAACAACAGCTTTGATAAGAATCCCTTTGCCCGCATAGGACAGTAACTTACACTACCAACCCTGTACCTTACACCAAAGTCCCTCCTTCAAAGACTCAAATTCTTTCTTCTTTAAATGCTCCATAAGCAAAGGTATCCCCAAGTATATGTCCCTACCAAAATCTTTATACACACCCAATAAATTCGGAATGAGTTCTTGCCTCTTAGCATTCACATTGGCATTGAAATGTATTGCTGATTTTTGCAAGATTACTTCTTGTTCTAATTCCTTTTCATAGATTTGCAAAAGACACAAGATTGGTTGGCTTTCCCGTGCATGAGCCTGAAAGAAAATAGGCTTTCTTCTACAAAAACCAAGTGAGTAATAAATGGAGAAGCTCTAGAAATACGATTACCCCTCAAGTGACCCTCCATAGCAGCCTCTTTGGATTAAATAAGATAGCCCTTTAAGGCTTTAACACAAATAAGAAAAAATAAGGTGGTAATAGATCTCCTTACCTCAATCCTTTAGTTGGAATAATCTTCCTACTAAATCTTCCATTAATTTTAACTGTACAAGTAACAATACGTACACACTTTCTGTATTAATGTGTAACACCCCAATCCCACAGCAAGAGTTTATAAGACTCTGCAATGTTATAAATGTAGAGACCTGAACTCATACTTGTGAGGCATCTCCATATTGGGAGTTTGTGAGACTCTACAATGCTATATATATAGATACTTGAATTCATACTTGTGAGGTGCCTTTTGTGGGACAAAACCGTGAGACTTTCGGATTAAATCAAATCGAATAATACATCGCAGGTTGGGTGCAAGTATCCACAAATGGTATCAGAGATAGTCCACCAATCGAAAAATAGGAACTAAGTACTACATCGTGGGAGCCACCTCAAGATTCTTGCTGGAGCTAAGTGCTACACATTGGGAGCCACCTCTAAACTCCCATTGTTTGGTGTGATTTTGGTTCTATTCTAATTGAGCTTGACAATGACGTCAAACTTTAAAGTGGAGGAGTTTGTAATATCCCAATCCCATATCGAGAGTTTATAAGAGTCTGTAATGCTATATATGTAGAAATTTGAACCCATAATTGTGAGACGCTTTTTGCGGTACAAAACCGTGAGACTTTGGGATCAAAGCGAACAATACCTCGCAAGTTAGGTGCGAGTCTCCACAAATGGTATCAGAAGGGTCCACTAGCCAAAATATGAGACCTAAGTGTTACATCATGGGAGTCACCTCTAAATTCTCAATACTTGGTGTGATCCTGATTCTGTTCTGATTGGACTTGATAAGGATTGCAAGCTTTAAAGTGAGGGAGTTTGTAACACCCTAATCCCACATCAGGAGTTTGTGAGACTCTGCAATACTATATACATAAAGACTTGAACCTATACTTGTGAGCTGCCTTTTGACGGACAAAACCATGAGACTTTTAGGTCAAAGCGGACAATACCTTGCAGGTTGGGTGCAGGTCTCCATAAATAGTATCAGAGGTGGTTCACTAGTGTGACATCCTCGTCACTCTCAATTACCAATTAACTTTTTCTTTTTACGTAAGGGTGGTTAGGCTGTTTGTCAGAGTCATCCTTGTCTTCTTCTTATACTTTATGTTTTATTACTTATAGCATGATATCAATTTCTTATGAAATGTATTTTTCATATACACATACGTCAAATACATCAGGATCTCATATAACTTACATAACCTATATCCCCAAATGGTATAATATACATCACTGTAATATTGTATTGTATAATAGCTGAGATACATAACAAATGAGTATACCTTCAAGGAATATTAGGAAGCGTATCTTGAAGGTACACTATAAACTCCAAAAAGTAAGCTCCTCTAATTGGAGCGGAATTCATTGCAAGTAATCTGGATGAAAAAATGTTGTAAAGGGGTGAGTTTACGCTCAGTAAAAAACATATGTAAAAGAGCGTACTATGCCACTATATGCAGTTTTCCTGCTTGGCTCTATAATGTCATGTAAAATTATTATAAAGCATATATCATATAATTTCTTCAAATATCGTATACACATAATATCAAATAAGTCAAATACTTTCAATTGCCTTTAATTCACTTGAAATCACATATGCAAATATTCAAATATGTCAAATACTTTCACGTATCTCAAATCACGTGAAATCACATGTACAAATACAAATAACTTCAATTATTTTCACATACTTTCAAATAGATGGGAGACGATTAACTTCCAATAGAATCATGCACCAAATAAATCTCATAAGGGATACCGCAAATATATCTCGTAAGAGATAATCCCGAGAGATGTCAAGTAAGGGCGTACCCACATATGGGCCAGGGATCCTCCCCTAAGCCAAATACACATAAGAGACATATGGTCATTGTCTATAGACCATAGTGAACACTAGTCAGGTGACATCTGTGGCACTGAGGACCGGACTAGGGTTTCTCAGCCAAGTACAAATAATACTGAGGACTTGATCGGAGTCCCACAGCCAAATACAAATAATATGCATGATCACCAAAGGAGTTTATAGGCTCCAAAACATTTGTTATATACTTCATTTGTAATTCAAATATACTTATATCAAATAGGCTTTGAAAACCTTCTTTTCAAATAGGGCAATCGACTGGTCATATAAGGCAGTCGGCTGCTATAACATATATCATTTTATTGAATTTCTTTTCTTTTTAAAATTCAAATATTTTATTTTTCTAAAACAAATAGGGCAGTCGACTGGTTCGCAAACAGAAAGTTTTTTGAGAAAATGCAGTCGACTGGCTCATTAGCAGTCGACTGGCTCATTAGCAGTCGACTGGCTCATTAGCAGTCGACTGGTTCCATAAGCAGTCGACTGGTTTTGAAACAGAATACTTTTAAGGAAAATGTAGTTGACTGGCTCCTTAGCAGTTGACTGGGTCGAAACAAAGTGCATTCTGGAAAATAGCAGTCGACTGGTTTTAGTCGATTTCGGAAAAGTTTACGTCTCGTTTGTCTCTAGGCAGTCGGCTGCTATTTAAGGCAATTGACTACCCCTAGCCAAATTGTAACTAGGAGGAAAAACCAAAGTTTTGAATTTCCTACACTTCAAACAGCTTTTGTTTCAAACCAAATATGCAACCAAAACGAACATCGTCTCCCTACATCCGTGACACATATTCCTTACCTCAAATAGTCGATAATCCAATCGCTTGGTTGGAATCAATGCTTTTCTTTTCAACTCTTCAAAGCTGCAAACATCATATTAATTTCAACCTTTAACTTTCTTTCATTTTAATACCATAAGCATACTATACCAATATAACATAACTCCAAATCAAGGATGGAATTAAAAGAAACAATCTCTTCTTTTACCTTTGTTAGTGACCAAAATAACAGCGATTTAGATCTCATCGATTCCTTTGATTCAGCCTTTCATATTACGGCTATAGCCTTAGCTAGTGATGAGGAGTATTTTTCGTTAAGTAAGCTTAACGATTTAATGACAGGAATTGGTTGTTTGTCAAGGTAAGTGAAATGGAAACTTGGAGAAACTTTGAGAGAAAGAGCAAATGGCTGCCAGCCTCTTTTTGGGAGAAGATGATTACAAGCTTCATTTCATTTAATGCATCCCTATCCTCTATTCATCTTAGCCATTGACTCTTTTACCAATTGACTAGTTGACCATTGAATTCCTTTTATTCCATATATGTCCCATATATCACTTATACATCAAACTTTCATTTTTATTTAATTCTTCTAAGTTGAAATACTATACAAATAAGGGGAAAATTACAGGAAATTGGAGATTTCACATTCTGCCCACCTTAGAGAATTTGGTCCTCCAAATTGATTCGGGCTATGTCGCAAATAATTCCGGATACTTCTCTTTTATCAAGCTCTCTAGCTCCCATGTGGCTTCTTCTCTAGTATGGTATTGCCAGAGAACTTTGACCAGTGGGATCGTTTTAGACCTCAACACTTTCTCTTTTCTATCCAATATTTGAACCGGCTTCTCCCAATAATTCATGTCTTCTTGTATCTCCAATTGTTCATATTCTATGACATGAGATGGGTCCGGATAATATTTCCAAAGCATAGACACATGAAAAACATTATGTACTCCCGATAGCTTCGGTGGTAGCGCTAATCGGTAGGCAACATCTCCCACACGATCTAAGACTTCAAATGGCCCGATATAACGAGGACTAAGTTTACCTCTTTTCCCAAACCTCATAATTCCTTTGGATGGAGAAACTTTCAAAAACACCGAGTCTCCAACCAAGAACTCAAGTGGTCTCCGTCGAGCATCTACATAACTCTTTTGTCGACTCTAAGCTGTCTTAAGTCTTTGAAAAATCATCTTAACATCCTCAGAGGCTTGCTCGACTAAATCTGGAGCTAACAACTTACGCTTGCCCATTTCTTCCCAACCTATAGGGGATCGACACCTTCTACCATATAAAGCTTCATATCATCATATGGTGCCATCCCAATACTCGCATGATAGCTATTGTTGTAAGCAAATTCATCCAATGGCAGATGATCATCCCAGGAGCCCTTAAAATCCAAAGCACATGCTCTTAACATATCCTCGAGCGTTTGAATGGTGCGCTTGGACTGACCATCAGTCTGCGAATGGACAGCTGTGCTAAAGTTCAACTAAGATCCCATGGCTTCTTGGAAATGTTCCAAAAAATGAGAAGTAAATCTGGAATCTCTATCGGATGTTATGCTCACTGGAACCCCATGTAACCGAACAATTTCTTTCACATACAAATCTTCCAAAGCATTAAGTCTATTCGTAGACTTCATAGGTAGGAAGTGAGCTGACTTAGCTAGTTAATCCACAATTACCCAAATGCTATCATGACTTCTTCTAGTCTGGGGCAATCCCATAACAGAATCCATCGTAATGTGCTCCCACTTACACATAGGTACAGGTAGAGGTTGTAACAAACTTGTCGGTCTTTAGTGCTCTACCTTAACCTGCTGGCACATGAGACACTTGGCCACAAACTCTGCTATGTCTCTTTTCATGCCAGACCACCAATACACTTTGCGTAGATTATGATACATCTTGGTATTTCGGGAGTGCAAAGTATACTTAGTGGAATATGCTTCTGTCAAAATCAACTTTTTCAATTCCTTGTCATCAAGAACACATATCCGATTCTTAACCCTCAAGATTCCATTATTACCCATATCAAATTCCGAGAGCATACCTGACTGGATCCCATTCATAGCCTCAATAAACTGAACATCCTCCCTTTAAGCAACTCGAATTCTGTCTATTAGCTCCGGTTCAATCAACAAACTAGCTATCATCCTAAATTGCTCATGGGGTGTAACATTTAGGTTGAGGCTTGCAAACTGCTCTTGCAACTCATACTCTCGAACCATCATATACGACACTATACCCACATGCTTCCAGCTCAAAGTATCCGCCACCACATTGGCCTTCCCTAGGTGGTACAAGATCTCACAATCATAATCCTTTAGAAGCTCGAGCCATCTCCTCTGTCTCATATTCAATTCTCTTTGAGAGAACAAATACTTCAGACTTTTATGATCTGTAAAAATCTAAAATTTCTCACCATACAAGTAATGCCTCCATATCTTTCGAGCAAATACCACTGCAGCTAACTCCAAGTCATGAGTTGGGTAGTTCTTTTCATGGTCCTTTAATTGTCGAGAACCATATGCAACTACCTTACCATGCTGCATTAGCACATAACCTAGACCTTGTCCTGAGGCATCACTATATACTAAAAATCCTCCAAAACCACTAGGAATGGTGAGAATAGGAGTAGTCATTAACCTACGCTTCAATTCTTAGAAACTACACTCACAGGCATCATTCCATTCAAACTTCACCTCTATGCGCGTTAAGCGAGTCAAGGGAGCAGCTAACCTTGAGAAACCCTCCACAAATCTTCGATAGTAGCCAGCTAGACCCAAGAAACTTCTAATCTCCGTAACTGTTTTCGGTCTCTCCCATTGCACCACAGCTTCAGTCTTTGATGGATCGACTGAAACTCCATCTTTACTGATTATATGACCCAAAAAGGAGATTTGATCTAGCCAAAAATCACACTTACCTAGCTTGGCATACAATCCTCGATCTCTGATGGTCTATAGAACTAGCTTCAGATGCTGCTCATGCTCTTCCCGGGATCTCGAATACACCAATATGTCATCGATAAAAACGGTGACAAACTTGTCCAAGTATGGCTTGAACACATCGTTCATCAAATTCATAAAAGCCGCGGGTGTATTGGTTAGGCCAAACAACATCATTAGAAATTCGTAATGGCCGTATCGTGTTCTAAATGCAGTCTTGGGAATATCTTCACTTTAGACCTTCAATTGATGATATCCTGATCTTAGATCTATCTTGGAAAAAACTTGTGCACCTTTAAGCTGATAAAAAAGGTCATCAATTCTGGGAAGAGGATATTTGTTCTTAATTGTCACCTTTTTCAACCATCGATAGTAGATGCACAACCTCATTCTGCCATCCTTCTTCCATACAAACAGTATAAGAGCACCCCATGGGGATACACTGGGTTGTATAAACCCCTTATCTAGTAGCTCGTGAAGCTATTTCTTCAATTCCTCCAATTCCACTAGTGCCATCCGATAGGGTGATCTCGAAATGGGCTCAGTTCCTGGCACCAAATTGATAGTAAACTCAATTTCCCTATCCGGAGGAAGTCCTAGAAGATCATCCAGAAACACATTCGAAAAATCCATGACTATTGGAATTTCAAGGAGTTTGGGATGTTTTTGTTCTATGTTCACCACATAGGCTATAAATCCTTAACACAACAATACATAGTTTCTATTAATTCCATTTACAAATAAGTCAATTAATAAACATACTTTTGTATTAAACATTTGCCAAATTTACAACATAGCTAACGGGAGAAGAGAAAATCACACTTTTAGCATAACAGTCCAATATCACATGATTCTTAGCTAACCAATCCATTCCTAATATGACATCAAATCCATGCATATTTAGTAGGATTAGATTAGCTACCGAGTTTCTCCCTTCTACCCGTAGCTTACAACTACGATACACCAAGTCTGTCATTTGAGATTCTCTAAAAGGAGTATTTATTTGCAATAAGTGTCCTAAAGGCTCAGGCTCAACAGGTAATTTCATAGCAATCCTTGGTGACACAAACGAATGCGTAGAGCTTGGATCAAATAATGCAGTGACATTTATATCAAACAAGTAAATCTTACCCTTAATCACATCAGATGAGGCATCAGCGGACTCCTTATCCATAGCAAATACCCGACCTTAAGTCACGGGTTTCTTTCCTTTCTCTGCAGCTGTGGCCTTACACTGAGGCTGGGTGGTCTTTTCTGATTCCTTGGGAACCCTCTGATTCATCTTAGGACAATCTTTAATTCGGTGTCCCTGCTCACCACACCAATAACATGCCCCAGTAGCCATGCAGCATTCTTGTGACCTATGAAACTTTCCGCAATACTCACATCTCTGCATTATACTCTTCGGTGAGCTAGCGGTACTAACTACTGAGTATCGCGATTTCTCATCACTTATCTTAATCCCAGTGGATCTAGGAGTCCCTGTACCACAATCATCATAAAGCTCCTAAATTTCAGCATATTTCCATTTAACCATTAATCAAAATTAAAATCATTCTCTTCCAATTTATTTTCTTTCCTGTCGAAGCTCTTTCATATGGTCTACTTCTCCTAGATGGATATCGGTCACTCGAGGCTCTCTCGTCTGACTTCCATTTCATCGGTTCTTTGCCTTTACTCTTAGCTCGGAAGTCAGCCTGATGAAATTCATAGTCTTGCTTACACAATTGAGCCTTACGGACTGCCTCTCCATATGTAGTGATATCCAAGGGATATAACTTAGACCTGATGAAAGGTCTCAATCCCTCCATAAGTCTGTAGGTCTTATGCTCCTCTTTCTTCAACACTTCCAGATCAAATCTGCTCAACGTAGTGAACTTTGACTCGTATTGACTAACCGTCATATTCCCCTGATTCAAGTTCAAAAAATTCTACTTGCAACCTCTTCTAAGCAGTGAGTGGGACGTATTGCTCATTGAATGCTTCTAAAAATATATCCCACGTTACTTCTGAATGTCTAGCCTCCAACACTGTCTGAGTGGCCCGTTACCAGAGTTCTGCATCATCCACTAACAAATAGGCAGCCAATCTCAACTTTTCTCTCTCGGTACAAGTCATATATCCGAATGATTTAGTGACCGCCTTCACCCAATTCTCTGCGGCCAACGGATCTCTATCCTCTTTAAACTTAGGTGGATCCAGCTTCTTAAATTCTTTAATCAAGGTAACACTGCAATAAGCACTAGGATCCCGCCTCTCAATAGCTGAGACTGGTGGGGGTAACTTTGTCTGTGCTGGTGGGGGCTGTACTGTAGGAGTAGGAGGTATAGGAGGAGCATTCCCTGATGTGGTAGGCGGAACAGTAGGTCGGGCTATTGGTGCATTCCTAGCCACATTCGGAAAGTTAGTCATAAACTGAGTAAACATAGTGGCCATCGTTTCCATATGTTTCTCCATTTTAGCTAGCCTAGTGTTCAGGCTTTGCGGTGGAGATAGAGGAGGAGATTGTGTTGGGGGCGATTCTGCTCGACCCTTTCCTCGTCCTTGTCCCCTATTAGTACCCTTTCTTCGAGTACTCATTCTGTCAATATCACGACCAAATAACACGATTTAGTATAACTTTAAACAGTTATACAACGTATATGTATTCAGACAAGTACAGTACATTAGGGATGTACACTATTTCTAGCCTAATGACACTGAAAAACCTCAGACTACCCAGCTCTGATACCAATCTGGGACATCCTCGTCACTCTCAATTACCAATTAACTTTTTCTTTTCATGTAAGGGTGGTTAGGCTGTTTGTTGGAGTCATCCTTCTCTTCTTTTTATACTTTTTGCTTTATTACTTATAGCATGATATCAATTTCTTATGAAATGTATTTTTCATATACACATACGTCAAATACATCAGGATCTCACATAACTTACATAACCTATATCCCCAAATGGTATAATATACATCACTGTAATATTGTACTGTATAATAGCTGAGATACATAACAAATGAGTATACCTTCAAGGAATATTGGGAAGCGTATCTCAAAGGCACACTATAAACTCTCAAAAGTAAGCTCCTCTATCAGGAGCGGAATTCACTGCAAGTAATCTGGATGAAAAAATGTTGTAAAGGGGTGAGTTTACACTCAGTAAGAAACATATGTAAAAGAGTGTATTATGCCACTATATGCAGTTTTCCTACTTGGCTCTATAATGTCATGTAAAATCATTATAAAGCATATATCATATAATTTCTTCAAATATCGTATACACATAAAATCAAATAAGTGTAACACTTTCAATTGCCTTTAATTCACTTGAAATCACATATGCAAATATTCAAATACGTCAAATACTTTCACGTATCTCAAATCATGTGAAATCACATATAGAAATACAAATAACTTCAATTACTTTCACATACTTTCAAATAGATGGGAGATGATTAACTTCCAATAGAATCATGCACCAAATAAATCTCATAAGGGATACTGCAAATATATCCCATAAGAGATAATCCCGAGAGATGTCAAGTAAGGGCGTACCCACGTATAGGCCAGGGATCCTCCCCTAAGCCAAATACACATAAGAGATATATGACCATAGTCTATAGACCACAGTGAACACTAATCAGGTGACATCTATCGCACCGATGACCGGACTAGGGTTCCTCATCCAAGTACAAATAATACTGAGGACTTGATCGGAGTCCCACAGCCAAATACAAATAATATGCATAATCACCAAAGGAGTCTACAGTCTCTAAAACATTTGTTATATACTTCATTTGTAATTCAAATATACTTATATCAAATAGGCTTTGAAAACCTTCTTTTCAAATAGGGCAGTCGGCTGCTATAACATATATCATTTTATTGAATTTCTTTTCTTTTTAAAATTCAAATATTTTATTTTTCTAAAACAAATAGGGCAGTCGACTGGTTCGCAAACAGAAAGTTTTTCGAGAAAATGCAGTCGACTGGCTCATTAACAGTCGATTGGTTTCGCAAATAGAACGCTTCTGAAAACAGGGCAGTCGACTAGTTCCATAGGCAGTCGGCTGGTTTTGAAACAGAATACTTTTGAGGAAAATGCAGTTGACTGGCTCCTTAGTAGTTGACTGGGTCGGAACAAAGTGCATTCTGGAAAATAGCAGTCGACTGGTTTCAATCGATTTCGAAAAACTTTACGTCTCTTCTGTCTCTAGGCAGTCGGCTGCTCTTAGCTAAATTGTAACTAGGAGGGAAAACCAAAGTTTTGAATTTCCTGCACTTCAAATTGCTTTTGTTTCAAACCAAATATGCAACCAAAACGAACATAGTCTCCCTACATCTGTTACACATATTCCTTACCTCAAATAGTCAATAATCCAATCGTTTGGTTGGAATCAACACTTTTCTTTTCAACTCTTCAAAGTTGCAAACATCATATTAATTTCAACCTTTAACTTTCTTTCATTTTAATACCATAAGCATAATATACCAACATAACATAACTCCAAATCAAGGATGGAATTAAGAGAAACAATCTCTTCTCTTGCCTTTGTTAGTGACCAAAATAACAACGATTTAGATCTCATCGATTCCTTTGATTCAACCTTTCATATTACAGCTATAGCCTTCGCTAGTGATGAGGAGTATTTTTGGTTAAGTAAGCTTAACAATTTAATGACAGGAATTGGTTGTTTGTCAAGGTAAGTGGAATGGAAACTTGGAGAAACTTTGGGAGAAAGAGCAAATGTGCCAGCCTCTTTTTGGAAGAAGATGATGACAAGCTTCATTTCATCTAATGTATCCCTATCCTCTATTCATCTCAGCCATTGACTCTTTGACCAATTGACTAGTTGACCATTGAATTCCTTTTATTCCATATACGTCCCATATATCACTTATACATCAAACTTTCATATTTATTTAATTCTTCTAAGTTGAAATACTATACAAATAAGGAGAAAATTACAAGAAATTGGAGATTTCACAACTAGACGAAACAGGGAGTTTAGTACTACATTGTGGGAGCCACCTTTAGATTTCTACGAGAGCTATGTGCTACACAGTAGGAGCCACCTCTAGACTCCCAACACTTGGTGTGATCCTGGTTCTATTTTGATTGGGCTTGACGAGGACGTCAAGCTTTAAAATGGGGGAGTTTGTAACACCCCAATCTCACATCGGGAGTTTTTGAGATTTTGGAATGCTATATATGTAGAGACTTGAACCCATACTTGTGAGACACCTTTTGTGGGACAAAACCGTGAGATTTTCGAATTAAAGCAGATGATAATTCGTAGGTTGGGTATAGGTCTCCACATAATGAGATCCAAGGATCAGTAAAATCCATAACTCACATAATTTCCTCCAAGTACTTCCATTTAACATGAGTATAGGCCTTACTCATGTCTAGTTTTGAGGCTACTTCCCTTACTAAACTAGCATGTTTCATCTTCATATGGTGAAACATCTCATGAGTCGCCATTGCATTATTGAAAATCTATATACTTAGCACAAAAGCACTCTATCTCCCCTATAATCTTGGGTAATAAAACCTTCAACCTTTTAACAATGACTTTAGATATTAATTTATATATAACATTAAATAAACTAATATGTCTAATGTCCATAACTGTTTTTTGGAGAACAGACTTTTAGTATTAGCACTATAGTGGTGTTGTTGCTAACATCCAAATTCCCTTGTAAAAAAGTCACTTAGCACTAAGTGTTGAATTTCTTCACCAATGACATGCCAATACTTTTTGTAAAAACAAGTTTTTATATCGCCAGGTCCTAGAGATTTCCTTAAAGCTTGTTGCACTTTAGCCTTTGTAAACTCAACACATAACTTCAAGTTATCCTTTGCAAATATTCTCTTGTCCATTCTCAAGCATATTAGACCCAAAATTGTAGTATATATTGCAGTATGAATGGTTGAAAAATAATTAACAAATTCTTTTTGAATCACCTCTTGGTCAACAATAAGCTCCCACATCAGAATGCAGTCGAGTTAGTAAGTTGTTTCTTCCACGTCGGGAGGCAATTGCATTAAAGTACTTAGTATTTTGATCTCCATCCTTTAATCATAAAACCTCTGATCTTTGACATCACATGATCACTTCACATCTGAGCAACTTTTTTAATCTATCCTTGAGCTTGTTCATTTATTGGCTGAGTTGCTTTTAAAGATCGTGAATTTGATAACCCAACACTCCATTCTCCCTACGATCCCACTCTAGTTGACTCCCACACAAACATAACTTTGTGGCCAAATCTTGGAAGGTGTTAACCTGCCTAGAATTCTAAGCTTCTATTATCACGTCTTCACACCTAATATTGTAGACCAACATTGTGATAACCATAAATTCTTTTTATCTTAATTTAATTATTTAGCACTTGATATAATCCTTTAACTCAATAATAACAATCTAAGTAATCATAAGGGGGGGTACATAGGTACGAGGACCTCTTGACACATCACCTCCATCCCAAAATTGGAGATTTCGTTTACTCCAAGCTTGAGTGAGACAATCTACATCAAGCCTATGCATTTTTTAAAGAAAATTAATTTAAATTCATTAAGTAAATTCATATGAGTGAATTTAATATTTTACAAATAGATCAATCATTTAGAATAAACACTTGTGTGCATAAATAAAAGTAAATATATAAAACAAATAACATAAATACAATATCAAAATCTACAAATATATATTATATAAATATATTATGCATCTTATTAATATATGGCAATGGTATTAAAAATAACAAATAAATAATAATAATAATAATAATAATAATAATAATAAAAATAAAATAAATACTAAATTCGTGATCTCTACCTGCTCCCACTGACGTAGGAACTTTGTTTCTTAAAAACAGAGGATGTTGACCCGCCTACCAACTTCCACTATCACTTACCTCATTCTCGACAAAGCAGGGGACTTTTAGAGGAGCCATTGTTGGTTGGTAGCTAGTGAGGAAAAGACACTGAGCAAAAGGTGTCTAATGTGCTAAATCCTAAAAACTAACCCACTAGACTTAAAAATCAAGGAGTCGCCACCAACCATTCAAGCCTAAGGTGTGATTGGTAACCTATTCTTATTTTAGATAAGGTTTGATCTACGTTCAAAGAATCAAGGGTTTGGGAGTACGGTTATGTGTGAGAAAAGATTAGCAGCCCCACAATGCCCATCTTAAAATGGTACCACTTAGTCTTAAGTTAATTCTAAATTTGCCTTTATGTTTGTATTAGTTTCGATAATTAAATATTGGGAAAGTTTCTAAGACTTTTCTATCAATCTGGCTCCAAGCTTAGAAACTCCCATCACCTCAAGATGTTCAAGGAGTACCAATCGACTTTCTTGAACTCCGTCGTTGGATTGATTAAGTATATTATGAAATTCTTATCTTTAAATAATTTCTAATCTTATTTTTAAAATTCGTATTTTCTTTTCATTTCTTATCTTATTTTATTTTCTTTTTCCTAATTCTATTATTTTATATCATGACATATGGGTTATTGACATTTCTTCTTAAGTATCCCATCAATCTGGCTCAACTAAAAAAGAATCCTCTCACCTAGAAATTCCAAGGAGTACCGATTGACTTTCTTGGAGTTTCATCCTCAGCATATGTCACATTTACTTCTTTTATTTAAAACATATTATTATCTTATTATTTTATATTCTTTATTATTTTTTTATTATCATTATATCCTTAAAATGAACATGAATTATGCTTTCTTGAAAATTCCTCTTTAAGTATTCCATCAATTTGGCCCAACTCAAGAATAATCCTCTCACTTAGAAATTCCAAGGAGTACCAATTGACTTTCTTGGAATTTCATCATCGACATAATCCATATTCATCTTTGTATCTTATCTTTGTTTATATTTCATCTAATTCATCTTTATTTTATTTTTCTTTTTGTTTATTTTATATTCTATATTCTAATTTGAATTATAATTCTAAATCAACTTACTATATATTTTTTATTCTAAGAACCTAGACACTAATCCTAATTGTAGTATGGCAATTGTATAAATCATACAAACTATCGTACAAACTAAATCGAATTATATCATCATTTAATCATGCAAATAAACCAAGTTATAAATTATCAAATTTATCAAGTTATCATGTATTTAATTATTAAAATACTTGATTATGAGTATACACATTATTAACAAATACTAATTAATATTCAAATTATATAATTAACTTGTTAAGTAATTAAGCATTAATTAATTAATCAAATAAATAAAGGAAAACCTGGAGGGTGACCGGCTTTATTCCTTCTCCACTTACTTCCTTTGTTTTGCTAAATCGAGTAACACAAACTCGCGTTAGGATGGTAGCTTGAACACTGAATTGGGATACAACAGGCAGTGAGCTGATCTTGTCGAAGCAACTGACGGTGAAGCGATAAGCCGCTATGAATGGTGCAACAAGAAGCGACAAATGAGACCTGGTGATAGAGCAGTAGACGATGATGCAGTGGGAACTGTCACAGTAAGGCAGTGCAGGGCTCAACGATAGCAAGCTCTTTTCATCGGCTTTCGGCATAGCAGCGGTAGAGCTTGTTGAGCAGCTGGCTAGCGATCATTGGTGCAGCGGGAAAGGCTCTATAGCTTGGAGCGATCAGTGGCAGAGGTGGTGCAAGGTGCAGATCCAGTTCAAAAACAGAATCGTGGTGATGACGATGATGCCATAGGTGTGGGGTTGGCTGAAGTGAGGATGATGATGGTCCGGTCCGGTGATGAGAGTGAAGCAAGGATGACTTACGGCAAGGGTGCAAGCAGCAAGTTCAAGGCTCGATGATGGTTGAGTGGCAATAAGGTGGCTTAAACAGGAGAGTAGCGATACCGAGTTAAAGAGGCTTCATTTTTTTTTCAAATTATGAGTTCAACCCCTTTTTATAATCACAAACTTGTTAAAGTCCTAATGCAACTATACCTATTCTATTAATTATCTCATATTTTGCATATTTTATCTATTTAATTCTTATGTTAATCCTAATTTAACTCTATCAAATTTAATATTAATCTAATAATAACTATCCTATTAATAAATTCTAATAATTATCCTAAAAAAATCTAATAATTTAGTTATCTGATCCTAAAATTAATTTTATTTTATTTTCTTATATCTTTCTCTCTTTTTTTTATTCCTAAATCCCATTTTAATTCTAATTTCCTAATTAATGTTAATTCTAAATTTAAAAAATCCTAATTTAATTCTAGCCGAATTCTAATAATCCTAATATTAAATAATTATCCTAATCTAAATTGTTAAATTAAATTCAGTGTCACCTAACTCCATTAATTATTTTTACAAGTTAAAAATCTAGACAAAATAGGGTGTCTACAAAGTGTATTCACGTTAGGCATTGATCAGGAAAAGATTAGAGAAGAGGAGAGATATAACTTGAGAGAGAGCTAAAAGGGAAAGAATAAGGGAATGAGGGAGGAAGATAGGGATTTTTGGTAGTTAATGCTAGGCGATTTGGGGCTGGAAACATAGGTCATTTGGAGATAAAAGAATTGAAGAAAAAGGAAAGAAAGAGGAAAAGGAAAGAGAAAAAGAAGGAAAAGAAACCAGAAAGAAAGTGAGAGGTGTCGGATCTACTAGCGGCAACAACTAGAACCATGGCGATGGGAGAAAAATGTGTTGATCCACCATGTTGCTGTTTAGATAGCAGCAAACAGAGAGGGGTTAAACCAAACTGTTTAGCCTTGAATTAAAAAAATTGAGAGGATACCAAAACTAGAAGGCTAGCCACTATTGACCCGAAAACCAAAAACAAAAGGGAGAGCTGAAGCTAGGCGTCCGATAAGGAAGAAAAGAAACAAAACAGAGGCTGGTCTGGAGTGTGAAGCCTGTGGGAAAGAAGAAAGAAGCAAAGAAAGAAAAGGAAAATAGGAGAGAAAAGAAGGAATTGGAGATAGTGAGAGTGACTAAGAGAGGTGCCATTTTTGGTGGCTAAAGAAGGATTGAGTTTGGGTATTGTTGAGGATGGGGAGAAGCCTGAAATGCAGGGTGATTTGGGATCTCATTTGGTGTTGGAAAAGGGCGTGAAATAGGGAGGTGAGCTGTTGCCACAAGGGGTTGGAAATGGCATCTTAAAGGCTGAACTTGGTTATTCTAAAGGCTCCAAATAGGGGCTACCTTAGGGCTGAATTGGGACACCATGTAAGGTTGAAAGTAGGCAGGAGCGTTAGCTTTTTGGTGATGATTAAGGGCACCAAATAAGGGTACCAAGGCAAGGATTGGAGTAGAGTGATTTTGGTGCTGAAATAGTGTTGGAACAGGGTAATTTTAGTGATGAGTAGGGGTTCGAAACATAGCCCAAATAGAGTTGTAACAGGGGTATATAAGGGTGATAAATTGAGCTAGAAACTGACATGAAATAAGGTGATTTTAGGCCTCAAAGCAGGGGCCGGTCGGGGTTGGTAGCTGGGTGTTTCGAAGGCTGAAAGGCTAGTACTTTGGGCATTGACTTTTGGGGTTCTGAACAAGGTATTATTGGCTGGACATAAACGTATTAAAGTAGTTTCATTTTAGGCTGAATAGGTAGCAGTTTTTAGGGTTTTTAAAGGCTGTGTGAGTTGTTTTTTAGTGCCAAAGTAGAACTGAAGCAGGGGTTGCTAAGGGTGTTTAAGGGCAGTTTTAGAAATTAAAATAAGAATGTAAATTGAAAATATGGATACTATTTGAGAGGAGAAACAATAGCTAAACAATAAAGGAAATCAAGGCTGTAGGTTCGGTTAGCTTGAGACTTAAAGGTAAGGGTGCATATTTTGGTTAAGCTATATATATAAATATATATATATTTATATATGATGAAGGAAATGATATGAGTGCTATATATTTTTGTAGGTTGTGGAAAGATTATTAAGGTCTAGTGAAAGGTTCTGCTATTGTGGAAAATTCAAGGAGGATACTCAAGGAAGTGGAAGTAATACTACTAGGCTAAAAAGTGCAAGTGAGGTTTTGATAAGCATAAAGATTGGTGTTATATTGGTAAGAATTTCTATGTAAAGAAGTTGCTATATTTTTGTTATTTGTTGATAATATAAGGAAACAATTACTAAGTTGTGGTTGGCCATATCGATGCTATATATTACATATATATTAGATAAATATATATTTAATCATATGACTTTGAGAAATAGTGAATGTTGGGATATGGATGTAATTATTGATGTATATATGTGTGTGTGTGTGTGTATTTGAAAGGCCAAATGAATTTATTGCTGGAAACAAAGAATACAAAATAGAGTGAAGCCAAAGCAAGACTTCACCTAGCAAGCAAAACAAAGACAAGACAACTGAAATACTTAGCCCAATTGCAGTACCAAGCCACCAAAGAAATAACCAGCTACCTAAAGAGACAAAAACAGAAACACTTGGTGGGGCAACGTCAATACAAAAAAGACTAACACACCGTCAACAATTAACCCAACCAAAAAATGCAAAACAAACAAAATCTAACCACAAAATGCAAAACAAACAAAACGTAACAAAAAAAAAACCACAATCGACAATGCAAACCACAACAAACCAAATCAAGGAAATCTCTGGATACCAAGAACGGACCAACATCACTCTACGTGAACAAAGTAACCAAACCATAGCGCATGACAGAAAGCAACCAGAAAGCAAACCCAAGCACCCACAACTAAAAGCACCAAAAACGACAACCGAAAACAATCAAAGCCAAACAAAGGAGCCATACTCAAAACATTAATCATTAATCATCAGCATGTCAGAAGCTTTATTAACACCCTGTTTAGCAAGAGAATCAGCAAACTTGATACACTTCCTGAGAACATGATAAATTTGAAAACCAACCAACAACGGTTTCATATTCTCAACTTGGGAGAAGATATTCGTAAGTTTCCAAAGAGCTACTGTTACAGTTCGTATGTACAGTAAATCACACATTTTCACACTTATAGTAATGGTTAGGTTGTCTGCAATGCCTTTATTTCACACTTTCTTTAAACAGTGAACACTTTGTAAAGTAATTTATTTTAATTTACATAAAGAGAAATATTTACTAATAGTGTTTCATTCAACGATTACATCCCCTGTTCATAATTTATAAATGAAATAGTATTGTACAATAAGTCTAAACATATAAAGAAAGTAAATATATCTCCAGGATCAACACTAAGCTGCCACGAGGTAACCAAATGTGAAATCCCCAATTTCATGTAAATTCTCATATTTGTAAAGTATTGTAAGCCGAAATAATTAAATAAATATGAGAATTATGAAGTATAAATGATGTATGAAATATATGGAAGAAATAGGGAAATTGAAAGTCAAATAGTCAAGGAATTAAATTGATATTGTGAGAATAATTAAAGTATAAGGAAAATAAATATCAGAAATTTGGTAATTAAATGACATGTAGAATAAGAATGGAAGAAGAGAGATTAATGGTCAAATGGTCAAAGTTTTAGTGGCTGAGATGATTATGGGATGAGCAAGCATTAAATGCCATTGGCCTTGTCATCTTTTTCATCAGCCAAAGTCGGCAGCAACATCAGCTCACTCTCGTTTCCCCCATTTCCTCCAAGTTTCCATCTTAGCTACCTTGACAAACACCCTTGTCCAGTCATCGAATCATTAAACGTTTGTAACGAAAATTGTTCCTTGTCATTAGCTTAAGCCATACCTTTAATATAGAAGGATGAATCCAAGGAAATAAGGAGATCAGAATTGTTGTTAATTTGGTGACTAACCAAGGTAAGAGAGGAAGTTGATTTACTTACTTCTATCCATGGTTTGGAGTTTTATGGAGTTGGTACAACATGTTTATAATGTTTTCTTAAAAGTTGCATTATGATGATGTTACAGCTTTGAAGAAGTGAAAGGCTAGGGTTGATGCAACCAAGCTTGAAGATTATTGGCTATTGAGGTAAGGAATTTATGTAACGGACGTAAGGTGACTATGTCCACATGTTTTTAAGTATATTTTGGAGAGAAGTACAAGTCGGTTTTATGCAGGAAGGCTAAAATTCGGGTTTTACTCCTTGTTACCAAAATGCTAGGAGGAGTCGACTGCCTTAAGTAGCAACCGACTACTTAGAGACAACCAAAGCGTAGATTTTCGAAAATCGATGCAAACTAGTCGACTGCTATATAAGACAGTCGACTGTTGTTTTCCAGAAAGCATTCTATTTCAAACTAGTTGACTGCTATATGGACCAGTCGATTACTATTTGTGGAAAAGCATTCTGTTTCAAAACTAGCCAACTGCCTATGAAACCAGCCGACTACCCTGTTTTCATAAGCATTTTGTTTATGAAAATAGTCGAATGCTAAATGACCAATCGACTGCATTTTTTTCGAAAAGCATTCTGTTTCAAAACCAGTCGACTGCCTCATGTGTTTTCAGATTTTTAAATATCGAAATTTATAAAAGAAAATAATTTCGATAAGTGAAAATATGCAATAACAGCCGACTACCTTGTGAAACTAGTCGACTGCCCTCTTTGAAAAGAAGTTTTGAAACTTATTTCAGGAAAAGATGATTGTCATTGCAAAAAGCTGTATGACAAATGTTTTGAGACTATGAAGTACTTAATGATTATGCACTTTTGTATATGTACATGGCAGAGGAGCTCTAGTCCAGCCTTCAGTGCCACAGATGTCACTTGACTAGTGTTTATCGTGGCCCACCGACACTTGGGCATTTGTCTCTGTTATATATGATTGGCTAGGGGAGGATTCTTGGTCCCTATGGGGGTACACCACCTGTTATTCAGTGCATAATTCTGTTAAAATGCAAATAGTCTCCCTGCTATTTGAAAGTATATGAAGTATGTGAATTTCTTGAAAGTATCTAAATATATGATGTATGCTTGCACATACTATTTGAAAAAAGAAGTATATGATGTATGTTTTCATAATCTATTTGGAAGAAGTATACGATATATGCTTTATAATGATTTTACATGACATTACAGAGTCAAGCAGGAAAACTGCATATAGAGGCATAGTACGCTCTTTTACATATATTTCTTACTGAACGTAAACTCACCCCTTTACAACTATTTTTCATACAGACTACTTGAAGTGATTTTCGCTCCAAACAGAGGAGCTTGCCTTTGAGGTATCCTAGTGTACCTTCGAGATACGCTTCCGAGTAATTGTTGAAGGTATACTTAATGACATGTATTTCAGCTACTGTATAGTGCTACAGTACAGGAATGTTTATGAAACATCAAGGGATTTAGGTTATGTAAGATGTGTAAGATCCTATGGTATGAAATGATATGTATATATATCATTATTCTGCTTTGTTTGAAATTAAAATATTCATATTGAACTATTAAATATCAAGCTTAAGAAGAAGAAAGAATGACACTAACGGACGAGTCTAATCAAGTTAGATGAAAAGGAAAAAGTTATAAGTGAATGTGTAGTGACTGAGATGTCACAGATTGGTATCAGAGCAGATTAGACTGACGTTTGTTAGTGTCAATAAGCTAGAATTAGTGTATATCCCCAATATACTGTACTTGTCTGAATACATAAGCATAGTATAACTGTTTATAGTTATACTAAATAGCTCAACCTTATGATTCTATCGACAAAATGAGCTCCCATAGAAGGGGTACTAGTAGAGGATGAGAAAGGGGTTGTACGGAACAGCCCCTAGTACAGTCTCCTGTTCCATCTCCACCGCATAGCCCGAACACTAGGCTTGCGAAAATGGAGAAGCATATGGAGAATATGGTCGCGATGTTCACACAATTAAACTTTTCGAACGTGGCCACAAATGCACCATCAGTTACTCCTACAATACAGCCCCTACCAACACAGACAGAGTTACCCCCATCAGTCCCAGCTACTGAAAGGCTGGATCCTAAAGCTTATTGCAGTGTGACTTTGATTAAAGAATTTAAGAAGCTGGATCCGCCTAAGTTTAAGGGGGATAGAGATCTATTGGCAACAGAGAACTGGATAAAGACGGTCACTAAATCTTTTGAGTACATGACATGCTTCGAAAGGGAGAAGCATATGGAGAATATGGTCGAAAATGGAGAAGCATATGGAGAATATGGTCGCGATGTTCACACAATTAAACTTTTCGAACGTGGCCACAAATGCACCATCAGTTACTCCTACAATACAGCCCCTACCAACACAGACAGAGTTACCCCCATCAGTCCCAGCTACTGAAAGGCGGGATCCTAAAGCTTATTGCAGTGTGACTTTGATTAAAGAATTTAAGAAGCTGGATCCGCCTAAGTTTAAGGGGGATAGAGATCTATTGGCAACAGAGAACTGGATAAAGACGGTCACTAAATCTTTTGAGTACATGACATGCTTCGAAAGGGAGAAGGTGGGCTTGGCTGCTTATCTATTAGTAGATGATGCTGAATATTGATGGCAACCTACTCGGACCATTTTGGAGGCCCGGTATGCTAAGGTTACGTGGGATAGATTCCTAGAAGCCTTTAATGAGCAGTACATCCCACGCACCGATCAGACTAGGTTGAAGATAGAGTTTCTAAACTTGACTCAAGGGACGATGTCAATTAATCAGTACGAGTCAAAGTTCATTTCTTTGAGCAGATTTGATCCAGAGGTCCTCCGGAGTGAAGGACATAAGATCTATCGATTTATAGAGGGATTGAAGTCCCCCATCCGATCCAAGCTATACCCTATGGTTATTACCACTTATAGAGAGGCAGTCCGTAAGGCTTAGTTGTGCGAGCAGGACTATGAGCTTCATCATGCTGATTTCCGAGCTAAGGGTTAAAGGCAAAGAACTGATGAAGCGAAAGTCCGATGAGAAAGCCTGGAGTGATAGATATCCATATAGGAAAAGTAGATGTTTTGAAGGAGTTTCGATAGGTAAGCAAATAAATTAAAAGAAAATAATTACATGGTTATATGGCAATATATTGAAATTGGAGTTATGATGGTTATGAAACAGGGATTCCTAGACCTACCGAGATCAAGATAAATGACGAGAGATCCCGATATCCCGCAGGCAGTACTGCTAGCTCACCGAAGAGTACAATGCACAGATGTGAGCAATGCGGGAAGTTTCATGGATCACAACCATGTCGATTAGTGAGTGGTGCTTGTTTTAGGTGTGGTGAGCAAGGACATATGATTAGAGATTGTCCCAAGAGAAATCAAAGGGCGTCTGAGGAATCAGAGAAAACCCCTCAATCACAGCCTTGTCCCAAGAGAAATCAAAGGGCGTCTGAGGAATCAGAGAAAACCCCTCAACCACAGCCTAAGGCCACATCGACAGAGAAAGGAAAGAAAGCTGTGACCTACGGACGAGTATTTACCATCGATGAAGAGTCTGTTGATGCTTCGTCCAAGGTGATTAAGGGTAAGATCCATCTTTTTGATATAAGTGTTACAACATTGTTTGATCCAGGCTCTACGCATTCATTTGTTTCACCTATGAATGCTATGAAATTGCCTGTTGAGCCGAGCCTTTAGGACAATTACTGCAAATAAGTACTCCATTTAGGGAATCCCAAATGACGGATGTAGTATATCATAGTTGTAAGCTATGGGTAGGAGAAAGAGAATCAATAGCTAAACTAATCCTACTAAATGTGTATGGATTTGATGTTATTTTGGGCATGGATTAGTTAGCTAAGAATCATATGATATTAGATTGTTATGCTAAAAGTGGGACTTTCTCTTCTCCTGTTAGCTATGTTGTAAATTTTGGAAGTGTTTAATGCAAAAGCATGTGTGGATGTTTGATTTATTTAAGATTAAATTGATAGGATATAATTGTTATGTGAAGGACTTACAGCATATGTTGTGGACGTAGATCAAAAACGTCTCGAACTTCATGAAATTTTGGTAGTCAAAGATTTTCCCGAGGTGTTTCCAAACGACCTTCCAGGACTTCCTCTGGATAGGGAAGTAGAGTTTACAATCGATTTGGTCTTGGGAACTGAGCCCATTTCGAGAGCTCCCTATCGGATGGCTTTAGTGGAATTGGAAGAGTTGAAGAAGTAGCTTCAGGAGTTACTGGATAAGGGGTTCATACGACCCAACGTCTCCCCTTGGGGTGCTCCTGTGCTTTTTGTTCGGAAGAAGGATGGTAGCATGAGGCTGTGTATCGATTATCGATGGTTGAATAAGGTGACGATCAAGAACAAGTATCCTCTTCCTAGGATTGATGATCTTTTTGATCAGCTTAAGGGTGCACAAGTCTTTTCCAAGATAGACTTGAGGTCGGGATATCATCAATTGAAGATCCGAAGTGAAGATATCCCTAAAACCGCATTCAGCACATGGTATGGCCATTATGAATTTTTGGTAATATCGTTTAGTTTAACTAATGCACCCGTGGCTTTTATGAACTTGATGAAACGCACCATTCAGATGCTCAAGGATATGTTGAGAGCTTGTGCTTTGGACTTTAAAGGCTCCTGGGATGACCATCTGCCATTGGCTGAGTTTGCTTACAATAATAGTTATCATGCAAGTATCAGGATGGCACCATATGAAGCTTTATATGGTAGAAGGTGTCAATCTCCGATTGGGTGGGAAGAAGTGGGCGAGCGTAAGTTATTAACTCCAGATCTAGTCGAGCAAGCCTCTGAAGATGTTAAATTGATTTGTCAAAGACTTAAGACAGCTCATAGTAGACAAAAGAGTTATGCAGATGCTCGACGAAGACCACTTGAGTTTTTGGTTGGAGATTCGGTGTTTTTGAAAGTTTCTCCTTCCAAAGGGATCATGAGATTTGGCCAAAGAGGTAAGCTTAGTACTCGCTATATTGGTCCATTTGAAGTCTTAGATCGAGTTGGTGATGTTGCCTATAGGTTGGCACTACCTCTGAAGCTATCGGGAGTGCATAATGTATTTCATGTGTCTATGCTTTGGAAGTATAATCCGGATCCATCTCATGTCATAGAATATGAACCCTTGGAGATTCAGGAAGACATGAGCTATGTGGAGAAGCCGGTTCAGATTTTGGATAGAAAAGATAAAGTGTTACGATCTAAGACGATTCCTTTAGTTAAAGTTCTCTAGCAATACCACACTATGGAAGAAGCTACATGGGAGTTAGAGAGCATAATAAAGGAAAGATATCCTGAACTATTTGAGCAATAGGCTGATCCAAATTTGAAGGACCAAATTTCTAGAGGTGGGGAGAATATGAAATCCCCAATTTCATGTAAATTCTCATATTTGTAAAGTATTATAAGCCGAAATAATTAAATAAATATGAGAATTATGAAGTATAAATGATGTATGAAATATATGGAAGAAATAAGGAAATTGAAAGTCAAATAGTCAAGGAATTAATTGATATTGTGAGAATAATTAAAGTATAAGGAAAATAAATATCAGAAATTTGGTAATTAAATGACATGTGGAATAAGAATGGAAGAAGAGAGATTAATGGTCAAATGGTCAAAGTATTAGTGGCTGAGATGATTATGGGATGAGCAAGCATTAAATGCCATTGGCCTTGTCATCTTCTTCATCAGCCAAAGTCGGCAGCAACATCAGCTCACTCTCGTTTCCCCCATTTCCTCCAAGTTTCCATCTTAGCTACCTTGACAAACACCCTTGTCCAGTCATCGAATCATTAAACGTTTGTAACGACAATTGTTCCTTGTCATTAGCTTAAGCCATACCTTTAATATGGAAGGCTGAATCCAAGGAAATAAGGAGATCAGAATTGTTGTTAATTTGGTGACTAGCCAAGGTAAGAGAGGAAGTTGATTTACTTACTTCTATCCATGGTTTGGAGTTTTATGGAGTTGGTACAACATGTTTATAATGTTTTCTTAAAGGTTGCATTATGATGATGTTACAGCTTTGAAGAAGTGAAAGGCTAGGGTTGATGCAACCAAGCTTGAGGATTATTGGCTATTGAGGTAAGGAATTTATGTAACAGACGTAGGGTGACTATGTCCACATGTTTTTAAGTATTTTGGAGAGAAGTACAAGTCGGTTTTATGCAAGAAGGCTAAAATTCGGGTTTTACTCCTTGTTACCAAAATGCTAGGAGGAGCCGACTGTCTTAAGTAGCAGCCGATTGCTTAGAGACAATCAAAGCCTAGATTTTCGAAAATCGATGCAAACCAGTCGACTGCTATATAAGACAGTCGACTGCTATTTTTCAGAAAGCATTCTATTTCAAACCAGTCGACTGCTATATGGACTAGTCGACTGCTATTTGCGGAAAAACATTCTGTTTCAAAACCAACCGATTGCTTATGAAACCAATCGACTGCCCTGTTTTCAGAAGCATTCTGTTTCCGAAAACAGTTGACTGCTAAATGACCAATTGACTGCCTTTTTATCGAAAAGCATTCTATTTCAAAACCAGTCGACTACTATAAGGGACCAGTCGACTGCCTCATGTGTTTTCAGATTTTTAAATATCGAAATTTATAAAAGAAAATAATTTCGATAAATGAAAATATGCAATAGCAGCCGACTGTCCTGTGAAACCAGTTGACTGCCCCTTTGAAAAGAAGTTTTGAAACTTATTTCAGAAAAAGATGATTGTCATTGCAAAAAGTTATATGATAAATGTTTTGAGACTATGAAGTACTTAAGGATTATGCACTTCTGTATATGTACATGGCTGAGGAGCTCTAGTCCAGCCCTCAGTGCCACAGATGTCACTTGACTAGTGTTTATCGTGGCCCACCGACACTTGGCCATTTGTCTCTGTTATATATGATTGGCTAGGGAAGGATTCTTGGCCCCTACGGGGGTACGCCACCTGTTATTCAATGCATAATTTCGTTAAAATGCAAATAGTCTCACTACTGTTTGAAAGTATATGAAGTATGTGAATTTCTTGAAAGTATCTAAATATATGATGTATGCTTGCACATGCTATTTGAAAAAAGAAGTATATGATGTATGTTTTCATAAGCTATTTGAAAGAAGTATACGATATATGCTTTATAATGATTTTACATAACATTATAGAGCCAACCAGGAAAACTGCATATAGAGGCATAGTATGCTCTTTTACATATATTTCTTACTGAGCATAAACTCACCCCTTACAACTATTTTTCATACAGACTACTTGAAGTGATTTATGCTACAAATAGAGGAGCTTGCCTTTGAGGTATCCTAGTGTACCTTCGAGACATGCTTCCGAGTAATTGTTGAAGGTATACTTAATGACATGTATTTCAGCTATTGTACAGTGCTACAGTACAGGAATGTTTATGAAACGTTGGGGGATTTAGGTTATGTAAGATGTGTAAGATCTTGTGGTATGGAATGATATGTATATATATATCATTATTCTACTTTGTTTGAAATTAAAATATTCATATTGAACTATTAAATATCAAGCTTAAGAAGAAGAAGAAGGAATGACATTGACGAACAAGTCTAATCAAGTTAGATGGAAAGGAAAAAGTTATAAGTGAATGTGTAGTGACTGGGATGTCACACCAAAAGCGCAGCCGAAATCCTCGAATCGATATATCATGCAGTCACTGTAAATAATCTGTGGAGATAGAAAATAAGGGGGTGAGTGAAACGTGCTCAGTAAGAGAATTGTATAGAGAATGATATTATGAAACTATATGCATAAAAGTATTTATTTTCCTATCAGTACACTAAGGACTGTAAAGGAAGGATATTATAGTGGGCTAAGGATCTAGATGGAGTATGAGAGGTATTTTAGAATACCTGTCGTGTCCCGGAACCTAGTTGCGACTATAGGGAGTAGAAGTTGAATTTGATATAAATATTATTTAATAAATTTCAATATATAGTAAATCACATAATGGTATATATAAAAACCATTAAATAAATTATTTAAGAAATGATTTCACTTCACTTTATAATATCACTTTCACAATTTGATAAATCTCAATAAACAATATAATAGACAGTTTAGTACTATAAACAGTTCAGTGATAATAAAAGTTCAGTAAACAATACGGTAAACAGTTTCAGTAACAGTACGATTCAGTAAAAACAGCATAGTAAACAGTAATAGTGGTGGAGACCAGGCAACACCCAAACGATATCATGCTATAATCCCCGTAGGGAACATTAACAGTAATAGTAAAACGTGAGACATATGGCCATAGTCTATAGGTGTACTCAGTGTGCACTAATCAAGTGACAATTGGGAAGCTGAAGATAGGATCAGTATCAACAACACAGTAACAGTAATAATAACACGTGAGCATGATACGGGGCCTAATAGTCATAAAATAGTATATAAATAGTGGTATCACCTTTATGGAAATTAATAAAATAGATGAAATATTCAATCAGTCCATAAAGGTTAATTCATAACACCATGAGCAGTATACTCAAAACAGTTTATAAAATAGTCACACTTCAATAATAATTTTTTATAAACCTTCTATTATACTGTAAAACACTTATATAAAGATATCAGTAGCTTCACTTTAATTAAATTCGATAACATGAATATTTAAATAATATATTTCGGTAAATCACTATTTTATGAAAATATTAAATATTTAATTTCTAAGGCCAAGGATTCACTCAATAATGCACTAAAATATTTCATGGTATTTTTAGAAAGTTTTCTAAGAAATTTCAGTAGCATAACGGCTGTTATTGAGCTAGCCTTCCTGTACGTAAAACACAGTTCCAATTCCAGCCAAAAACCACAATTTGCACAATTTCCAAGGCATTTCATTTCCAAAATATTCTCATAAAATTATTCTCATTAAAATCATGCATCCATAATATCCCTACAGTCTGTACACGCATCCACTACCTGTCTAACTCTGGCGAATTCATCGATAGCACCACACTTGATTCACTTCTCTCGGGTTGCAAAGAAATTCACCAATAATATTTATTAACTTTAATTTAATTTTTAAATTAATTTCTTTCAATGATTGCAGCCACATTATACACTGAAAATTTAAATCAGTTTAAATTCTACCAGTGCTAAAACATAACTTCTCCATTTGAAGTCCAATTTTAAATCCGATTGCACCAGTGGACTACTCATAATTTCTATAGTCTAATGGCATCCTAAACTGATCAAATGCAGCCATGAATCCCTCTCCCCTTGCCATGGCCGAATTCATCATTAGGCATAATTCATGGAATTTCATCATTTTATCACTTAATTCATATTTATACATGTTCATTCTCTCACTTAACACCATTTTCATGCATTGAACACTATGGTTTCATGGAATTCCACACTTGGCCGAAACCCTCATGAATGGTAGATCATGATTTAATTCAATTCTATTGAATCTAACACTAGATTCATGTTTAGCATGCTTGAAAACATCAAAATCTACCATGAAAATCAAATGAAACTTCATGCATAGTGAGAGGTACCTTGTGACCAAATGCTTCTCTTCTTCTTTTCTCCTTGTTTTGTCACTTATTCAATAAGACTTTGGTATGGGTGAAGAGAGAATGATGAGTAGAAGAGGTTTGTAGAAGGAAATTTTGTAAAATATGGTGAATTTTGTTAAGTGTGGAAACTTTCTTTCTTTTCTCTTATCTTTGGCTATGGTGGCGTGGGGTTAGAATGTTGAAGACAATGAATAGTGGTTGGCAGCAATAAGGGAAGAAAAATATAGAACATTCTAGATAGGGTAAAATTATCAAAATGCCCTCCATTATGAAATTTTTGGACAAAAGTGCCCTTAAGCTTTCGTAATTTTTATAACTATGTAATTGTACTCTAAAAATTCAGATTCCATCATCAAAAATTATTATTAAACATATTTTGATGAATAAAGATGGTCTCATCGGGATTTGATCTACCGTGAAGGTGAACTTACGAAAATACCCCTATCGGGTAAATTGTATAAATTTCTAATTTACCCACCAATTTGATCTATTTATGGACATAGCCTAGGACTTATTTTTATGTAGAATCTTATGCTATTTTTACTTGGTCCAAATTCATTTTAGTTTGATTACAATTTACGAAAATGCCACTGGCCTATGTACTTAATTGTCATTATTTAAATTGTTGGCACGCTTCCCAAAAATAATATAAATACGATAATTTAGGCTCTAAATTCTTACCTCAAGCTTATCGTACCCTCCGGACACTGTTTTGACAATCTCACGTCCATCCGGGCACTGTAGAGCCAATGGAGCCCACATCACTGTTTCACTTATAACCTGCAAAATATATAGAAATTAGATAGTAAACCATCATCTAACATCATGTACAGTAATAGTATTGTTGACACCTAATTTTGTCCCTTTTTGTTATTATTACTATTACTATTATTATTTGTTTATATTTATATTTATTTATTTATTATTATTATTATTATTATTATTATTATTATTATTATTATTATTATTATTATTTACATTATTATTTTTATTCTTATTTTCTTTGTTTCTGTTGGTCTAATCTGTCATCAGTCCGAAGATTCACTTTCCCCAAAATCCGCCGGCCACCATAGCCTCCAGCCACCCTCAACCCACTGCCACCACCAGCTACTCTACCCTATCCCATCATAGCAAACCCTATACCAGTCCTTCCTACAAGAACCCTCTGCTCACGAACACAAAAAGGGGGGGCTGGAACCAAAAATCCCAACCCCAGGCAATATCCTCCTCACTACCTCTGCCTCTGGCGAGAGCATCCGAACTCTCTCCCATTCGACCACTGCCAGATCCCGAAACCCCAAACCCGAGAACCCCGAACCTAAGACCTAAATCCCTCACACCTGCAAAAAACACAAAAACAACAACAGAAAATCAAACCCAACATGTCCGAAACCAGATCTAAAGAGAAAAAATCAAAATAAAAGCAGAGAAGCCGAAGGTTTCGACCTCAGATCCGTGGGGTTAGTTCCATTTTTTAGGAAAACGAAGGTCAGAAACGGAAAGAGGGAGTGGAGAGCTTTTGAAAAAGGGTTCTCTTTTTGGTTTTCGACCACCGGAGACCGCGGTCGGGAATCGCCCCGGCCGAGAGCCTTCAAAGGCTCTAAAAGTTTTTTTTTGAAGGAAAAAAAGGAAATGAATTGAAAAAAAAAGATAGCTTTATATAGAAAAAAAAAGAGGTAGGATCCGCACCTGGACCTGACCCGGGTCCAGGATCCGCGCGGACCCGCGCGCCCGCCTGGCCAGCTGAGGAAGGAGATCCGCGCGTGTATCCGACCCGACCCGGGACCCGTTCGCTGACCCGTGAAGGAAGACCCGCGCGTCTGACCCGAGACGCCTCGCCCGACCCGATCCGGCCTGCCAATTTTGGGCCTCAACTGCAGGCCTCCGACCTAGCAGCTTGGGCCTGGCCATTTGGGGCTGTCTCCGAGCTCTTTTGAAGGTTTTTTGGGCTCCTAGCCCAAATCCATTTAGGTATATATTTTTTATTTTATTTTAGTATTTATTTGTTTTAAAAAAAATTTAAAAAAATTTTAAAATTAAAAATCAAAAAATTAAGTTAAAAAAAAATTATTATTATTATTATTATTATTATTATTATTATTATTATTATTATTATTATTATTATTATTATTATCATTATGTTTTTATTATTGTTGTTGTTGTTGTTGTTGTTATTATTATTATTATGTTGTTATTATTATTATTATTAGTGTGCTTTTATTATTGTTTTTATATTTGTTTTTATTAGTGCATGTTGTAAAATAAGAAATTGAAAAATTTTTCTTTTACTTGTATTTTCATTAATTATTATTAATTAGAAAAGTATAAAAGAATATATTAAAAAAAAAGAAAGAAGAAAAAAGAAAAAAAGAAAGAAATTTTAAATTTAAATTAAATGAAGTCCGATGATGGGATGTCATGAAACTCACAAGTAGTGATTTCTCGACTGATCCTTAGGTGAGAAGAGTCGTACTAAATGTTACCAGAGTATTGGGATATTTAGTATGATTTTTCAATAATTTATTTTTTATTAAAAATAAAAATAAATAAGTTTTTAAAAGAAAATTGAAAAAGGAAATTAATAATAAAAATTAAATTTAATTAAATATTTTACGATGATGGGATGTCATGAAACTCACAAGTAGTGATTTCTTGACTGATCTCTAGGTGAGAAGAGTCTACTAAATGTTACCAGAGTATTGGGATACTTAGTATGATTTTTCAATAATTTAAAATTTTATTAAAAATAAAATAAATAAGTTTTTTAAAAAAAATAGAAAAAAAGAAATTAATAATAAATTTCCAATGATGGGATGTCATGAAACTCACAAGTACTGATTTCTTGACTGATCCTTAGGTGAGAAGAGTCGTACTAAATGTTACCAGAGTATTGGGATATTTAGTATGATTTTTCAATAATTTATTTTTATTTAAAAATAAAAATAAATAAGTTTTTAAAAGAAAATTGAAAAAGGAAATTAATAATAAAAATTAAATTTAATTAAATATTTTCCAATGATGAGATTCTATAGAACTCACAAGTAGTGATTCTTAAGAAATCTTTAGGTGAGGAAAATTATTTCAAATGTTACCAGAGTATTGGGATATTTGATTTAATTTTTTCAATACGAAAAGGTTCACATTCACTTTTGGAAAATAAAATTCAACTTTTCAAAATAAAACAAAATAAATTTGCAAATAAAAAATGATTTTGAATAAAAAGGTTGGAATAAAAAAAAAGAATTATTTTTAAATATTAATTCAAGACCATTTCATTAAAACAAAAAGGATAACACATGATTACTATGGTACCGTTTTTTAACGGGCGTCGTGGGGGTGCTAATTCTTCCCCACGAGTAACCGTACTCTCGAACCCGATTTTGTTTTCGCAGACCAAAAAATTGTCATTTTAATAAAACTTAATTAATTTTGAGATTTTGTTAAAAAGATAAATATTTTAGGTGACCAATCGCACCTAACAAAAAAGATTAGTGGCGACTCCTATTTTTTTTTTAAATGTTTTTCAAAATCGTCGAGCGTAAAACCGTTACGACAGCTTGGCGACTCCACTGGGGACGCTTTTTGAGGGTCAAGCCATCTATTAGTCATGTGTTATCCTAAGTTTTAATTTAATGGTCCTAATTAAATTTAATTTCTTTAATTTTAAATAATTTGTTGCATTTGTGTTTTAATTATTATGTTTATTTTACGATATTCTCTATTTTGTATATATTATTCTTAATAAATTGTTGGGGCACTGTAGAATAAGGGTTATGGTTTGATAAATGTTCCCTCATACAAACACTTGCACTTGCATTTGCATAACATGAGCTCTATACCCGGGTTTCGTCCTTCTTAGGAGGGAGTAGAGTACCTTTGCTCTCGTGAGGTAATCACCTCCGCAATGGCAAGCGAAATACTCCCACTCAAATTAAATCTTACTAGTCCAGTGTGGACGACAGTGAGGTATAATTTGAGAACCTTTGGATCTTTATAAATCCCAGCCCAGCATGTAAAGGAACCTAAGAGGCTAGCCTTAGATAGAGCCATGCCCAATTTTGGTAGAAATTATCCAAAATTAGGACACGAGGGAACATATTCGACCCTTTTCTCATATCTATAATAAAGGCACTATTGATTTTGGGTTGAATTGTATATAATTTAAGTCTTTTATTTTTCTTTAAAAAAAATTTTGAAAAATAAAAATGAAAAAATATATTTTCTTTGGAAAAGATTTTGTCTGAAAAAGAAATCCATTTATTTTTGAAAAGAATAAAGATATGTGATAAAAATAATAGAACAAATATGTAACCTTTTTTTAAAAGATGCAAATAATTCTTTATTCCTTTTTTAAAGGGGAATTTTGTTTTGAAAATAGGTTCATTAAAATAGGAACTAATAAAAGTACATTCTCCAAAACAAGAGGAAGAAAAAGAAGTTTTATGTATATTTAGTCATAAGATGTTTATATACAAAAAAAAGGGTTTTAATTTCTTTTATTTTTCTTTCTTTAAAATAAAAATATGAAATGATAAAATGTGGATAAACTTTTCTTTTTACAACAAAAAAATGGAAAATTTGTTAAACAAAAAAAAATGTCTCTTTTCACTAAAAATAATAAGAAGAAATTCAATTAAGTTTTTTAAAAATTTTAAAAAAAAAAAACAAATTATTTATTCTTTATTATTCTTGGAAGAATTTCTTAAGATAAAGGTATAAAAAAGAAAAGTGAAAGGGATTTTGAGTAGGAAATGAATTAATATCTCTTCAAAAATGAGTTAGAATAAAATGAAAGAATGAATGAAAATTTTTTTCTTTTTGAAGTCAAAAAAAGAAAAAAAGAGATGAATAATTGACTTTCCTGTATAGAATTTTCAAAGAATAAGTTGACAAGAAAAAAATAAAGAAAATTCATCTTTCTCAAGCATGTTAGGGACATATATGATTTTAATTCATTTCATCATCATTGTGTATATATATGTTGATAGTCATGTCATTTGCATTTTAGAATCATGAAAGTTAGGTGAAATAAAACAAAATTTGATCTTCATTATCACTGCATTATGTATAAATTACATAAACATGTCCTTCATCATGCCTTGTTATTGTGTTATGTCTTAAACATTTTACATAACATTTCATAAAAAAAAAAGAATATGTTCTTTCTCATAGAAAATTAAAAACAAGGGAAAAAGAGAGGGAGTTTTGAAACAAGTTTGGTATGGTTCAAGGTTATTCTTCAATTCCTCTTGCTTGTTTCGGACTTGACCTCTTAAGTTAATAAGTGAATATGATAAATAAGAGGCAAATTTTAATTTGAATTTTGGAATGCATTTGACATTATTGCATCACACTTTGTAGAAAAGTCTTCGAGAAACTAGACTAAGTTTTTTTACAATTTTGAATTTGTTTATTCTTTCAATTTTCTTTTTTATCAAATTTGTATACATGTGCTATTGATTGATTATTTTCCTTGAAATTATTCTTCCCTAAGATTTGGTTAAGGTGAAGGCATAAATACCCGACATGTAAAATCAAGAAAGTTATGCAAACTAACAAAATCAAAAAAAGAGAGAAAAAGAAAGAGAGAAAAATTAAAAAAAAAAAGGAGAAAAAGAAGAAGAAAAATTGTTCCATTTCATAGATTTCTATCATACATGTCATTTGCATACATATACAAATAACATGATTTTCATATAATTCATATCATACACTTGTTATACTTCAGTAAATATGTCAATACTTTTCATTTTTTGAGAAAAAAAAGAAGAAAAAATTTGTTTGTTCCAAATTTTTTTTGAAAGAAATAAGATAAGGTTTTTCTAATTAGAAAATTGTGGTAATAAGGTTCAAGACTTCTCGACTACCAAAGATTACAAAGCAATTCAGGACTCTCACAAGCTTAGACCATGGAAGAAGGACAAGCTAGTCGAATGGAGAAAATAGAAAAGGCGCAAGAAGAGATGAAGGGGCAGTTGGTTGCAATGATGGAGATGATGACCAAGATGAGTAGAGGAAAGGAGCCATTGCAGGAAGCAACTACCCAAGAAAGGCGGGCACAAGATGGTGGATGTCCATATCCACATAGTCCCATTCCACCCCACGTCTATACTTCACAACATACACCATTTTCAGGGTATGACAATCCAAACCCCAGCAGGAACCCATCAGACCCAATCTCTGTCCATAATTCAGATAATTCTAGAGAATAGGAGAAATTGAAGATGGGTGTATCAACAATGAAAGAGAATTTAGAGCCTCAAACAAAGTTAGATCTCCTTGAAGAAAGGCTACGAGCTATCGAAGGAATGAATTTATATGGCTCTTTGGATGCACGTGAGCTCTGTTTGGTACCGGGTGTCGTTATCCCACCAAAGTTCAAGGTTCCAGAATTTGAAAAGTATGATGGGACTAAATGCCCGATAACTCATATCAAGATGTATTGTCAGAAAATGGCTGCCTATGCTCAAAATGATGAATTATTGGTGCATATTTTTCAAGATAGTCTTACCGGATCAGCTGCCAGGTGGTACACCCAACTAGATCGAGCCCATATCCATTCATGGAAAGAATTGGCTCGGGCATTTATCGCTCAATACAAGCACATTGAGGATTTGGCACCAGATCGCCTGTCCTTACAAGGCATGAAGAAGAAGCATGAGGAGAGCTTTAAAGAATATGCTCGAAGATGGAGGGATGTAGCTGCCCAGGTTCAACCACCCCTCACAGAAAAAGAAACCGCCATCCTGTTTGTCAATACACTCCCTACACCATTTTATGAAATGATGGTCGGTAATGCCACCAAGAATTTTGCAGATATGGTAATTTCTGGTGAAATAATAGAGAATGCAATCAAGAGTGGCAAGCTTGTAGGAGATGATGCCATGAATGCAAGAAAAGGTGATACATCGGGGAATGGAGGAGATGTTCATGCTATGAATTATGAGGGGCAACATGTGGGAGACTTTGCTCCATATCATCCTTATCCCATGTACCAAACCCACTACCCCATCACAAATAATACCTCTCCAGGCTTAAATACCCATCAGCCAATCCCGCAGTCTAGTTGGCAAATGGGTTTCCAGACACCCATGCCTACCCAAAATAACCAAAGAGGATCTCGAAACAAACGAAGAAGGACCGACATTGATCCAGTCCCTTGGTCCTACACTGAAATATTCCAATACCTTTCGAGAACCAACTTGTTACCCCAATCCCGCTAAAACCTTTGGAGCCTCCATATCCAAGATGGTACGACCCTAATGCTCGATGTGACTATCATAATGGGAACTTGGGTCACTCAATAGAAAATTGCCCTGCTTTTAAGCGTAAGGTGCAAAGTTTGATAAGAAAAGGCTTATTGAATCTCGAGATAAAGGCATGAGTGTCAACCTATCATCCAACCATGCCAGGGTATAACTAGAAAAGGGATCCAGTTGGTGGGTCATCCATGGTGATGTGAAGTTGTTTTTGGTTAAAGTTATGGCCCAACTTTAACGGCTTTTTATGTATAGACTTTCATTTATCTTTTATCATCTTAATGAAGTAGCATATGCATTTTCGTCGCATTTCTCTCTCTTCCTCGATTCAAATTTGGCTTTATCCTCTTTATATACCTCACCACATTTCCTCCATTTTTTATTTTTAAACGATAAATATGATATCAATGATGATAATAATTTGGGATTAGAACTCTACCAAAGCTTTATTCGTGTTGATAATCTTGTCCAAAATCTTAGCATAAATATTGCAGTGAAAATATGATTTGTATATAGAGGTGAGAGTTGACATGCAATTTTGTAACAGATGGTTCCACAAGTTGGTGTTTGCTCAGTAAATGATTCTTTGATAAAAGTTTTCACATTTGAAAGGAAGAATGGCCATCTTTCACCTACATTTCACTGTAAGAAAATTGTCCATTGCTAACCCCTTTGAGCCTAGTATGTTTGTTTTATTTTTTAAGAAACCTACCAAGGATCACCCTCCACATCAGGGGGCAAAATAAAAAAAAAAGGGGAAGAGAGAAGGAAGAAAAAGAAAGAAGTTTGTTCACTTGAAATCTATGAAAGAATTTAAGGGGCAAATAAAAGAAAACCCCTTTGCATTTTAAAGTTATTTGTGAAAAAAGAGAGAAAAATAAGAAGTGGAATTAGAATGAAAAAGAACGGATGAAGAATGGGGCAAAGTACCTAAATGAGTCATGAATTAAAAAATGATCCTTTGGTTTATAACCCTTTAAAACACAAATTTTGGGCATGTTATGTCCTTTCTTTCATAACCCCTCACCTTAGCCTACATTACGTACCTTAAAAGTCCATTTTGATCAAATGTGAATATTTGAGTCGAAGGACCATACACTGGGCCAAGAAATTGCGTGAAGATTGTGATTCTTTGATAGTGGACCATAATGAGGATGTTGAGAATGAATAAAAAAATGATGAAAAATAAAAAAAAAAGAAGAAAAAAGTGAAAAAATGACAAAGAAAAGAAGAAAAGAAGAAAATGATGAAAAAAAAAAGAAAGAGAAAAAGAGAAATAATGACTCAAATTGAAAACCCGAAAAGGGCGGTTCGAGTCAAATAAAGATGGATGATCAAGTTGGCAAGTAGAGAAGAGATCTTTGCCTTAGATTGTCACGGATGAAACATTTTTGTCAAGTAGGGGTTAATCTCAATACAATTAACTCAAAAAGATTAAGGACATCAAGGAAATAGGTTTGTTAGAGAAAGAATCCCAAATTTTCTATCAAGATTGATTGAATATTTGTTGTTTGAAAATTGTTACCTTTCTTTCCTTCAAGTTGCCTTTCTCTTTTGCAAAACTATTCCCTTCATCATCAATACCCCTCCTTTAATTTTTATCACATTGCATACCAATAAAAAATCAAGAAAATGTGATGATATTGCATTTGTTATGAAACTGAAGTGATGAAAAATAAATGAATAGTACTATTCATGAAAATTCATGCATTACCAATTTCTGGGAGGATATGGGGCAAATGAGGATTGAGACGATAATGAAGTATATTAATGCTTGAAGTCTCCAATTGGAATATACCAGAGTTGATTACGTAGTGAAGAATGAAGGAAAACCAGTTGAGATTGCGGAGTCAGTGTCAAGAAGGAAAGGTAAGATGATGGAAGGGATGGTCTTGTGAACCTTGTTACCATCATTTTTGCATGATTTTTTTTAACAACCTTTGCATTGCATTCATCACATGCACTTAGGAAAGAAGTAAAAAGAATTTTAACCTTGAGTAGGAAAATTTTTAATTTTAAGTTGAGTGAAATTTTGGGAAACATGATTTTCAAGAATTTTAAAGCAAGAATTTGGATTTTAAGATGATGAACTTTGAATTCTATAAAAAATTAAGATAAAATAAAATTTTTAGAAAAAGAGAAAATGTTGAAATGTAAGAAATTTACGAGGATTTTCGGATGTGAATTCCCGAAACCAACAATCGGACGAGAAATTCCCGATATAGATTATCCAGATGAGAATTCCTGGACGTTTGGGTGTGAATCCCTAAGTCGAATTTTCGGATGTGAATTCTCGAAACCAACAATCGGACGAGAAATTCCCGATATAGATTATCTAGATGAGAATTCCTGGACGTTTGGGTGTGAATCCCTAAGTCGAATCTTCGGATGTGAATTCTCGAAACCAACAATCGGACGAGAAATTCCCGATATAGATTATCCAGATGAGAATTCCTGGACGTTTGGGTGTGAATCCCTAAGTCGAATTTTCGGATGTGAATTCCCGAAACCAACAATCGGACGAGAAATTCCCCATATAGATTATCCAGATGAGAATTCCTGGACGTTTGGTGTGAATCCCTAATTCGAATCTTCGGATGTGAATTCCCGAAACCAACAATCGGACGAGAACTTCCCGATATAAATTATCCAGATGAGAATTCCTGGACATTTGGGTGTGAATCCCCAAGTTAAATTTTTGGATGTGAATCTCCAAGTTAAATCTTCGGATGTGAATTCCCGAACAATTTTCTAGAAGTGAATTCCTAGATTGTCGGATGTGAATTCCCGAAACTAAATTTCTAGAAGTGAATTCCTAGATTTTCGGATGTGAATTCCCGAAATAGAAATTTTCTAAACAAGAACCCTTAAATTATTGGAACTGAATTCCCGATTTAAGTCTAAGTTCAAAAAAGAAAAAAAGAAAAAAAAAGAAAAAAGAAAAGAAGAAAAAAGGAAAAAAATAGAGAAAGAAGAAAGAAAGAAAAAGAGAAAAAAAAGAAGAGAATTCTTGAAAGTTTAAATTTGAATTGAAGCTCTTCAAACAAAGTTCTAGATAAGATTAAGCACATCAATGTTAGAATGAGATAAATGGGATTTTCGGACGAGAAATTCCCGATATAAATTATCTAGATGAGAATTCCTAGATGTTCGGACGCGAATCCCCGAAACAAATTATCCAGATGTGAATACCTGGACTTTCAGGTGTGAATTCATGAAATGGAATTTCGGATGTGAATTCCCGAACAAATTTTTCAGATATGAATACCTGAATTTTCGGATGTGAATTTCCAAAACAAACACTCGGATGTGAATTCCCGAACAATTTCTAGAAGTGAATTCCTAGATTTTCAGATGTGAATTCCCGAAACAAACACTCGGATGTGAATTCCTGAGACAAAATTTCTAGATGTGAATTCCTAGATCTTTGAGTGTGAAATCTTTCATAAATTTAAAGTTCCATCGCCTCTGCTACAAGAGGAGCACATTTTCAGGAAAAGAATTTAAAGTTTCATCGCCTCTGCTGCAAGAGGAGCACAATTCCAGGAAAAATTTAAAGTTCCATCGCCTCTGCTACGAGAGGAGCACATTTTTAGGAAAAGATTTTAAAGTTTCATCGCCTCTGCTGCAAGAGGAGCACATTTCCAGGAAGAATTTAAAGTTCCATTGCCTCTGCTACAAGAGGAGCACATTTCAAAAAGAATTTTAAAGTTTCATCACCTCTGCTGCAAGAGGAGCACATTTCAAAAAGAATTTTAAAGTTTCATCGCCTCTGCTGCAAGAGGAGCACATTTCCAGAAAAAGAATTTAAAGTTTCATCGCCTCTGCTGCAAGAGGAGCACAGTTCCAGTAAGAATTCAAAGTTTCATTGCCTCTGCTGCAAGAGGAGCACATTTCCAGAAAAAGAATTTAAAGTTTCATCGCCTCTGCTGCAAGAGGAGCACAGTTCCAATAAGAATTCAAAGTTTCATCGCCTCTGCTGCAAGAGGAGCACATTTTCAGAAAGGAATTTAAAGTTTCATTGCCTCTGCTGCAAGAGGAGCTTTCTCGAAAAAAAATAAAAAAATAAAGAGAAAAAAAAAACAAAACAAAACAAAAGAAATTTAAAGTTTCATCGCCTCTGCTGCAAGAGGAGCACAGTTTAAAAAAAAACAAACAAACAAAAAATGGATGATTTAAATTTAAAGTTTCATCGCCTCTGCTGCAAGAGGAGCGCATACAAAAAAGGAAGAAGGAAAAAAAAGGAGAAAGAAGAAAAAGAAAAAAAAGGAAGAAAAAAGAAGAAAGAAAGAAAAAAAAAGGAGAGAAATGAGTCATAAGTCGGACAAAATTACTGTCAATTATCTTTGCTCTATTCCTGATCCTCAGTAATGAGCAAAGAGGGGCAGCTGTTGACACCTAATTTTGTCCCTTTTTGTTATTATTACTATTACTATTATTATTTGTTTATATTTATATTTATTTTTTATTATTTGGTTATTATTATTATTATTATTATTATTATTATTATTATTATTATTTACATTATTATTTTTATTTTTATTTTCTTTGTTTCTTTTGGTCTAATCTGTCATCAGTCCGAAGATTCACTTTCCCCAAAATCCGCCGGCCATCATAGCCTCCAGCCACCCTCAACCCACTGCAACCACCAGCTACTCTACCCTATCCCATCATAGCAAACCCTATACCAGTCCTTCCTACAAGAACCCTCTGCTCACGAACACAAAAAGGGGGGGGCCGGAACCAAAAATCCCAACCCCAGGCAATATCCTCCTCACTACCTCTGCCTCTGGCGAGAGCATCCAAACTCTCTCCCATTCGACCACTGCCAGATCCCGAAACCCCAAACCCGAGAACCCCGAACCTAAGACCTAAATCCCTCACACCTGCAAAAAACACAAAAACAACAACAGAAAATCAAACCCAACATGTCCGAAACCAGATCTGAAGAGAAAAAATCAAAATAAAAACAGAGAAGCCGAAGGTTTCGACCTCAGATCTGTGGGGTTAGTTCCATTTTTTGGGAAAACGAAAGTCAGAAACGGAAAAAGGGAGTGGAGAGCTTTTGAAAAAGGGTTCCCTTTTTGGTTTTCGACCACCGGAGACGGCGGTCGACTGCGGCCGGCGGTGGCACAGGCGGCGGCCGGGAATCGCCCCTGCCGAGAGCCTTCAAAGGCTCTGAAAGTTTTTTTTGAAGGAAAAAAAGGAAATGAATTGAAAAAAAAAGATAGCTTTATATAGAAAAAAAAAAAGAGGTAGGATCCGCGCCTGGACACGACCCGGGTCCAGGATCCGAGCAGACCCGCGCGCCCACCTGGCCAGCTGAGGAAGGAGATCCGCGCGTGTATCCGACCCGACCCGGGACCCGTTCGCTGACCCGCGAAGGAAGACCCGCGCGTCTGACCCGAGACGCCTTGCCCGACCCGATCCGACCTGCCAATTTTGGGCCTCAACTGCGAGCCTCCGACCCAGCAGCTTGGGCCTGGCCATTTGGGCCTGTCTCCGAGCTCTTTTGAAGGTTTTTTGGGCTCCTAGCCCAAATCCATTTAGGTATATATTTTTTATTTTATTTTAGTATTTATTTGTTTTAAAAAAAATTTAAAAAAATTTTAAAATAAAAAATAAAAAAATTAAGTTAAAAAATTATTATTATTATTATTATTATTATTATTATTATTATCAATATGTTTTTATTGTTGTTGTTGTTGTTGTTATTATTATTATTATGTTGTTATTATTATTATTATTAGTGTGCTTTTATTATTGTTTTTATATTTGTTTTTATTAGTGCATGTTGTAAAATAAGAAATTGAAAAATTTTTCTTTTACTTGTATTTTCATTAATTATTATTAATTAGAAAATGTATAAAAGAATATATTAAAAAAAAGAAAGAAGAAAAAAGAAAAAAAGAAAGAAATTTTAAATTTAAATTAAATGAAGTCCGATGATGGGATGTCATGAAACTCACAAGTAGTGATTTCTTGACTGATCCTTAGGTGAGAAGAGTCGTACTAAATGTTACCATAGTTTTGGGATATTTAGTATGATTTTTCAATAATTTATTTTTTATTAAAAATAAAAATAAATAAGTTTTTAAAAGAAAATTGAAAAAGGAAATTAATAATAAAAATTAAATTTAATTAAATATTTTCCGATGATGGGATGTCATGAAACTCACAAGTAGTGATTTCTTTACTGATCTCTAGGTAAGAAGAGTCTACTAGATGTTACCAGAGTATTGGGATACTTAGTATGATTTTTCAATAATTTAAAATTTTATTAAAAATAAAATAAATAAGTTTTTTTAAAAAAATAGAAAAAAAGAAATTAATAATAAATTTCCGATGATAGGATGTCATGAAACTCACAAGTAGTGATTTCTTGACTGATCCTTAGGTGAGAAGAGTCGTACTAAATGTTACCAGAGTATTGGGATATTTAGTATGATTTTTCAATAATTTATTTTTATTTAAAAATAAAAATAAATAAGTTTTTAAAAGAAAATTGAAAAAGGAAATTAATAATAAAAATTAAATTTAATTAAATATTTTCCAATGATGAGATTCTATAGAACTCACAAGTAGTGATTCTTAAGAAATATTTAGGTGAGGAAAATTATTTCAAATGTTACCAGAGTATTGAGATATTTGATTTAATTTTTTCAATACGAAAAGGTTCAAATTCACTTTTGGAAAATAAAATTCAACTTTTCAAAATAAAACAAAATAAATTTGCAAATAAAAAATGATTTTGAATAAAAAGGTTGGAATAAAAAAAAAGAATTATTTTTAAATATTAATTCAAGACCATTTCATTAAAACAAAAAAGATAACACATGATTACTATGGTACCGTTTTTTAACGGGCGTCGTGGGGGTGCTAATCCTTCCCCACGCGTAACCGTACTCCCGAACCCGATTTTGTTTTCGCAGACCAAAAAATTGTCTTTTTAATAAAACTTAATTAATTTTAAGATTTTGTTAAAAAGATAAATATTTTAGGTGACCAATCGCACCTAACAAAAAAGATTGGTGGCGACTCCTATTTGTTTTTTAAATGTTTTTCAAAATCGTCGTGCGTAAAACCGTTACGACAAGTATAACTAGCTCTCACAGCTGCATCATGCGACAAAAACCATTTGATTGTATTAGTTAAGTCACTCTCAAACCATTTTTTAATATCCTTTAAAAATATTTTAAAAATAATAAATAAATAAAATAGGACATGTATCATTATCCTAATTTTACTTCTGAAGTCAAAAAAGTTCTACTGATGGTGTATTAGATAATTATCCCTCCAGCGCCCGCCCCCCCCCCCCCCCCCCCCCCCCACACACACACACACACACACACATATATATATATATATATAATATGGATATTTGTCAACTGAATATCAAATGACATGCAGGTAATGTCTTGACGTGAATCGGATGCTATGAGACATGCAAGTTGCTTATGTATATTTCATAAAAAAAACCTAGTGCAAAATTTACTAACTAATGCCAAGGAAATTTTAGTTGATTGCTTGGAGTACATATTTATACAACATTTTTCTTTCTACCCCTAGTCAGTACTATACAATCATTATTTCATTTTAATGGTGTAATTTTTTTTATTACAATTTTGCAAATTATTTTTTTTTATTATTAAAAGTATCTTATAATATTCAGTTATACAAAAAATTAGATCTTTAAAATTGTACAGAAAGAATTATGTCAAATTAAGTTAAAGTTTTGAAATACATTTAACGGTGTAACAAAAAAAATATCTCAATTTTAATATAAATATTTTTAAATATCAAAGCAACTTTGAAAAGAAAATTTTGTCAAGTTAAATATGGATATCAAAGTTGAGAGGGATGAACATGAACTTAATCTTGTAACATTTTTATAATTCCGGTGACATCTATTTTGTGTAGAAGGAAAGCTGTGAATATAAAGCCTTAATACTGATATTTTTAATTTTTGGGTAATTGGGCAGGTGAGAGTTGAAACTAATTGCATTCGAATTCAAGTTTTACGAAATGTTACAATTCTTTCTTAATCACTGGATCAAAAGGTTATTAGCTAATATTTTTAATTTTTCCCATCCATATGTAAGTGATGTATTTAAACATATCCGCAAAAGACTTTCAAATTTAACTAATACCCTTCAAGATACTTGGGAATGTTTGAAAGTGATCTTATTGCCACAAAGAAGGATAAAAAGTATAAAGCAAAATGAGATTTTCTTTTTCTTTCAAACTCACTATTTAAGTCTTTGGATATCATTTCACACCATCTTCACAGATTCTTACAAATGTTTGTATGTCTGGTTGTGAACTTGCATTTGCATATATTCATGTTTAAATAGATAGACATATCTCAACACTATGACTGGCATCTGGTTTCCTGCATTTTTGTGTAGTGCCACTCAAAAGCAGGCGGGGGATTCGTTTTGTGAGCCCACCTTCTCTGCTATTGCTTGCTTTGTTCTCTATGCTCACTTTTACTAAAGACACGTGCATGTGCGCATGCACGCACAATGCACGTATAAAACCTGTAAATTCAGAGAAATGGGAAGACTTGAAAAAAAAAGGATAAAAAAGTATTCATCTTATTCTTATCCCTCTTATGAAAAATATATACTCCTAAGCTAATTAAAAATAATATGAAAAATAGACTAATTAAAAATAAAACGTTAGATCCGAAATGAATAACTTAGCTTTGCATAAAAGCTAATGAATAACCATAAATAATCTTTGATTTTGCCGATATATAATCATCATTAATATATTCCAAGGAAAATATTTATGGGGTTAGTTAGTATTTTGTCGTCTTCTAGTTTGATGACTGGGGAGGGAGGGAGGCAAAGCTAGCCTGATTGCAAGAAAGACAGTGAAGATGTAGATGAAAAGCATGACAAATATTTGAACAAGAATCTATCAGCTTGCTAATTAAGAGAAACAAAACAAGTGTACTATGGAACATAGAATACTTTCTGATTAAAGTGGTAAAACAGTTTTTTGTTTGAAGAAATTAAAGTAAGTGAAAAAGAAGAATTTTCTGTAGTGATCTTATGCTAACAAAATCAGCTAAGATTCACTCTGAGCAACATGCACCAACATGAGTCTGTTGGACCAGATATATACCACTTGGAATACAAGATTATATGTATTAAAAAAATAAAGATTAGATGTAGGGAATTATCATGTCATTTGAGGATGTAGGCTTATATCCCAAATTGTCATTATCAAAATCCATTTCAATCATATCAGCCTCCCTCAATGGCTATCTAAGATTTTTTTTTTATATATACAAATATCTGGGCGCACTTAAGTTTTTTATGCGAAATTCGTAAACTTTCTTTTCAAATAAAATTAAATAAAAATTAAAATCTAAAATCTAAATCGATAGATTCAATGCAATCTCATTTTGTGAAAGGTTATATATTCACATCTAACTAGATATCGAGCTTCGTCATTTTTAAACACCCAATTAGTCTCACTTTGTGATTAATTTGAATTTGTGTACCCTCCCTAGTTAGTGATTGAAATGTATCCGGATCTAATTTTTATTTGTTAACTAAATGTTTTTAAATGCACCCATATCCCCACGCTTCCACTTGTTTTATAAGCATAACTAATTTATATAATTTACAAATAACAGGATATTTGGACATTCTTTCTTTTTGAACAATATAAAAGTGATCTCATATCTTACTCCTTTTGGTGGAGTTAGAAGATGTTGTAGCGATAACAGTGGTGGTGGCGACAGATGATTGCTTTTGTTGACATTAGGCTGGAATCGAAACCTCTTCCTCCATATGAATTTTGAGCTCAAATTCATTGAAAGCTTTTTCCCCTAATTCGAGATGTGAGTAGGAACACAAGAGATTGATGCTGAACGAAACAAAACTTGCCTTCTTTTTTTTTTTTAAAATTGGAATGATTAAAAATTCTAATTTGTGATTGTAATAAGGTAAAATATTGAAACAAATTGAGTAAATTAAAATTTTGAAAATAAATAAATATATAACGTTAAAAGAAGTTTGAAGAATTGTTAATAAATATATATTTATATATATATATACACACACACGTGTATATATATAGGTACGCACCCTCTTTAGCTGAATTATATTCAAAATATTGTAAAACATTTATTTAGAGCAGTCAAAATTATAAAAGTGTTGTTAAAAGTGAAAAAAAAAAGTAATTAAAAAGACTTTAAAAAGTCATTTTTTTAGCGGATCTAGATGATAATATTAAGCCTGTTAAATAAGCTTGGACCTGAAAATCGAGGTTTTCTAAAAAATATGTTGGGCTTGGGTTCGCTATTTGAAGCCCAAGCTTGGCCCAAGGAGTAAAAAATAGCTAAAAGGGTCTTGTTAACGAGTATTTTAATATATATGTAATTATTTCATATATTGTCGGTAGAGTTTTTTACTTCACAAGTGAAGTTAGGATCATGATACATGTTTTATTTTATTTATTATTTATTTTTTAATATTTTTATGGAACATGTGTCATGATCCTAACACTTCTTATGAAAAAAAAAATACCGTCAGCAGTGTATGGAATAATTATAATATATATATGACTACACTATAATTTTAAAATTATTATTTTTTTGTTTAATGTTTGAAGAATTCTAAATGTACTCATACTTTTTTTCTTTACATTAAACAGTATCATTATTGAGGAAAATGGGACGTAAAAGGAAAAAAAATTGGATACATTTGGAAATTTTTATTGTATTGTTGTGATAAATTTCAAAAACAAACAATACATTTAACTATACAATTCTTTCCTGGGCAATTAATTCTAATTGGTGTCAATACATTGAAAAATAATTCGTGGAAGTTAAAATCAAAACAAATGTATTTCTTTGACTTCTAAGAATAATGAGCGTTCACAAGAGTCCAAAGAAGCATGATTATGGGAGGATAGTCGAAGAAGTCTTTTCCAAAGAAGCACTAACAAAGGTTTGCAAGAAGATAAGTGCTGAGTTGAAGGAGATGCAAGTGGGAAATGTATTTCGCAAGTATGGCTGCTTGCCTGTTGCAGTTGGCTGATGGGATAGGTAGGCCTAGGGAACGTTTATGAGAGGCACCTGATACGTACTAAGCCTCAACTTCTTCCATTGCCAGCCTCTCTTTAGATTCTCCCTTTGTCAGCCAAATGATAAAATTTGTGTCAGACCCATTTTTCCAGTTTGGATTGGAGTACCTTAATAATTCAAGATAATTTATTATATCGATGGTAAATATATATATTATTGTTGCCACATGGTTGAATACTTAATTACACTTGCCAACAATATCTCGATTTAATGGTTAAGGATGAGTTATAACATATTGTAAATCTTGGGTTCAAATCCAAACACCTTCATACTCAATTATTTAATATTTCTCTTGTAACAAAAAAAATACTTAATTACACTTAATAACCTATTCCTTTCTAAGAATTTGAATTTCCCCTTAACTCCCGGTTGCGTTGATAAGAAAATGTAGAATATATCCAAGCTTGCCTTTATAATTTGCATTTATGCAGGGTTTAATGGAATAATAAAAAATGAGGAAAGCTAGGAATCATTTTTCAGATAATAATAGTATACCTTTTTCGATAAATCATGCTGAACCAGATACCCTTTTAAATTCATAAGAAAGCTTCCAGAATAAAGTTGGAGGAAGGAAAAAGAAAAAAAAAACATAGATTAACCTTTCAATACTATAAATTAATGCACTTTCAGGTTTCTACAAAAGGATATCAACAATTGAAAAATACAATAGTATTTGAAATGGAAATCCACCAAAATTCTCCAACTTGTCTTTTTGACAGGCTAACCTGGTTTGTAGAGATGCTGATCATTGCCATTGGTGCAAATATTTCAGAGCTTTATATTTCCAGCATCCAGGGTGAAAGTGACATCTGCCAATTAATATAGAATTCTGTTCTCAGTGTGGGCAGGACGTTTCTCACCTGCTAGAATAGATGCAAGAGAAACCATTGCTTCCTTTTTTTTGTTACCTCAATTGGATAGGAGAGGAGGGAACAAAAAAGGTGGAAGCAAACTGAGGATAAAAATATATTCCCTCTTTTAGTAATAAAGGAAGCAAAAGTTGAAAAGAATAATATATAAATTTATGTTTTTCTACATCTAACAAAATGACAGATTTATTCGGTTAAAATCAATTGTTAAATATTTAATCTAAAATTATTTGATTATAAATAAAGAGATTTAATTTGAATATAAGATAAAAAAAAAAGTTAAGAGTTATCATATATGAGATAATACAACTTAACAGAAAATAAATAAGCTTACCATATGATACTGAAGAACCAAATAAACCCAAATCTCGATACCATATTAAGCATATAATCAAAAATATTAGAGGAAAAGTTTTTATTATTTTTCCCTCTTTTCTCTTGTTTTCCTACTAATTTTCCATTTTTTCTTATCAAATATGTATAGTATTAAGTCCAAAATAAAACTCTAATGAGAATAGTGTATTTGATTTTCATTTTTATAGACAAGAATATTTAAGAGAATGAAGCTATTTAAACTTTAAATCATAACTACCATAAAAATGAGTAATAATTGCTAGGTCAAACTTGAGTTATGGTAGACAGATTTAATAATTAATTATTCCAGAATTAGCTCCAAAAAAGAGCTAGGCTGCTTCTAACTTGCTGGGTTGAGCAAATTTCTTGGGGGAGAAGTGATTAAATTTTCTTACAATTTTTGCACTATTCTCATACTGATTCAACACTTCAGCACTTGTCCCGGATAGGAACTTGAGTAGGAATTTTTGGACAAAAATAACGAAAAGAGGGAAGTAAATGAATTTAATTACATCGGAGAGGTTTTTTTTTTTTGGTTTATAATTAAATATAAGAGAAAAGGAGGATTTGAATTTTAGATCTAATCTTTTTTAAGAATGGATAATAATCGTTAAGTTAAACTTTAATCGTTGATAAGAGAGCTTTAATTCAAGCACATTAAACTTATTGAATGTGAATTTTTTCGCTGTAAATTGTATTGATGAATGATCAACAGAACAAGTTCCATTCAAAAACTGTAATTTTAAAAGCAGCTCAATAAGACCTTGCGAGGAATCTAAATCCTATGTATATATTTTTTAGGTATAAAAGAACCAATGGTACTTAATATACTGTTCAGTCTATATATACACCAACAAAAACAGTGTAAACTTTACTGTAGATTTGAGAAGACATATAAGCAAATTCACTTCATGGGTATATTTCTATAAAAGGTTTAGAGAGGTTGATGGAAAAAAGAAAAAGAAAACAACTTGGGGGGGATGGGGTTAGTACTTGAATTTGAAAGCAAAATCTTACAAGCCATGTGTTTGATTCTGTGGCTATATAAGTAGGCTAGCGCTTTACTACTCATTTGTGGTGTACAGCTTTTACGGTATAAGGCCCTTTATTTTACTTTTATTTGGTTCCCCTTCGCCTTCAACTTTGATCTTCCATATGAACATAAAAATCACTTTTCCAGCTTCTATTTTCTTCTTCTCTCTCTACCCTTGCTTAAAAATAAATAGAAATATTTATTAGCTAGTTTAGTGAAAATAATTGGAGGGAAAAGGATAGAAAAAACAACAAAGGCATAATTATTCCAAAAAAAAGAGAAGAGAAATATATGAAATAAGAAAAAAAAAAGGCCCTTTTAACTGTGGTCAAGTACGCAATTGAGTTTCAATTTTTTGTTTGATATCCAATTAATTCAACCATAAACTTATTATTTTGGTCCAATCAAATTTAATTTGAAGCGAATATTTTATGCCACTAATGATATAATTAGTTAAGTCTTGCATGTAGGCATATACGTGGACAAAAAAATTAGATGATATGATAGTTGCTTAATCATAAATTTGTGGGAGAGAGAGAGAGATTTTAAGGTTTGTAGTTTAATAATTAGTTTTTTTATTCGATCATCACAAGTGGATTTAATAATAATTAATATATAGCATGTACCAAAAAATAATAATTGATATATAGCTATTTTATTTATTTTTTTGGGCATTATACATATACATATACATATACATGTCTGTATGTGACTAAAACAAGTGACATAATTGAGGTCATGCATATTCCATTCAAATTTAGCTTGATTATGCCTAAATAATATCTTCAATATATTTTATTTAAGGATAAACATAAAATATAGATGATCACTATGACATGGCTCAATACTGTATTTTTGTCACTTTACTTCAACTTGTGTTGAATTATTACTATTTTTTTATTTTGATTGATTTTTGGATATAATTAGAAATATTTCATTTATGCATATTGATTAAAATTTAAAGAAAAAATTATGATGTTAAAATTTTTCATGGGACGAAAATACACCCATGGTAATTATTAACATATAATTTTTTTAATCTTATTTTATTCATCAAATTATTTTTTTTAATTTTTTTACTGCAAGCTTATAAAAAAATTCCCGAGATAATGGTCATGTGATATTATATGCACTATTCCATTAATTTAGTTCAAAACTCAATCAAATATAAAAATATGATGACAAAATTAGACATACATGCATGACTAAAATACAATGAAAAATTTCAATATCGAGTTATAAAATCATAGTATAATGACAAATTCAGTATTTATCTCTTTAATAATTTCTCTATTTTTAATCAATCATAACTTTATCTCCTTTCGCTTAATTACTTTCTAAAAAACAAATATCTAAAAGCAAGTAACAAAAGAATGGAGCCAGTGAAACTACTTTCATTTGTTGTCATATTTAGTGTTTACAGCTATAGAAAACAGTTTGTTCAGTAGTTTGATTAGTTTGACCCACTTAGCTGCTGCACAGCCACAAACAACTTGCAAGAAAACTGTGTACTTTCACAATGCCTATATATATAGAATTAGGAAGCCTTAAAAGCCTTCAAGTGACTAAACTAATCGAAAAATCTCACCCCTTTTAGATTAATTCCCTTTCGACCAGCTTCCCTATTCCTTTTTGTTCTGTTTTTCCAATGTCTTCTATTCCTCAGTTGTCTAATTATTCATTTTCCAATGATGATTCTCAGTTTCCAAATCCATTGCTAATTTCCCAAGAAAACTGCATCGGTGGTGGTGCTGCAATTCCTGGTACAACGTGGGGTGAAGATATTAGTTTTCCAATGTTTTTCGATAACAATAACACTGGACTTGATGTTTTTCAACAAGAATCTAATCTAACATCTTCAGTTCCGGCCGCATTGTTTCCGGAGCTAATTGGGATTTCATCAGACTTGGCTGCCCCAACAGCGTTGCCTGACTATAACATTGCAGGCTTCTGTGGCTTTGGAACCATTCAAAATTTTGGTGGCAGATATAAATTGCAAGATGTCTGTGAGTTTGGAGAGGAATGCAATGGATTTGTTCATCATCAGGATTTCAAGCCAATAGATCCAACTGTGGGAGAAAATTGGGTATAAATTGTCCCTCTTGACTCTTCTGCATTGCATTTGCAAGGTTTTGTACAATTTCATGAAAAGAATAAAGCAATAATTACAGATAAGAAAAGTTTTGGGTTACTTATTTTTGTTGTATTTATTTTTAGCAGGGAATTCAGGGGAATCGACTGCCGCCGGCTATGGATGACAGCAACCTTAAGGTTGGCCGGTATTCTGTAGAAGAAAGGAAAGACAGAATTCTTAGATACTTGAAGAAGAGAAATCAGAGGAACTTTAACAAGACTATTAAGGTCTCTTCCTGTTCTCTCTTCTCCTTCTTTGTCAAGATGTTATATACAAACGGGAGTGTCCATTGACTCTACTTCATTGCATTTATATGCAGTATGCTTGCCGGAAAACCCTAGCTGACAGAAGAGTAAGAGTCCGGGGAAGATTTGCAAGGAACGCTGAACTATGCGAAGAAGAAATGGTTATGAAAAAGGAAGATGACAATTCACCCAATGACAAAAACTTGTATTGCTCTGATGCAGTCCAGGTACTTCATTTCCCACTATCTTTCTTCATATATATTAATGTATAATTCGATAATTGGAAGAAGAAAGACATCAAGCTCGGATATATATATATATATATCCGAGCTTGATGTCTTTCTTCTTCCAATTATCGAATTATACATTAATATATATATATATATATATATATATATATATATATATATGTATATAGAAGGTGTTGAGTTGATCATCTGATCATGTCAGAAAAGATTCAGTTATTCAGCACTTAGATGGAAGTTCACACATCTGGTAGTAATGTTTGGTCATATTTTAAATTTTTCTTTGCAGATCAAACAGGATGAGGATGCATGGCTCCAAGAGGCTATGGCAAATCTTATGTATTTACCTTAAATTGCTGGTTAATATTTATTTATTAGAGCTAGCTTGTATGTAATGGATTACTAATGGAAGTTTACCTTCTTTTTTCATTGCTTTTCTAATTTTTTCCAAGTACTCTAACCAAGCTAATGTTCTCAAATGAACTTTATTCTCCCATGAAGTACTAGCGAAATGAGTCATAAACTCAAAGCATACGACTTCCATTTTCATAATCTTACTGCTATTTAGAAAATGACATGAAAATGGTATTGAGATTCTTATAAGTTTGGCAAAATATGTAATTGTTAACAAATTAATTTAGAGAGTACTAGTTAGTCTCATGGTTAGTAAACATTATGAATATATGGTTGCTAAGGGCAAATTTCTAGTCTGAAATTTAATTACTGACCAGATAATTTACATGGGTTATAATACTTATAATTGCCGTTATTTGATAAATGTTTGGTTTTTCTTTTTCATTTCTCCTACCAATTGAAGAAAGCAGAAATTTCACTTATAATTCTACTCATGCAGACATGTTTAATAATAAAATTTCCCATGGAGATATGACAAGTTGGTGAGAGTGAAAGAATATGAAATCGAAATTAAAAAAAAAAAAAGGTTAGATTTGGTCAGATTTGAAAATATGTGTTACATTTAGTAGGTAGTATACGAAGATGAGGAAGCTTGTTTTGCCGCAAAAGCAAAGAAAGGAACAAAAGGAATTAAAGCATAAAATGAACCAAGTCAAAAGGATAGCAAGCAAACACCAAGCTAATATTATTGGGCAGTTAAAATGGTGCTAGCCAAGTCTTGGTCTCCAAGGGTAATGATAACGATTGAAAGTTAATGGTATATGGCATTGGATGCTAAAAGGGAAAATGGATTGGTATCCTAATTCTTACTATATTTATGTATATATATATATATATATATATATATATATATATATAATAGGAGAAATTAGGCTTTTGAAATGAAATGAAATATTGTAATATATAGTAAAAACGAAGGTTCTGAGGTTATTGTGAAATGAAAGGGGAATATTTGACCAAGTCTTTGCCTTTTACTACTACTAGTTCAAGTTGTGGTTCATCTCTACCATTAAAAATCCAATCACACTGATTTTATTATTTGATGCCGAAATGATCACTTCATTGGCCTTGAAATCTTTCTTTTGATTCCATGTCTCATATGAATAGAGATCATAGATAATAGGCCCCTCTAGGTTTGTTCTCCGCGTCTTTTCTAAACCTCCCCACATGATCAGCCGCATTCAACAGCATCCTTCAAAATCCTACTTTATCTTTGAAGAAGCTAATTTTAAATGTGATCCATTTCTTTTATCCCGCTACACTTGTTCTAGTTTCATATTCATCTAATTCTGAATGTGGTACATGTACAAATTTCCTATGTGGAAAAAAAAGAATGCTCATTTATATTTTAGTTTTAGTGATTCTATCAAGAAAAATATTTTTGTTAATATATTTCTTTGAAGAATTTGATATTTTGAGTTCAAGCAAATTAAAAAAATATATTTTATTGTGAAACTTATATAATGGACTAAAAATGTTAAGAAAGAGACTATCATTTTAATATCAGCTAAAAGAAGTCTGTTATTAATGTTGGGATTTTTTAATAAAAATTATTTTTATATTTTATGTTATTTCTTTTATTTTGTCCACATTAGTGGTGCCAAGTCAACATTTTTGTTACTATTTGTATCCAGTCCACAAATGTGGTTGATAGTTTTGGAAATTTAGAATTTAGTACACATTTCTATCCTTTTTTCTCTTTCATATTCTCTTCTCTTTTCTTTTCTTCTTTCTCTACTCTTAAATCCTTTTAAAAGTTCCTAATATTCTTGGATTGACGTCGTTAAATTGCTTGTTTGTTGCTGAGTTAAACTTTTATTTTGTAAAAATTATTGATTGGATCATTTTGGTATCAGAGTAGTGATTCTGGTGATAGCGAAAAGGGTTAGATTATTGGTTGTTAGAGTTATGCATAAAAGAATTAAGGCATGAATATTATATGAGTGCAGCGAAATTTAAAATTTTTACATAAAAAAACCAATTCACATAGATCTCTTCGATCAAGAATCAAACAAATCATGTAATTTAACATAAAGATTGATAAAAAAAGGTTCTAAGAAACATACCTAACATTTAGATATTGTAATCTAACTAACTCTTTATTGATGAAACTTAATCGCTTCCAAGATTCACGAACCATCCCATGTGTGATGGTCTCCAATAATAATCCACACAACACTTTGCTAAAACCTTTTCTACAATAGGAGAATTGTGCTAGTGAGTCTTACTTCTCCAAGCAAATTTTTCCTAACCTTCCTAGCCCTTTCTTAGGGTTCAATAACACTTCTTGAAGCACTTGAATAGGCGACACAAGGAAGAGGAAGGTGTTAGTAAAGGTGGCTTGCAAAAACCAAAGAGAATAGATAGAAACCAAAGCTAAATGTTTAATTATACCTTATTTGCAAATGTCACAGACAATTTTAGAAATTCAAAATGCAACATACATTCCTATCCTCTTTTGTTTTCCTTATTTTCTTCCATCTTCTTTTCTCTTTTTATATGCCCTTTTCCTTTGAAAGTTTTTAGCATACTTGGATTGGCATCGTTAAAGTACTTGTTTGTTGTTGAGCTAAGTCTCTATTTTGTGGAAGTTGTTGGTGGCATCATTTTGGCATCTTAACAATATTATGGTGATGGCAAAAAGGGTTACAACTCGTGTTTGAAAGGAATTGGTTTGTTGGAGAAAGAATTTAAGGCGATGCGATCGGAGATGAACAAAAAACTGAAATATTAAAGAGTGAGTTTTGAATAGAAATGCATACCATAAAGGAATACATGAGCATGGAGATGAGGAAGATGTTTAAGAAAATAATGCTCAAGTTTGATTCTTTTAGCGGAGTAGGATTTAAGGGTCTTAGAAGTAGTGGGATCTTGGATTTTGAGAAAAAGGTTGTCATGGGAATTAATATTGAAAACAAAGTCAAAGAACTTATAATTATAGACCATATCGATCTTGTTGAGACCCTAAAGACCTTAACCAAATATTCTAGGCTCGAATACCCTCAATTTGATAAAGGAGACTTTAAAAGTTGCTATTAAAAATCAAGAAATTTTTTAGGCTAACAAGACAAATGAGGAGGATTCAGTTAAACAGCATGATACATCTGGATGGTAAGTCTATCCAATGGTATCATATGTTCATGAGAAACTAAGGGAAGTTGACTAAGGAAAATTTGATCTACTGTGTTGTAAAAATGAAAACTAGGTTTGGTGAGGAAGAATTCACTTGTTCTATGCTAGATATTGTTAGCTTGAAACGTATATGCACTATTGAAGATTATTTTGAGGAGTTTTAAAGCTTATTAAACCTATTGGAACTTTAAGATGGTAACGTACTTAGGATCTTCATTTGAAAAATAAAACCAAGAATCACTAAACTTGTAAAGCTCTTTTATCCTAAAATACCAAACCATGACTTGAACCTAGCCAAACAGCTTAAATCATTATTTTTCAATACACCTAACAAGTCATACATACATATATATATATATATATATTATATATATATATATATATCAAATAAACATCCTCAAATAATAACCATCCTATATTCATATCACAACCATCTCAAAGAAGTGAATTACCACCTATACACTACATCGAGAGATCTATTCCCTAGCTATCAATAATTAGAATCAGCAATAGCTCTAAACCTTAACCATATAAAGTAGACATTATTGCTCCTAAACTAGCTAAGGTGCTCTCTAGAGAAGAAAGGATGAAGAAAGGACTATACATGTGTTTTGGACTTAAATACACAACCGAACATAAGTATATGAAATCTTAACTTTATCAAATGTTACTAGATGATCTAAGAGGTCATAAGAATATGTGGAATTCTTAGATTCTATAGAGAAACTAGAAGAATTAGCAAGTGAAGCCTACCATATCACTCTTTTAATAGAATTGTAGATTTCCAAACCTTGAGAATTCAAGGCAAGATTAAAACTTAGAGTGATTTTCTTGTTGATGTATGCATAACACACAACTTCATTAACTAATTTTTAGTCAAGAAGTTATGGTTTCATACTCAGTTAATTGTTGGATGTAATGTGACAGTAATAAATAGTTATAGGATGATAGTTTAAGATATTTTAAAGCAGTTGCATGGAAGACTCAAGGGTTGCAACAAATTAATGCCTTATATCGCAACCAATCATGGGCTGCTACGGCTTGGAAGGTGTAATGGTTCAAGTAGTTAAGTTCAATTGTTTTGGACTTTACTATATTAACAATGTTGTTTACTATTAAAAAAGACTAAATTACACTTAAAAGGATGGTTGTTTATGTTGTGAAGAAAGACATTAAAAAGTATGTGACTAGCTAGTTCCATTAAGGGAACTTGCACATTGCTAATGATTGTTGTTACTAACATTATAAGTCAGAATCATAATACAATAAGTAATGTATTTCAAAAGACCCTATTAAATCTTCTCATTTACTATGATATGCTATTTGAGATACTAAAGGGACTTTTCCTAGGCAGTAGGATCACAAGATACCTTTACTCATTGAATCCTAAAAAAATAAGATTAGGACTCATTATGGACATTATGATTTTTTGGTAATGCTCTCACAACATTGTAAGCCTCATGAACAACATTTCTCAGCATTAGGTTGTGAAGTTTGTACTAGTGTTGTTAGTGATATACTAGTTTATTTAGTAGGTTGTTCAGGTTATGAAGTTTGTACTAGTGTTTTTAGTGATATACTAGTTTATTTAGTAGGATTGTTTGATCATTCATAGCATCTTTGGTTATTGTTCAATGACTTGTTATAGCATCAGTTATTTGTGAAATATTCTAAAGGTGAATTTGGAGCCAAGCTATCTGAATACTTCGGATATAGTATTATGGATCAATGAGTAGTAATGGATTAACAAGGTTCAATGCATGTTGAACTAGTCCAATCTCAAATCTATGAAGGAAATGAAGAGTTTTTTAGGATCAACAAGGTATACTATAGAAAGATAGTAAAAAAAAAAACAATGGAATTATAGCTTAATCACTTATTGCTTTATTGAAGAAAAATGCATTTGTCCAATATGAAAAAGGTTATAGCCTAGGATCAATTGAAGCAAGCTATGGTGATTTCTACAATTTTAGCTCTACTAGATTTTAATGTTATTTTGTGGTGGAATAAGATGCCTCAACACTAGTATTGGGTTTGTGCTAAGCTAGAAGGGAAAACTAATTACCTTCATTAGCAAGGCCTTATCCCCAACATCAAGCTTTGTATGTGTATGAGAGTGAGATGTTGGCAATTCTCATATCTTTAAAGAACTAGAATACCAATCTACTAGGAAGACACTTCCAAATCAAAATTGATCACCTTGGTCTCAAGTTTTTGTTGGATTAGAAAGACAATATTCCAACACAACAAATTTAGGTGGTTAAAATGATAGGGTAATGATTATAAGCTCACTTTTAAGAAGGGTTCCTCCATTTTGGGGCAAATGTATTTCCTAACTGCTTTTAAGAGTTCTTAATGCTATTTCTATGTGCACAATGATCTATCAGAAAGAATTAAGAAATCTTGGATTCAAGATACCACCATGGTACATATTATCCTTAAGTAAAAAAAAATGTTAAAGTTGAAGGAAAACATTCATGGAAGGTTGAAAAACTAAAGAGAAGGGGTAAACTAATTAGAGATGATCCTAAACTAAGAAAAGATTTACTTAAGTTTTTCCATAGCTCTTCTAATAAAGGGCATTTTAGTATGGATGTTATTCCAAAGAGAATATCTACTATGGTATATAAAAAAAGGGTTGAAGAAAGAAGTTAGTAATTTGTGAAGGAATATGGGGTATGCTAGATGTGCAAATATGATAACCCTACTGTGAGAACCCAAAATTCTCTATTCTCTCTATATCTATTAAAGATGTTGAAATGGAATTATTGAAGTTGGTTGAGGGCAAATTGGTCATGTGTAAGGGCTGGTCAAAGTTGGTCAATTTTGACTAATTTGACTTAAGGAAAAAAAAAATTTAATTAAAATTCTGAGCTGGACAGAAAAGAATACTGTGCAGTGGCATGATGTGTAAATAAGTAATTTATAAGTGGGCATTTTAGGCCTTTTGGAATTACATCAGAAATTATAAATTAAAAATATAATTTTAACCAATAAAAAGAAGACAACAAAAGCCTTCTACCGTTTTCCACTCAGCTCTCACACGTTCTACCCTGTTTCCGTTTCTGCTCTGTATTTTCTTCCCATTTTCCTCACGTTTTCCACGTCTAGCCATGTAGAAATTTCCTTTTCCTCCATTAATCCACTTTGGTTTTTTTTTATAAGATTTAATCCCCATCTTAAGAGCTTCAAAACCCCCTAAAAAGCTCAGCCAAAAATCATCAAAATCCATCTCCCCTGCTGCTGGCAGCAACGTGTTTGTACAGGTAAATGTAAGCATTTGTTTATTTCATGTTTGCCTCTTGTGTATGGCTGAGTTGAATGTATAAATGATGGATATGATTATGATATGAAGTAAAAACATGTAGGAATCAGATTTGGATGTACGGTTATAGTGAAATGAAGGGCTGAATTTATCTGCTGGTGACGTGAGAAATGGGGTGGAATTGTTGTTGTAGGCGTGAAGGGGGCCAAACATGGTGGCTAGTGATGTAATAAAATAGCCATAAAATTTAATAAATAAAAGCATGAAATTTAGTCAATATTGTACAGTGGCTTGAAGAGAAAAATGAAGGAAAGAAATGTTGACTTTAGTTGTTTTAAAAAGGTGGAAATAAACACTGATGTTGGCTGGTGGCGTGAGGATAATCTGTCCAAGGTTAGATGTAGTTAAAAAAATAAATAAATAAATAAAATAATAATTAACAAAACATAAAATAGGGTGGTATGGTATAGCCGACAATAAAGAAATAAGGAGAGAAGAGGTTGATTTTAATAGCAAATGGTGGAAAAGATAAAGAAATTCAATTAAATTTTGCTGCTGGGTGATGAAGTTGGCGTAGACAAGTGTAATAGGATAGCAAAAATTGATATGAAAATGTAGTAAAGATTATGTATGAAATTTATGTTTACATTAAGTAGTAGTATAATTTAACTAAATTTTGGGTTGAGTAACAAAAGAATAATTTGGCCAAAAAGATATTGTAAAATAATGATGCTGATTTTAATGATCAATAGTGGAAGACAAGGGCTGTTAGTGTAGTAATACAGGAGGAAATAAAATGGGAATTGTGGTAAGCGATAATGGTAATAAAGTTGTAGGATTTAGTTGAAAGTAAATAGAAATTATTGAGAAATGATAAAGAGGAAAGAATAAACATAACGAATCGGTCAAAATCGGCCAAAATTAAATTTATGGATTTCCATATCATTTTTATCAAGTGAAAATAGTCAATATGGAATTTAAGAAAAGTAAAGGAAATTTTATTGATAGTAATGAGAGTTAATTATTTGATGTTATTGTGCAGCAAATAATTTGGAGAATTAAGTGGATCAGTGGTGCCATTGGATTTCATTTCAGATTTCAAATAGAGGTAAGGAATAGTATATAGAAGTAGTGTAGGAATTACTATGCTTGCATGTGGGAGAATTGGGTGATTTGAATTACTGAACATGTGACTTTATGAAAAGGGGATAGGATAGAAATTTACCGTAGTGTTATCGAAACTTTTAGAAACATCTGTCCTAAATTGCATCCATGCCCAATTTTCCATAAATTAATAATAAAGAAATTTATTTATGAGTTTATGATATGTTTTAAGAGATATTTTATAGAGATTTATTTATAGTGAATGAAATGTTCAATTGTTTATACGATTATGGATTTATTGAAGAAAGCTAATATGAAATTGATTTTACTATGATTTTATTGATATATGAAAAATGATTCTTATGAGATTGATCACTCCTTGATGATCATGCATACGAGCATTATATGACTAGGACTGGGAGACCTTGATCAAGTCCCCAGTACCTTATTGACAATGGCCATTGTTACGAGGTAGGAACGGCTTAGGGATGGATCCCGGCCCCTTGTGGGTACGCCTAATTCCTATACGAGGTCCCTTATGGGATACGAGATTTGTGCATGAATCTCTTGGAGATTTATCTCCTTATTGATATATGATATATAATCAATGATTGATTGATTGATTTGATCTATACAAAGAGTATAAGATTTGACCGAAAGGTTACGAGAAAAAGTGAATGAGTTTTAAAGCATATGATTTCATGATATGAATATCATTATTCTATTTTAAATGAATTGCGAAAAGAGTATATGATTTCAACGAAAAAGTAACGAAAGATGAATGAGTTTTATATGCTAATATTGGAATGATTTCACGAGTTTGATTTTATGAAAATAATTTTGATTATTGATTTTTAAACTGCATATAGTGGCATGGTACCACTCTTTTATATGCTCTTCCTTACTGAGCGTAAACTCACCCCTTATTTTTCCACCAGACTATTTGCAGTAGATTCCGCTCATACGAGAGGAGCACGATTTTTGGACCCTACAGTATTTCTTTCGAGACTGGTTGTTTTATCCAGTGAAGGTATATTGTATTTTCTATATATCTCAGACTTGTCTGGTACAGTACTTATTAAGTTGTAAAGGCTAAGGGGATGTAAAATAAAAAGAAATAAATTTTGTATATGTGCCTAGAGACCTACACTTTTATATAAGGATATATCGAATGTCCAAATTTTTGTGGACTTAATTATATGAAATTATTTGATATTTTAATTGCATTGGAATCATGTGAAAACCATGGTTTTTGGCTGGTATATAAATTGTGTTTAAAATGCAGGAGGTTAGGATATTTGCAGCAGTTATGCTGCCGAAATTTTTTCAGAAATCTTCTAAAATATGATAAAATATTCTATGTACATAATCGAGTGAAATGAAATAAGCAATCGACATCGACAAACAGCCTAACCAATCCGAAAATAAGAACAATTAATTGAATATTTTTATCGAAAATCGGATGTTACATAATGGTATCAGAGCAAGGTTAGTCTGATGTTTGTCGGTGTCATTATGCTAAAAAAAAAATTTGATTACATCCCCGAGTACTGTACTTGTCTGAATATATATTTAGGGTATAACTGTTGAAAGTTATACTAAATTTTGTTTGAATTGTTGTGTATTGGCAGAATGAGTAATCGCCGAAGGGGTACTGGTAGAGGACGTGGACGGAGACGAACAGTACCGTCTCCAGAGCCTATTCCTCCTCCATCTCCAACGGGTAGCCCCAACACCCGATTGTCTAGAATTGAGCGAGGTATTGAGGCAATGAGTACGATGTTTACTCAGTTTATGTCACAAATGGCCTCAAATGCACCACCCGTACCACCAGCCCCACCAGCTCCTACTGCACCAGAATCTGCTCCTCAGATGCCTCCTGTTCCTCCAGTGCAAGCGCCACCCATACAACCCGAGGTTCCACAGCCAACCCAGCCTCCCGTCAGACAGGATCCCCAGGGTTACTGTAGTTCAGCTTTGTTAAAGGAGTTTCGGAAGTTTGATCCTCCTAAGTTTAAGGGGGATAAGGATCCTTTAGCTGCAGAAAATTGGGTAGAGTCAGTCACATGGCTGTTTCAGTATATGACATGTTCGGAACGAGAGAAAGTAGGCTTGGCAACCTATTTATTAGTGGACGATGCGAAGCATTGGTGGCTGTCCACTAAGACTATTCTAGAGGCTAGACATGCCGAGATCACGTGGGATTCATTTTTGGAGTCTTTTAATCAGCAGTATATTCCACGCACTGCTCAGCAGAAATTGAAGATGGAGTTTATGAACTTGAATCAGGGTAGCATGTCTGTTGATCAGTATGAGTCTAAGTTTATTACGCTGAGCAGATTTGATCCAGAGGTATTACGGAGTGAGCAGCACAAGATTTTCAGGTTTATGGAGGGTTTGAGACCATCCATTCGGTCTAAGCTCTATCCGTTAGACATCAGTACTTATGCAGAGGCAGTCCGTAAGGCTCAGTTATGTGAGCAGGACTATGAATTTTACCATACCGATCCTCAGTCCAAGGATAAAGGAAAAGATAAGGCGAAGCAAAGAATAGATGATGAAGTTTCAGGTGATAGGTCATTTAAAAAGGTGAAAGCTACAGGGATAAAGATAGCGGATGATAAATCCCGATTCTCGATGGGTAGTACTATTGGCTCACAGAAGGACATACAGAAACAGTGTGAGCATTGTGGGAGATTTCATGGTTTTCAGCCATGTCGAGTAGTGACAGGGGCTTGCTTTAAATGTGGCCAGATGGGACATCGAATTAAGGAATGTCCAAGTTGGGATCGAAAGGCATTAGTAGAACCAGATAAGACCACACAGCAGACCCACCAGTCTACCCCACCACAACGTAAGGCCACGACAGTTGAGAAGGGAAAGAAAGCCGTGACTTAGGGTCGAGTTTTCGCTTTATAAGGAGTCTAATGATACACCTTCTTCGGATACGATTAAAGGTAAGATTTATAATTCTAAGATATGCAAATTACTGCATTATTTGATCAAAGTTTAATGAAATACAAATAAAATTCTTATAGTGGATTTGGATTGCCGGAACACGACAGGTACTTTAAAGTACCTTTCATACTCCGTCTGGTTATCCAACCCATTATAGTATCCTTCTTAATAGATCGTGCCTAAATAATTTGTTCCTATCATGTGAATTGCATAAAGGTTATATGACATCTGTCTTTATGAGTGATTGTTATGATTACTAAAGAATTCTTTCGTTGCAATAAATGTGCCAATTAGAAGAAGCATAATTGATGGATTTAGAATATAATAATTATAGGCTACTAGTTGAAGGAAGAAAAATCGGAAGTGGATATCGTTAAGCTAAGACTGTTTAAGTAGTAGTTGATCGAAATTTGGAGGACCAAATTTCAAAAGGAGGGGAGAATGTGAGAACCCAAAATTCTCTATTCTCTCTATATCTATTAAAGATGTTGAAATGGAATTATTGAAGTTGGTTGAGGGCAAATTGGTCATGTGTAAGGGCTGGTCAAAGTTGGTCAATTTTGACTAATTTGACTTAAGGAAAAAAAAAATTTAATTAAAATTCTGAGCTGGACAGAAAAGAATACTGTGCAGTGGCATGATGTGTAAATAAGTAATTTATAAGTGGGCATTTTAGGCCTTTTGGAATTACATCAGAAATTATAAATTAAAAATATAATTTTAACCAATAAAAAGAAGACAACAAAAGCCTTCTACCGTTTTCCACTCAGCTCTCACACGTTCTACCCTGTTTCCGTTTCTGCTCTGTATTTTCTTCCCATTTTCCTCACGTTTTCCACGTCTAGCCATGTAGAAATTTCCTTTTCCTCCATTAATCCACTTTGGTTTTTTTTTATAAGATTTAATCCCCATCTTAAGAGCTTCAAAACCCCCTAAAAAGCTCAGCCAAAAATCATCAAAATCCATCTCCCCTGCTGCTGGCAGCAACGTGTTTGTACAGGTAAATGTAAGCATTTGTTTATTTCATGTTTGCCTCTTGTGTATGGCTGAGTTGAATGTATAAATGATGGATATGATTATGATATGAAGTAAAAACATGTAGGAATCAGATTTGGATGTACGGTTATAGTGAAATGAAGGGCTGAATTTATCTGCTGGTGACGTGAGAAATGGGGTGGAATTGTTGTTGTAGGCGTGAAGGGGGCCAAACATGGTGGCTAGTGATGTAATAAAATAGCCATAAAATTTAATAAATAAAAGCATGAAATTTAGTCAATATTGTACAGTGGCTTGAAGAGAAAAATGAAGGAAAGAAATGTTGACTTTAGTTGTTTTAAAAAGGTGGAAATAAACACTGATGTTGGCTGGTGGCGTGAGGATAATCTGTCCAAGGTTAGATGTAGTTAAAAAAATAAATAAATAAATAAAATAATAATTAACAAAACATAAAATAGGGTGGTATGGTATAGCCGACAATAAAGAAATAAGGAGAGAAGAGGTTGATTTTAATAGCAAATGGTGGAAAAGATAAAGAAATTCAATTAAATTTTGCTGCTGGGTGATGAAGTTGGCGTAGACAAGTGTAATAGGATAGCAAAAATTGATATGAAAATGTAGTAAAGATTATGTATGAAATTTATGTTTACATTAAGTAGTAGTATAATTTAACTAAATTTTGGGTTGAGTAACAAAAGAATAATTTGGCCAAGAAAGATATTGTAAAATAATGATGCTGATTTTAATGATCAATAGTGGAAGACAAGGGCTGTTAGTGTAGTAATACAGGAGGAAATAAAATGGGAATTGTGGTAAGCGATAATGGTAATAAAGTTGTAGGATTTAGTTGAAAGTAAATAGAAATTATTGAGAAATGATAAAGAGGAAAGAATAAACATAACGAATCGGTCAAAATCGGCCAAAATTAAATTTATGGATTTCCATATCATTTTTATCAAGTGAAAATAGTCAATATGGAATTTAAGAAAAGTAAAGGAAATTTTATTGATAGTAATGAGAGTTAATTATTTGATGTTATTGTGCAGCAAATAATTTGGAGAATTAAGTGGATCAGTGGTGCCATTGGATTTCATTTCAGATTTCAAATAGAGGTAAGGAATAGTATATAGAAGTAGTGTAGGAATTACTATGCTTGCATGTGGGAGAATTGGGTGATTTGAATTACTGAACATGTGACTTTATGAAAAGGGGATAGGATAGAAATTTACCGTAGTGTTATCGAAACTTTTAGAAACATCTGTCCTAAATTGCATCCATGCCCAATTTTCCATAAATTAATAATAAAGAAATTTATTTATGAGTTTATGATATGTTTTAAGAGATATTTTATAGAGATTTATTTATAGTGAATGAAATGTTCAATTGTTTATACGATTATGGATTTATTGAAGAAAGCTAATATGAAATTGATTTTACTATGATTTTATTGATATATGAAAAATGATTCTTATGAGATTGATCACTCCTTGATGATCATGCATACGAGCATTATATGACTAGGACTGGGAGACCTTGATCAAGTCCCCAGTACCTTATTGACAATGGCCATTGTTACGAGGTAGGAACGGCTTAGGGATGGATCCCGGCCCCTTGTGGGTACGCCTAATTCCTATACGAGGTCCCTTATGGGATACGAGATTTGTGCATGAATCTCTTGGAGATTTATCTCCTTATTGATATATGATATATAATCAATGATTGATTGATTGATTTGATCTATACAAAGAGTATAAGATTTGACCGAAAGGTTACGAGAAAAAGTGAATGAGTTTTAAAGCATATGATTTCATGATATGAATATCATTATTCTATTTTAAATGAATTGCGAAAAGAGTATATGATTTCAACGAAAAAGTAACGAAAGATGAATGAGTTTTATATGCTAATATTGGAATGATTTCACGAGTTTGATTTTATGAAAATAATTTTGATTATTGATTTTTAAACTGCATATAGTGGCATGGTACCACTCTTTTATATGCTCTTCCTTACTGAGCGTAAACTCACCCCTTATTTTTCCACCAGACTATTTGCAGTAGATTCCGCTCATACGAGAGGAGCACGATTTTTGGACCCTACAGTATTTCTTTCGAGACTGGTTGTTTTATCCAGTGAAGGTATATTGTATTTTCTATATATCTCAGACTTGTCTGGTACAGTACTTATTAAGTTGTAAAGGCTAAGGGGATGTAAAATAAAAAGAAATAAATTTTGTATATGTGCCTAGAGACCTACACTTTTATATAAGGATATATCGAATGTCCAAATTTTTGTGGACTTAATTATATGAAATTATTTGATATTTTAATTGCATTGGAATCATGTGAAAACCATGGTTTTTGGTTGGTATATAAATTGTGTTTAAAATGCAGGAGGTTAGGATATTTGCAGCAGTTATGCTGCCGAAATTTTTTCAGAAATCTTCTAAAATATGATAAAATATTCTATGTACATAATCGAGTGAAATGAAATAAGCAATCGACATCGACAAACAGCCTAACCAATCCGAAAATAAGAACAATTAATTGAATATTTTTATCGAAAATCGGATGTTACACCTACTTATCCGAAGTTGTTGCAACCACTGCCAATTTCAAATGGAGTTTGCTTTGATATATCCATAGACTTCATGGAAGGGTTACTCAAATCTAGTGGTAAGGATTAGGTCTGGTATCGAGTCAAAATGGATCGAGTTTTTGCGAAAACTTGATTCAAACTAAGTAGTTTTTTAATATTGTGATTTATATCAAATTTGAATAGAAAAAATATCCAATCCAAATTTTTGTGGATTGAATTGGATCGGTCATTTGGGTTTTTCGTTTAAGTAATTTTAAGCTTTATTTGAATTTTTTCCTAAGCATTTAAGCAACTTTGGGCTTTATTTCATTTTTTTTCTTAAGCTTTTTAATTAAAAATAAAACTTGAGCTTTTGACTTAAATAGTAAAAATTACAAAATATTAAATAACAAAATATTCAAATATATCTATATCCAAATCGATTCATATTTGAACTAAATAGAATTAATTAGGTTTAATGATGTCACTATTCGAATCTGAACCAGACAGTCTAGCTCCAAGTTGTCCTTAAATATCCAAAATGTCTTTCATTTCACCAATACCATCTTTCAATCGATTTACAAATTGGTTCATGTCATTCATTTGGCTTTGCAAATCTTGGATTTGAGGAAATTCTACGTTCCATCTCCCCTGGAAAAGGATAAGGAAAAGGACCATAGGATGAATGGATGCGCAAAAAGATGAAGGGGCGGAGTTAGATAAGTGGTGTGCTTTGCAACAAATCTACACGATGTGGCTTAGTCCCAAATCTGTAAACATGTGTAGGAGTGGTCTCCATCCCTCCAATTACTTCACACTAAGGATTTGGGTTAAACTGCCGATGAGCAAAGGTATCCTAACCATACTTTTAATTCAATGGCGAAGCATACTTTTCCTACAATGTGATATGAAAAGAATACTAAATATTAAACTTAAAAAAAAATGTGTTATGCAAAATCAAAGTGGCTTACGTGCACTGATGGATTTGAAATTGTCCACAAATTCACCTCATCCGCTTGAATGTTTGTGGGTATGATCAAACAGTTCCTTGTATGTCAATGTTTGACCTATCTCATTTGTATACATTAAATAAAAAATATATATATCAAAGAACAAAATATTATAAGGAGAATATAATGAAAATTTTATACTTTTATTATTATTATTATTTATCATCCTATATGCATGAACAGGAAAAGAAGTTAAACCGTCTGTATGCTTAGTAACAATTCCTTCTTTTTCCATTAACCGATTTTGTTTACTTTTTCTTAACCTGACCTCCCATTTTTTAGTCTCCTATTCTTTCTTTTTATCTTTACGAGCTAAAGGAAGTTTGTTATTGCCATTAGGATTTTTCATCATCATCATCATTATCAAAGTTTTTATTCCAATAGATTAGGATAGGCTACATGAACAAATATTTGAACTCACCTTAAATCGTTCATATGAATAATCCTCCTTCACATATTCCTATCCAAGGCAATGTATTCATCCAACTCTAATGCCTCAATATCTTTCTGAATAAATTCTTTCCGAGTCTTTCTCGATTTTCATCTAGCCTTAACCCTTCTTTCATCATTCATAGCCTCCACTCTCCTAACTAAAGCATCAATAAATCTACCTTGTATGCGTCCAAACAAAAGTAAACAATTTTAGCACATTTAGTCTTCTATAGGTACAACTCCAACCTTCTAATGGATGTTTTTATTTCTCATTCTATCATTTCATTTATATCTGCACAGTTACTGCAACATTTGCATTTTTGCTACATTTATCTTTTTTGTATACAGTCTCTTAGTTGCCCCACATTCATTATCATGTAGCAATGTTGATCTAACAACTATCCTATAAAACTTCTCTCTCAATCATATAAGAATTCCTTTATTGCGTAGAACACATTTAGCGCTTCTCCACGTACTCTATCTAGTCTAGATCCTATGGGTTACATCGCTATCAATCTCTCCATCCATTTGTACTATCGACTCCAGATATCGAAAATGCTCCTACTTAGGTATCGCCACCCCATCTGATGTCACTATGTTCAAAGCTTCCTATTTGCTTGAACTGAATTAACATTCCATGTATTCAATTTTCATCTTGCTTAGTTTAGACCCTATTGATTCTAGCGTTTATCTCCACAATTTCAAGTTTGTGTTGATTCCGTTCTAGTCTTAGTACACAGGAAAATATCATTTGCAAACATCATATACCAAAGCATCTTATCCTAGATAGATTTTGTTAGTTTGTCCATTACTATTGCAAACAAGAATGGACTTAGCGTTAACCCTTGACGTAATCCTACTATGATAGGAAATTCACATGTTTGCCTTCCACATGTCCTCACGTGTGTCCTTGCATTTTCATACATACCCTTAATTAGTTTAATATATTTCAAAGGAACTCTTTTATTTATTAAGGACTACCATAGTACCTCCTTAAGCACTTTATCATATGCTTTCTCTAAGTCTATAAAAACTATATGAAAATCTTTAGCTAGTACTCGAGAACACTCCATTAGTTGCGTAAACAAATGTATTACTTCCATAGTCAATCTACCAGGCATAAAACCAAATTAATTCTCTAATATCTCTATAATCTTTCTTAATCTCTATTCTATCACTCTTTCCCATAGTTTCATCATATGACTAATCAATTTTATGCCATGATAGTTGGAGCAAATTTGATATATCTCCCTTATTTTTATATAGTGGCATTAAGAAATACTTCTTCCATTCCTTAAGCATCTTGTTAGTGCACCAAATCTTGTTAAGAAGATTGTCAACCACCTAACTCCTACCTCTCTAAGCTATTTTCAAACTTCAATTGGAATGTCGTTAGGCCTAGCAGCTTTCCCAATCTTTATTCTCCTTAGTGCCCATTTACCTCTATCTCTCTGATTTTGCAAAGAAAGTATCGATTCAGATCCTTGAAAGGCACCTAGATATTATCTAAATTTTGATTTTTTCGGTCATTAAATAGTAAGTCAAAATAATAATGCAATTCTTCTTTAATGTCATTGTCCTTAACGAGAGTTTTTTTACACTCATCCTTAATACATTTCATTGCTCATAGGTTGTAACTCCTTTCTATTGCTTGCACTAATCTGTATAACTTTTTCTCTCCCTCTTTTGTGTCCTATTTGTGGTAAATCCTTTTCATAGCCTTCACTTTAGCTTCTGTTACTGCCTTCTTTACCTTTTTCCTAGCTAAATCATATTCTATAAAATTCTCTTCTGTGTTGTTCTTCTTCAAAGCCTTGTAACACTCTTGCTTATCTTTATAGCTTCTTTAACTGCTACAGTTTACCATGTTGCAACCTTTCCAGTTGACGCTCTTCCTTTTGATACTCCCAGTGTTTCCTTCACCACATCTAGATTGCATTTTGCTATCTTATTCTACAATACATTTAGGGTTCTCTTCTGTTGTCCAGTTCTCTTTTTGGATCCAACATCTCTACATACTGCATGACAATCTTCATTTAGCTTCCACCATCGAATTCTTTCAACTCCTTTTTATTGGTTCATTCGATTTCATCTATAAATCTTTATATCTAAGGCTAGAAGTCTATTTTGTGTGGTAACACTCTCACTTGAGATAACCTTATAGTCCAGACATCTATGTCTATCGCTCCTAGTCAAAAATAAATCTATCCAGTTTGCTCTTGGTCCACTTTTAAAGGTTATAATGTGAGAGTCTCTCTTCCTAAACAGTGTATTCACTAAGGTTAGGTCATAGGATAAAACAAAATCTAGGATAATGTTCTGACACTAATTTCTACCCCATTTACGCTCTTAAAACCGTCTCTACTAATACCTACATGGGCATTAAGGTCGCCACTAATAAAAAGGTTTTCTCCTAAAGGTACTTATTATAGTATCTTATCTTAATCCTTCCAAAATTGTCATTTACTAGCCTCATCAAGTCTTATTTGGGGAGTGTACATGTTAATGACATTCAAAACCTCTCTTCTTAGAACTAGCTTAACTAAAATAATCCTATCCCCTTACCTCCTAACCTATGCAACGTCCCTATGATATTGTTTTATCTATAATGATACCTACACCGTTTCGATCTTTATCTTTTCTTATGTACCAAAGCTTATACTACCAAGGTGCTACCCCCTTAGCCTTTTCCCCAACCTATTTGATTTCTTGAAGACACAAGATGTTAACCTTCCTCTTACTTATAACCTCAAAAATCTTTGCTAGCTTACCATTAAGCACACATATATATATATATATATATTTCAAGATCGTAACCTAAGTTTATGGTTATGGACTAACTTCTTTACCTAGCCTCGTCTATTGTGGTGTGGGAACCTTTGCCTATTTGACAACGCATCTAGGCGTCGATATGGTGCGTCGCTTTCGACCCTAAAAGGTATCTACATGCAAGTGCAAGTGGTTTTCAAGTAATATGGAAGTGAGTTTGGAAATATCATCCCACGAGGTTGGTCTTGCATGGCCTAGCTAAATACTGGGTACTATTATGTTAAGTGTATCCTAGCAAGTTGTGAAAGTTTTTTAATGTGGGATCTACAAAGGCTATTAAAATAAAATAAAACAAAAATAAGAAGGAATTAAGACATATATACAGTGAAAATGATGAAAATAAAATAACTGTAAAAGAAAAGAAACAAAAATGCAAAACAATAAACTATAAGGCTAAAAATGTATATTCCTAAAATTATGGGCCTAAAATGCAAATAATAAAAATATACATGCAATACTAAAATAAAACTAGTAATGCATGAATTAATTAAAAACCAATTTAAAACTAATTAAAAAATGGAAAATGATGTATGTAGTGCTCAACCCTAATGAAACCCCTAAAAACCCTAAATGAGACCTTATAATCCCTAACCCTAATTATGATCCAAAATGTAACCTTAAACTAATTCCTAATTATGATCCAAAATGTAACCTTAAACTAATGCTAACCTAATTAACTTCTAACTTAACTAAATGCATGAACACTTACTAAAATATAGTCTAAACATGGAAATAAAAATATTTTTGAAGTTTTAAAAGAATGAATTTAAATGCAACTTATGGAATGCTATCTTAATCCTAACACTAATTAACCCCAATGCATGATATAAAACCCTATTCTAAAACCCTAAAACAGCCCCTAATCTAACCTAAAACAGCCCCTTATATGCATCACATTAAAATGCAACGAAATCCTACTCTAATGCATGGAAAAACTTAAGTAAATGCCATGAAACCTTAATCTAACCTATCCTAACTTTAAGACCTATTATTAAACTACCCTAAGACCACTAAAAAACACCAAATTAGTACCTAAATGCATGGAATTAATGTGAATATAAAACCTGGACAGAATTGAAATTTAATGCAAAATTAATCTAAAAATGTAACTAAATGCTCATAAAAATAAAATTTGTCTGGTATGAAAATGAACTGAAACCATATTACTAAGAATCACAAAACTCCTAAAAATAAATTTTTTTCTTACATGACCTATAATAAAATTAGGATTGAAATAATCAAAATATTTAATAATCTGTATGATAGTTTTCTTTATAATATATTTACCAATATTAATAAATTAATTATATTTTTTCATTTTATTTCTATTATCTTTAACAATTAATACCTTTATGAATCAAAGTGATTTAATAATCCATACTAAATATCATAATACACTACTATACATCTCTTTAATTTCTCATGATTTTTATAGAATAATTGGAGACATTAAGTGTAGGTGATATAACTTCTGTACTCTATTATAGATTAGCCATTAAATAATTATACATTAGGTTCAAATGAATATAATATAAAAGTGAATATTTAAGTTTAACTAGATTAAAAAAATATAACACTTGTAATAATTGAAAAAAATTATATTTTTATTATAGTAAAAATACTTTGCTCATTAATTTTAACATTTAAATATATATTGATAATATTAAATTTAAGTTTGAATTTTTTTGGGTTTGGTTAATTTGGATTTGGAACAATTTGAGTTCGGATCAAGTCGGGTTTGGATCAATGAAAATTCGGATCAATTCAGTTTCAGATTAATTCAAATTTGGATCGGGTTGCATTTGGGTTGTTGACTTTTTTAGTTAAATCAGATTGGTTGAGTTTGGTTTCGAGTTGATTGGGTTGGTTTTTTTGGTTGGTTCATTTTTTTTCCACCTCTACATAGTACCTAGCTAACGCCTACCCTAAACCAGCCTACTTTAAATTTTATTTTAAAAGATTTTTAAAAACTATTTTAACCCAATAAACTAGACTCCTAACTCAGTAGAATAAAAATTAAAAACAAACATTTTAAAGCTTGAAAACAGAAATAAAAATACCTACTCTAGACTAGCCTAAAATGAGACTAACTCCCTACATACCCTACTTTAAACATTTTTTTTTATTTTTTTTCTAAAAGATTTTTAAAAATTGTTTTAACCCAATAATCTAGACCTCTAAAATAGTAGAAATAAAATACTAAAAATTCGTTTAGAAACTTAAAAGTATAAAATAAAAATTGCAAAATGAAACTATGGACCAAGTTCTCTCACAAGAGCTAAGGAGGTGATTTTTCAACCTCTTGAGCTCCTGTGATCATGGGGCTCAATCATGAACCAAAATAAGAGAAAAAGAAAGAGTAGAAGATGATTAAAGTTGCTAGAAATTTAAGGAAACAAAAAGCTTAAGTAAAGAGTGTAAAAAAGTAGTAAAGAGTAAAGGAGAACATTATCAAAACTTGTATTTAACTTGCAAATATGTAAAGAACTTCAAGGAATAAAAATTGTGGCTGCTCTAAACTTGTAAAGAGAAAAAATGTGTTGGAAAAGTAAATAAAATCAAACCCAATGCAGCCCACCCTACTTTAGGTCTCATAAAGGAGATTATACAGTCACTCAACCTAGGGATACAAAGGTAATTTCTTGTCCCAGATGAGTTGGTATTAATTGTCATTTGTCTTCGTGTCTTTGGCTCCCCAAAGTAGATATTTCATGTTATTTAAGTGCTCACATCAGCCATGGACACCTCACCCCATCTAGCACCTTCCTTTTTGTCTTCTAGTTCACATAAGCATGAAAGGTGGTAAGGGCATGTGTCTTCAATGTGTTAGTTATGTGTCCTTTGTTCTTATCCACTAAGAGTGAGTAGAATGATGATATATGGCATGCTAGGTGTCAAGAGATGAGAGAGAAAATGATGAGTCATGCTCATTTATCTTGTAGTGGTCCAATCTCCTTCCTTGCCCATTTTCATTTTAATTTTCACCGAAATGACCGAAAATCATCTAAGATTTATTTATCTACAAAACATGAGGAAATTAACAAAATCAGAAGAATAATTAATAAAATCATGGGGAAATTAAATAATAATTAATTAATTAATTAATTAGACACTAAACTAACCCTATTTTCATAGAGTTATCCGTCGCTTCTAGGTGACAACCTAGCAACCCTTGCATGTTTTTCATTATACATGGACTCCGTTGCAGAACATTGCTGAGTAGAGGACTCCTCAACAATATTCTGATATTGGTTCATTTTATGAAATTGAACTAGTTTTGATGACTGGTTATCCAAACTTGCCTCTACCCTCTTCCTTTAGAGTTGGGCTTTTTATTTCTTTAAAATTCAATTTTTTTTTTAATTTTCTTTATTTTGTCCACGTTAGCTGTAACCAAAAAAATGTTGAATCAACATTGTTGTTACTATTTGTACCTTGCTCGCAAATGTCGCTGATAGTTTTTAAATTTATGAAATCAACATGCATTTCTATCCTCTCTTCTCTCTTACTATTTTTTTGTCTTGTCTCTCTTCTTTTCTTCTTTCTCTACTCTCTTTTTCATTTTTTAGGGATTCATGTTGTTAATTTCTTGTCTGCTGTTGAGCTAAGTTTTTGTTTTGTGAAAGCTGTTGCTAGCACTACATATAAATATTAGACAAGTGAGAAAATAAACATCATATGAACTTCATAGGCAAAATAAAGAACACTAATCAATATGAATTTTACTTGCATATCCCCCACAAAATCTATATGAGCCATATATCCCTGTGAAGATTTAAGTGTGTACAAACATAATAATTGTCAGCAAATCGTCGCCTCAATTTGACGGTGGCTTAGGTTTCGGGATCTCAAGGAAACAAAGTCAAACAAAGAAAGAAATTAATCAATAGCTAATTATCTCTGATTGAACTGTGAGAGTCAACATGAACATTAGAAAGCAATGAGAGAAAAAAATATATATAGTGTCTTTTCTTTGTTTACATTTTGCTGCAGAAATCGGTAAGTGATGACAAGGGAAAATGAAAAAACAAAAGCAAATGGATGTCACAAACTTGGCTTCTTACATTCGTAAGAAACCACTATCCCCCAAGTAAGTGAAGTGAAGTGAAGTGACCCCATTAGTAATATAATTTTTTTATATGATTTTTTTATTCTCATCCCTCACTGATCAACAATGTGGAAATAATTTTTTCTCATCAATAACTTTGACTTTTGAGGGTTAGAAGAACTTCATACAAGTTATTCTCACAATTCAAATTAGCTTCCGTTTGGTCTTTATTTTCCTATATACTTGCATTTTGCTGATGTCTTTGAAGTATTGATAATTTAAAATATAACAATATAACATATTAGAATTGTACTCACTTGGTTTTTTGGTAAATTATTATTTTTAGACGGCCAAAACCAAATAATAAGTAATGAAAAATTAAGACGTGTGAGTATTAGTTATATAAGATTTTATACTTGTTAAATTAAATTATGTGATTTTAATAGATATTGTGTTTTGATAAAAGAAAAAGTGATTAACGTAACAACTAATAAAAGTCCTTTTTTTAAAATTTAATTTTTTATCTTTAAATGTAAAATTTGGAGACTCGAATGATGTATTGCAATTTGCCACTCTTCTAAGGAGATTGAAGAACAGCTTAAGTTGTTCCCTTGTTAATAATGTGATTTATGTTACTCATTTCAAGAAGTGAGCGGTGTCCAGTAGATCAGTCTGTTCAACTTTTTTTGAGTTTTATTACGTCTTTAGACGGTTGGGTTTTTAAATCCGTATCTTTCCAACACTTATCAAATGCATATAGTGAAAGTAGAAGTAGACTTTTTTCCCAAATATTTGGATATGATTCGAATCCTATAGTCATCACTGTTAGAGAGGTTTTATTGTTTACTAATCGCTGCTTGAACTAGACTTATTCTTAGATTGTAAAATGAATGTGGATAACTGTAATTACAAAAAAAAAAACCATGTATAGTTGAAGAAAAATGAGTTAGAACAACATAGATTTTGACTACGAATATGGTATAGTAAATGTTATTGTAGTGATATACATATAGAACCTTCGATTTTTTTTGTCGAAACTCCCGGTATTTGAAAGTCACTTTGGGCCTCGATTAATCTTGAATCAAGCTATTATCGGACCTTAAACGGAGAGAGCTCTCTTAGCGTTATTTTTTTCATTCACAAAACTTAAACTCGAAATCTTGCTTAAGGGCCTAACAAACGTTGATATTGAACCTTTGAATTGATGGTATCGGAAACATCAAATTTCTCAAATGAAAGTTGACTTCGCCTAACATGCATAGGACCCTCACTCTACTGACCTTGCCAGTGAAATTCTAGAACTCAAGTAGTTCACAAGGGGCGCATCCAACCAGGTGAGAGCTCAAGCTGGACTCTGCTGCTATGATCTGTATGTTTGATACAACAATGTGCTGGTGGTTGATTAGTCTTTTCGTTCCATCAACATAATGAATAGTGCCTAGTTTATTCTTCCAGTTGCAATTGTTTGAGTTTCTATCTCCCTGTATTCAGCAGCAAAACTTGAAGTCCTTTTCAATGGAAATTGACAAGGGATCATGTGAGTGTATCAGATATCAAGAACTGTGACCTTTGAAGGGGAGGGAGAGCTAAAATGTGGTAGTGGGTTCAAGCCAAGTACAAATTCAAGAAATTAATAATTTTCCTACTGTTACTGACATGCATGGCTTACAAACCAGGCAGAAACTCAAGTATCATTCTGAAAGATTTGTAGGTCCATAAAATGCTCATCTTGCGGCATTTTATGTCCCACAATATTATGGAAAGGCTAGAAATTGCCACAAGAAATGAATATGGGATTGGTGGAGACTATTGTATACGATATGAGGTTGACCTACACTATCAGACTGGAATTTGAGGACAACATTCTTGCTGCAAAGTTGGAGCTTAAATAGTGGAAAAATCTTGGCAGCTTTCTTTCGGTAAAGCTCGATTGAGACTTGAGAGGCACTGTTGGTTATGCCATTGCAGTCAAATGGATTGTTGGATTTGATGCCATATCGATGCCGCAATTATAGTACTGGAGCTCTTGATTTACAATCCAAGGAGGGAAACTCTGCTTGTAAAACAATCATGACAAACATAGAAATTTCCTTGTCCAACACTCACTCTTTTAGGCAGAACAGGTGAAGTTTTGTTTACTTTTTCTCTTTGTAATGATATTTGACCCTCCAACACCAATTTCTTTTTACCGTCCACGTAAAGACACTTCACAATCTTAGATACGACATGATTATAAAACACAAAAACAATACAATTAAGAGATACAAAAATGACTCAGATTAAAATTATTTAAAAATTGTATATTAATATGTTATAAGCTAAAAATAAGATTTTGCATTTTTTGTGTCTACACGAATTTTGAAACTGAAATTTTCGTGTTTTACACGATACAAACACAATTTTACATGATATGAAAACGAATTATAAACACGAATTGTCAAGTCTACACATAAGCCTAGATTTCTTGTTAAATCTAACTGATAAGACTCTGGCCTGACAAAATATAAATCTTCTATGGTTGAAAACTTTAATTATCAAAAAATGGAAACAAAAAGCCATTTCTCCTAATTTAAAAATTTCTAGTAAGGAGAACTCAACAATAATTTTTAATGAAATATCACTTTATCAGTAAGAACTGATAAAAAGTTTTCGTTGGATTTACTAGGAAAGTCGCGCATGACAGGCGTGTATATTGATGCCCCCTACCTAATAAACATTCACTGCTTTGTTATCATACACAGAAACTCAGAATGTTATCCTTGCTACTCTCATTGCTCTGCTTCAGCTTCCAGACTTCACTTTCATTTTTGAATAATTCGAATTCCTCAATAAGTATTACCAGCTTTGTTGCAATTAGCTTCTTGGATATGCAATGGAAGTATGGAACCTTTTTCCTGGTATCCAGATAGATTCATTATCTGCTTCAATTTCTGCTGCATACAAAATTGAATCCCTTTAAGTCACTCCTTGACATACCACACCGGTAAAGGAGCAAAAGACTTGAAAAAAATCAATTAATTCATGGTTAGGATCTTATGGTCACTCTCTTGCTATATTGACCATCCACCAAAGGTCGACCCATATTCATATGTGAATCATTCTTGAATAGACAGCACTTACTTTTTTCACCCATTTTATTCTCGATCTTTTTACATACTGCTTCAGCATTTTGAGTCCATGAACCTTAAGATACACTTTGAGGTTTCCATTGACATTCTAAAACCTGCCGGAGCAGCATCTACACCACTCGGTAGAACCTGTAGAATTTTCATTTGAAGAATAAAATCACGCTAAAGAAAATTCAAGGGAAAACGATGGAATCAAAATTTTATATACTGCAAAATATAACGAGCATACCAAAATAGGAAACCTGGAATAGAAATTTATGTGAAATACATTAAAAGACAATAATGTGGCAAGGATTAAGATCTCTAGTTCCCAAAATCTAATGATTCTGACTCTTCATCATTTTGATATATGCAAAAGCACTGAATAAGATAAATTAATGAAATACTGTTGTTATTGATCATGGTACTTAAAAATAAGAAGAGAAAGAAGAGACACTGTGGCTTTTGTCAAGGCAATCAAAAGCAAGCTTGTTTGAAGTTCAAAAAGAAAACACTTCACATATTTACCATCCATTTTTCTGCTTAGCAAGCAGCTCAGCTCTAAGTGACCTAAGAGACCTTACTGGGACTCTACAAGGTCCATTTCGTATTCCACTCTTTCATTGACCCAGCTCTGTAAAAGGGAAAAGAGAATATAGCGGTCGTTGCATAAAATCTGAAATTAAAAGTTGAACTTGTATAATTTTCATTTTCCACAGTAATCTTATCATGATTATCACATGTCAGGATAACCAACCTGGTTTAATACTACCCAAATGAAACTTGAACTAACCTTCAGTAGTGATGGGTATTGGCAAATTGTTATTGATTCTTTCCTTGTGTAGCTCTTTGCTCCTGGAAGTCATTGCCACAATTCTGTGGTAACAAATGGCATAAATGGATGAAGCAAGTGCAAGCCATTTTCCAAACAAATCCAAAGAACGTCTTGTGCAGATTTACTTTCAGAGGAAAAAATATTTAGGAGCAAAAAGTTCCATGTGTGTGGAAATAAATCATAACAAAATAGGCCAGTAGAAGCATGAAACTGAGCAGTATAGAATTTGAATAGAAGCAATAGTCAGGTTCCCTTAATTATTTTTTTTCATGCTTTGCTTAATCATATTACTTCAGACAATGCGCTAGTTCAAGAATTGGGCTTATAGACCAGATGGCTGCAGGTTCAACTCTAGCTACACCCAAAGGAGGGGAGGAAAAGAAGGGAGCATAGCCGAAATCAAGAAATTTTAACCATCAATAACACTGCAGCAGGAAAAATGAATTTAACAAAAATTGAATAATCTCAGACTGAAAGATAAGTCTTCCCAGATTATCAATCAAATTGGATACATTCTTCTGCTTTGCTTCAAACACAACCTCACGGGCCTTGAACCACAGCATTCCAGCAAATTCAGCTCCGCAATGGCTATTTGTTTTTCCATCAGTGAAAATGTTAATAAACTCAAGATTATGGCACTTCCCCACTTAAAATCATTTGGATCGTAAGATGGAGTTATCTGTACAATATTTAAGGCAATCACACACACACACACACACAAAGAAAGAGTGAATATATTTAGTTATAAAATTTCACAGAAAAAATTGAACTTATCTTCAGATCAACAAGAATTGCATTGCAAATTATTAGAAGTTTTCTCCCATTGAAAGGATGACTAGCAAATCTCCCATGCAGATGACTGTAACTCTTGTCATCCGGATCTATAGCTGTATCACCAAGCATTGTTTCCACCCTTGTAGTGGCAACAACAATTTCACCTAGCCCTTCCTCCAAGGGGTAGGCAATTGATGATAGTATGCCAAACCACACTGGTTTTTTGTACCCAGGGACCTTTAACAAGGTTCTTTCTTCGAGGTCTGTATAATCTACCTAGAAATGCAAAGCAGCTTCAAGATAAGCAAGGAGAGGATGTAGAAACAAAAATAAAGAAAAAGAGTAACCTCGATATCAGAGATAGCAGTTCTTAAGACAGTCTCAATTCGCTAACTGTAGGTCATTGTAAAAGGCATAGAGAAAAAAACTAAGAGTCAATTTAATGAAAACCAAGAAAGCTTATGCAATATCAGAAAGTATCAGATTTACTATATTGAAACATATCAAGGATGAGAGAACCAGTTAATGCAAGAATATATTCTATAGCAATTACATTCATGAAAAAAGCCTCTATAACACAATCTAGTTGCTGTTCCTCAGCATAAGGAAGCAGACTAGCTTATCCATTGGCAGTTAACTTTCGATGCAACAGGATATTTTTAAAAACAAAATTGAATCTTGTGTTTTGTTTAGTACATTATATTCACTAGGAAAGCAAAAAAATGCACAAAAGAGAATAGAAGAAAATGAAGAATTTTTTTCATCTTCTGCTGCTAGATACACAAAAAGAGTGAGACTATAAACTACAAAAGAGAAAAGATACTTAAATTTATTTTGTTTCCCTTTTATTACTTACTTTTCCCCTTCATAAGGGAGAAAATGCTTGAAAATCTTTGTTCATTCCCTTCCCTTATGGTAAACCAACAGAATTAATTTAGGCTCCATTTAGTTGGTATTTTGCTTTTCTGGGAAAAAAAATGAATAGAAATAAAAAAGAAAAAAAAAAGAAAATGAAGAGAAAACAAATAACAAAAATAAAAAAAGAAAGCATCTATCAACAGAGCCTTAGTTTACAACGTCTGTTTATGGTAATGTTTGTTCCATTTTTCTTAACATTTAAGTCATGTAGGGTACTTTAGAAAATTCAAGATTTACTGCAATTGGTCTATTGCCCTGGCTTTTATGTTATTGATGAGAAGATTTAATCTTTTAAGTCTTTATAATCATGTCCCTTAATCAAGTTCTGAGTTCCTTTTAATCAACCAATTTGAACTTCTAGTTCAAGAGGAAGACTGCATACTGCTCTGATATTTCAATTCAAAATAGAGAACCATAAAACATATTAAAACATGGTTTGAGTTAAAACTCACTTCATTTACAAATTCTTCACGACCAACATCATGCCTGGTTCATCGTCTTCACACAAAAGCTTTTTCTCTACAACCACCTGAAAATCACATCCAAACATTCAAGGAATGTCAAGTCACACTTCTAATGAGGTGCATTGTCAAACAAATGGGGACAAAAAAGAAAAAAAAAAAAAGAGTAGCTTGTGCATTTCAAATCAGTGATTGATCAAGTATGGCCAAATCTGTTGATTAAAACAAGTAAAAATTTGGTTATTTTAAGATTGATACAGATACTCATAAGCTCTATATATCAACCTAAGGCCTAAGCATGACTTTGGATCCATTACAAAATTGAGACTCCGTAAATATCACTAAAGTAGCACTACCATGATGCTTCATAAAGTACAATAAAGAAATGGATCTAAACCCAACCTGTGTAGCTATCCCAATATGGTTCATGCCATGTACCAATAATGCATTGTACCTAGACATTCTTCTCCAACAAATGATAGCATCCTACGTGCAATAAGAACTACACATAAATGATCTACAACTTAGCTATCGCAAAAACAAATATCGCAGCAGGAATATTCTACTACACAAGTTAGGGCATGGGCAATGTGGAGGGCCCCAGTCACATTTGCAGGAAGAAGAACCCGTAAAGTCCAGCCAGTTATTAAAAAACCACAAATTTAAGGTAAGAAAATATTATAAGTAAAAGGGAAAAATCCAGCTTGACTCGTACAATCATAAATGGAGGTTTTGAGAGGCTTGCTTCTGCCAGAAAAAAACCCGGATTTCGCCCACCATGAATACCAAGAGACAAACAATACAATAAACGAAATAATTCCAAACCTATCTAACAATAATCCAACAAGTGAACTTCAGCACATACGACTTCTCTACAGAAGCTGGATTGCATTGTTTGGCCATTTGATTAGAGAGACTATTCTTCTCACCCAAAGGGGTCTTTGGATCCACAAAATCCTTTGGATTCTCATCATCTGCTTCTCGCTTTGCATTCTTCTTTGTACTCTTTTTGGGAGCATTGGACGCTTGCTGAGCCTTTATATGATACAATAAATTATACAAACTGATATTAACAGTGCCAAAACCAAAACTCACCAACCACATAAACCTTAAGACTCTAAAATTCATAAGCTCATTTTCTTTCCAATACCTTAAAAGGTTAGCCAACTCTGGTTTTGCTAAGGCCTTGAGTTTCTATAGTTCCTTCTGCCTCGCCTATCATTAAAATAACAAAGCAGAACTATATAACAAATCTTAAAAAAATCCATAAGGCTCTTACTTTTTCTATTTCCACTTCGCTTCCTAAAACAATGTTTAAAAGAAAAAAGCAAATAGCTAAAATAAAGCACACAATCAAATAATAGTTTTTCACAATTTAAAATTAAAAAAAAAATATTGCACTTTGTTATTAAAAAAGTTTAAATTCTAATTCATAATTATTCAAACAAATTATTTGTTTTTACATCCAAAAGCGATTTTTTGTAAAGTAACAACCACAAGGAGCCTAAAATAACAAGAAGATTATAGTATTAAACTCCACAAGCAGATCGAGAGGGCTGGCACAATCCATTATTGGAATTGTTAGCACCATGGTGAGCAGAAAGCTAATAGAGAAGTACAGCAACTGCTTTCTGAGATGCTGACTTAGTTATCAGATCCTCTTTTCCCGTTTCAGGGAGACACATAATTGAAATCTCTGTTCTGGCCATAAAAGCTCGGTGGTTGGTGTCTGAAGAGGACCTTCAATTCAAGATTCCATTATACTATCATCACGGTGATTGCTAAATGGACACATGACAATCTTGTATGGCCCTTTGTGCAGTTCAAAAAACCCCTTCACCATCCAGTGTACATAAAAATAATCTAAGATAACAAATAATTTTATAGATATCAATGACAATGGTTTTCAATCGGGCGGAATGGAGCAGAATTACAATTATATGTATTTGATTTACACTTTCACTAATAAAATAAGAGACAATATTACAAAAATTAAACACTGCACAATATTATGCATTCCAAAGATAGTACTCTTAACTAAAATGAAAACAGAATGACCTTTTCTTCGTTCTTCTTTTTCTTTCAATGTCTTCTTCAGTCTCGGATTTCTTATGGAATTGTTGTGACTGCAAAATCAACAAATTTAATAAACAAAGTTAGAAATTTTTTGGGATTGATAAAATCAATAAAAACCCAACAAAACGTTAAAATAATTGATTTTACTGCAAATCAACCATGGCTCAGCTTTGATTCGAGGAATGAAATTTCGAATGAGGGAAAACGGTGACAGGGCTTAAGCCTATAGAATTCGGGCTCTCTAATTGGCTGGAACACGTAGAATATTTTGAGCGTTTTGTAATTTTCAATGCAAATGGCGGGTCGGATTTGGATCGAACCATCCAGTAAAATAATTTGAGACTTCTTTAATTGGAATATGGTCAAGTAGGATCAGATTAAGCGAGGATTGGTTCACGGATTTTAATATTGTTCTCAAAAATTTTATTTTTTGTAATTATTTAATCTTGTTTGGTTAGGTAATTTTTTCTTCTCATTAGGAATCTTGGATTTTCAACAATGTCAAAAATGAGAAAAATAAGGGGCAAACAATACCCTCCTCTCTCGAGGAACTTTTATTTTCTCTTGAAAATTCTTTTGTTTCAAGTTTATGCTTAACATGTTTTCATTTGGGTCAACTTTACCCTTTACTATTAAATGTATTACGTTCTAGATAATTATTTAAATAAATAAATATATTAACACCTTAAGACTTTGTTTGATAGGATAGAAGAAAAGGATGAGGAAGAAAAATTAGTTAATCAAATAGTTATGTTTAATAACAATTTTCCTACTTTTTAGCTTAATCATTTGATTAACTAATTTTCTTTCCTCACCCATTTCTTTCCACCATACCAAGCAAAGCCTAAATAATTAAATAAGTAATTTAAATATAATTATACCATTGGATTTGTTAAAAATTACAACCCTAAATAAAACACTTATTAAAAACCCTTTGTTTTTTTTAAGCCATTAAAAACTCTTTCTTAATTACAACATAATCACTAATTTAACTGCATTTAAATATAATTTACAAGTTTGCAAGTATCAAAGTAACATTTCTTAACTAATTGGTGATCAATAAATTTTATGGTCACTTAAAATTAAAGTGTCATTGCTTTTATCTTTTTTTGATGAATTGACATTTAAGAGAAAAATGGATTTAAAATCAAATAGACCAATAATAAGATGGACCCTATAATTTTTTATTAATCAAAGTCAATTTAATATAGTGATAGTTTGTTAAATCAAAATAATTTACATAATAAAAACCTTATAAACAAAGAGACCAAATAAACAAAAAAATAAATGAGTACCTTAAATAAATAATTAATTAATTTAAATATAATCTATATTAAGTGTAATTTACTTTACATCAACTAATGATACTAAGGGTATTATAGTAAAATAAGTAATTAAATAACTTACTTTTCTTCAACCAAATACAAAAATCTTATATTCTCATCAATGCAACTAAACACAAGAATCTAATATTCCTAAGAATCTGTCAAGTAAACTAATTTTGGGGTAAAATGATTCTTAAAGGGAATCTTAGATTTTGCGAACTAAACAGTCCTTAAAGAAAATTCGAATTACTTCAAGTTTGAGTTGTCCATAGGCCGAATTTAGGTAAAAGTGTCAAACGGGTCATGTTGTGCTGGCACGACCCATTATATTAGCTTATATGTTAATAGATCATGCTGGCATAACATTATTTTTTAATAGGCCGTGCTGGCACAATCCATGAAAATAAAGGACGTGACTTAGCACGGTATATGGCCCAAAGCACTAATAGGTCATGCTGGGCCAAGCACAGATCCGACACGAGTCAGAAACCTCCCCTTATATCAAATATACCAGTGGTTTGTGAGTTTCCCGATGTGTTTCTGTATGAGTTACTAGGATTACCACCAGAGAGAGAGAGCTAGAGTTCACTATTGATTTAGTGCCGGATACCCAGCTTATCTCTAAACCTCCTTACCATATGGCACTAGTTGAATGGGAAGAATTAAAGAAACAATTGCAAGAGTTGCTTGATAAGGGTTTTATTAGACCGAGTATGTCTCCATAAGGTGCTCCGGTACTGTTTGTAAGAAAGAAAGATGGTAGTCTTCGATTATGTATCAATTACAAGTTGCTGAAAAAGACTACAATTAAGAATAAGTATCCTCTACCAAGAATAAATGATTTGTTTGATTAGTTGAAAGGGGCTTCCGTGTTTTCTAAGATTGATTTGAGATCAAGCTATCATCAGTTAAGGATTAGGAAGGAGGGTGTACTGAAGATGACCTTTAGAACTCGATACGGCCATTTCGAGTTTTTGCTGATGCCTTTTGATTTGACCAATGCCCTTGCTGCCTTCATGAATTTGATGAATGATGTGTTTTAGGAGTATCCAGATAAATTTGTGATTGTCTTTATAAATGATATTCTAATCTATTCTAAGTCTGGGGAGGAGCACGAACAACATTTGAGGATTGTGCTTCAGACTCTCCAAGATAAGGAGCTTTATGGGAAGCTTAGTAAGTGTGAAATTTGGTTAGATCAGATAGCTTTCCTTAGTCATGTAGTATCTAAGGACGAGGTGTTAGTTGATCCGTCCAAGGTTGAGGCAATACTCCAATAGGACAAATTGAGGACAGTGACTGAGATTTGGAGTTTCCTAGGATTGGTAAGCTACTACCGGAGGTTTGTTGAGGGTTTTTCTTGGATTGCAGCTTCGTTGACTATGCTTACATGCAAAGGGGTTCCATTTGAATGGTTAGATCAATGTGAGCAGAGTTTTCAGGAGCTTAAGCGAAGATTGACTACAGCACCACTCCTAACCATTCCGAGTGGATTTGGTAGCTTTGCTGTATACAGTGATGCTTCCCATCAGGGTTTAGGTTGTGTGCTATGCAACATGATAGAGTAATCGCATATGGTTCACGCGAGCTTAAAGACTATGAGCGTAGCTACCCTACGTATGATTTGGAGTTAGCCATAGTGGTTTTTGCTCTAAAGATATACTGGCATTATATGTATAGTGAGAAGTTCCAAATCTCCACTGACCATAAGAGTCTGAAGTATATAATTGATCAGAAGGAGCTTAATATGAGACAGAGACGTTGAATAAAGCTCCTTAAGGATTATAATTGCGAGATTCTATAACACCCGGGTAAGGTAAAGTAGTTGTAGATGCTCTGAATAGGAAGAGTATAGTTTCTGTTATGATTGTCAAAGAATGGACTTGCTTGAACAGTTTGCCAAGCTTAGTATCAGTGTTGAGACAGCAAAGGTAAAGTTTATGGCTAGCCTTCAGATTGAACCAAATCTCCTAGATCATATCAGGACAGGGTAGAGAAATGATCAGAGATTATTGGACATGGTTAGCCAGGTAGAGCAAGGCTTGCAGTCGGATTTTATGGTTAGTGATGATGGGTTATTGAGGTTCAAGGGATGCATATGTGTTCTCAGTGATGATATCCTAAGACAGTGGATTTTGAGAGTATCATTGTTCTCGCTACACCATGCACCCAGGCAGCACTAAGATGTACCATGACCTGCGTAAGGTGTATTGGTGGGTTGGTATGAAACGAGACGTGGCAGAGTTTGTGGCTAAATGTTTGATCTATCAGTAGATTGAGGTTGAGCACCAAAAGCCAACCTCAATCTATCAGCAAATGCTTGATCTGTCAGCAGGGTTATTGAGGTTCAAGGGCTGCTTATGTGTTCCGAGTGATGATATCCTAAGATAGAGGATTTTGAAAGTCTCATTGTTCTCACTACACCATGCACCCAGGCAACACTAAGATGTACCATGACCTGCGTAAGGTGTATTGGTGGGTTGGTATGAAACGAGACGTGGCAGAGTTTGTGGCTAGATGTTTGATCTGTCAACGATTAAGGTTAAGCACCAAAAGTCAACAGGGCTACTTAAGTCTTTACTAGTGCCTACATAGAAATGAGAGAACATTACGATGGATTTTATTATGGGCTTATTGAAAACCTAGAGAGGTCATGATGCAATTTGGGTTATTGTTGATAGATTGACTAAGAGTGCCCACTTCCTTGCCATTAAGAGCACAAATTCACTGAATACATTGGCAGACTTATATGTTAAAGAGATTGCTCAGTTTCATAAGGCTCCCGTGAGCATCACTTCTGATAGAGATTCTAGGTTCACCTCCCAATTTTGGACTCATTTTCAGAAAGCCATGGGATCTCAATTACATTTGAGCATCGCCTACCATCCTCAGACAGACGGTCAGTCCGAGCGAACTATTCAGACCTTGGAGGACATGTTGAAGGCATGTGCACTATAGTTTAAGGGTTCATGGGATGACCACTTGCCCCTCACAGAGTTTGCCTATAATAACAGTTATCATACAAGTATCGAGATGGCACCATACGAGGCTCTATATGGCAGGAGATGTAGGTCTCTAGTGGCTTGGGAAGAAATGGGTGACCGTAAGATTTTGGCTCCTGATCTTGTTGAAGAGGCAGTTAAGGGTGTTTGGATTATTTGTGATAGGCTCAGGGCTGCCCAAAGTAGACAGAAGAGTTACGCCGATATGCATAGACGACCAGTTGAGTTTTCAGGTTGGGGACTTTGTGTTTGTGACAGTATCTCCAAGGAAGGGTATCATGCACTTCAGGAAGAAAGGAAAGTTGAGTCCTCGTTTCATTGGTCCATTTGAGATATTAGACAGAGTTGGGGATGTTTCTTACCAGTTAGCTTTGCCACCATAGCTTTCTGGGATACATAACATCTTCCACGTCTCCATGTTGAGGAAGTATCATCCGGATCACTCCCATGTTATCAAGTATGAACCATTGGATATTCAGGGAGATGTGAGCTATGTTGAGCAACCAATCTGGATCCTTGATAGAAAGGAAAGGGTACTTCAATCTAAAACTATTCCACTAGTTAAGGTTCTCTGGCAACACCACTCGACAAAGGAAGTTGTGAGAGCTAGAGAGCCTCATGAGAGAAAAGTACTCGCACTTGTTTAATGAACTAACCTGAATTTGGAGGACTAAATTCCTAAAAGGTGGGGAGAATGCAAAACCCAGAATTTTCATATTATTATTTAATTGAAAACTAGAAGGAATTTCAGTGTATGGATTTGGTATTTATGTAGGGCCTAGAAGAATCGAGCAGCTCGGATTAGTGGCACGAAGCTCAGGGCACGAAACCTGAGGTAAGATTTTGAATTAAAGTGCTTTTCGAGGATTTATATTAAAATAAGTATGATTTGATGTTTGGAAGATTGAATTGAAAGGTTTGGAGTGAAAAAGTTCATGAAATTCTGAGTTAGCACTAAACCGAGAAAATTAACCAAGTAACTGAATAAATTTCGAAATAAATCATGTAAATTCTTAAAAAAAAAGAAAAAGAATAAAAATTATTCCGACCATATAGTAAGTCAATATAGGGTATAATTAACTTAGAGAATTCAATTTGAGTAGAAATTTTGAGGTTAAAATATTTAAATAAATTTTAGAAGAAAACCGAAAACTTTAACGATTTAGTGTTGGAAACGACTAAATCGCGTAAAATAAACCCAAATGGAAATTTTTCCCAAACAAGAGGGTGCCAAGTTTCATATAAATATACTAGACACAGTAGAACACTTGAGAAGTAGCCAAATCACAAAAATGGGCTAGAAAATAATTTTTATGGATTTATTGGTGCAGGCCAGCTAGTAGCCAGATTTTCTGCTCACTACTGGGCTTTGGTTTTGGACCAAATTGAATGAGCTAGGAGTGGATTTTGGGCCTGAAATTTTAGCTTAAGAAAGTAAACTCAATTCAGTCCCCAAAAAGGTATTATAGAGCCTGTAACTCAAAGGAACCATAAGAAAATCCCCCTCCCAACCTGTCGTACACATCCTCATCTACTTCACATTGTAGGTGCCAAGTTTCATATAAATATACTAGACACAGTAAAACACTTGAGAAGTAGCCAAATCACAAAAATGGGCTGGAAAATAATTTTTATGGATTTATTGGTGCAGGCCAGCTAGTAGCCAGATTTTCTGCTCACAGTTGGGCTTTGGTTTTGGACCAAATTGAATAAGCTATGAGTGGATTTTGGGCCTGAAATTTTAGTCCAAGAAAGTAGACTCAATTCGGTCTCCAGAAAGGTATTATAGACCCTGTAACTCAAAGGAACCAGAAAGAAATCCCCCTCTCAACCTGCCGTACGCTTCCTCATCTGCTTCACATTGTGGGATTTCTTCGGCCACATTCCAAGCTGATTTAGAGTTTGACCAAGAAGGACCGATTGTTCCCCCATAAGTCCCCTACACATAAAAAAAATTTAGCCAAACCAAAGGTCATTTGGTTAGTGAAAAGTTAGTGAGAAGAAATCTGAACAGAACTGTCATGTTTTGCAAGGTGAGAGAAAGTGATTTCCTCACTTTGATGGATTTTTAAGCTTGTTTATGGTGTTTCTAAGTTGTATACATGTTGATTTATAGTTGAGGGTGATTGTTAGTGGATGAATCTTTGGTCAAAGTTGGTCAACATGATGGAACTCAATTTTGCAGTTGAAATTAAATAAAAAAAATCAACAATTTAAATATGTTTTACTTTATCCAAAAATGAATTAAATTTGAAATGATATGAGTGCTCAAAACTTCTCAAATTTGAATTAATTGGAATTTAAAATTATCCAAACTCAAATTTTTGAAATAATTTGAACTTATATTAATTATAATAATATTTTTAAAAAATTAAATTTATAACAATAATAAATATAACATAAAATTACAGTCTATTAATATTTAATTAATTTATATTAATTGTAAATTTTTATTTATAAATTATTATTTAATTATGAGTATCTTTTAGTTATAAATTGAAAAAATAAAAAATAAATTTTAGTATGAGAAATTGGAGGAAGAAAATGAGAGTAGAGAATATTAAGAAAAGAATTAAGAAAAGAAAATGATAGGAAATTAATAAATCCTTTTTAATTCATCTACGTCTCAATATCATCTGTGTTTCTCTCATTTATACTTATACAGACAACTTCATTATCCTCAAATCTATGTTATCTGTATTTCCCTCAATCACACCTTATACACGTGCATTTCACTATTCTCACATTTTCCAGTGTGAATTTCTTAAGTTTTCGGATTCTTCTATGTTCTCCGATATAAGCTTAGAATTAGATTTCATATCATCAACCGAGCTAATGTTAGCTCGATTTCTCCAATCTACACGACTCTGAAAAATTTATCAGGGATCATATCCGATATTTTCTTTAGTCACACATCTCTTATTATTTCGGACATTTCATCTTATGTCCTATCATTTTCACTATATATCCTTAAGGTAAAAACATTTAATATTCAACTCATTTTGAAATATTATCCACCTTGATTTTATTATTTGTACTATTCACTTTCTCAGTCATTTTCTGTATTCATTTCACTTTTCATAATATTCAACGATCCCGTTCAATACACTCTTAATTCTGGCTCTTACAGTTTATAACCGGGCCAATCATCTTATGACATTCCACTATACACATTGGATCGCATCGTGTAAGGCCCCGGCCAGTCCGCCGTCCGCCTGTACTTATCTATACCGTCCTCTTTTGGCGAGCACACTGGCCCCCTCAAGGATCTATCGTGAGGCCCAGTCTATTCACTAGGTCACTCACCATTCGCGTCCATAATCTACGTGTAAGTGGAATCAGTAATAGGGATCGTTATATTCATATCATGGCTTTTATGCGATTTACAACTCCATTACTATCAATGAATTCCAATTCAGCTCGGTTTTATCACTTTTCCAAACATCGCCCAACATAGGGGCATTTTCGTCATTTCGACATTTATTTCTTTCTCCTCAATATACACGGGAATCAATGATCTCATTATCCATGTACTGATATTATCCTTTCTGATACTTATATCAGTAATTAGATCCGATTCGATTTCGACAGAGAAGTTCACTAAAATCCATAATTGGATTATCTTGCTTGTAAGGTAGCTTTACATCATCAATTTCTCTGTCAAATCAATCAATCCCCACTTCTGTTGGTCTATCTTGACTCCCGGTAAAATTTTGGAGTCAGGGGTATTTTGGTCATTTTTGGTCAAAAATTTTCTCTCTCTTCAAATTACCCTCAATCAGTGATCTTAAAATCTATTTAATGATGATATGTCATTCCTCTCCTTTATATCATCACTTTCAGGTCTCAGTTCGATCCGGACCGAAAAGTACTGGTGGGGCCCTCACCGAGTCTTTCGGTTCCTTACCGAACAGGCTTTCATTTAGATTATAAGAATCACCAATTTTTCAGTAATTTCTGAGCCTAATTTTCTCAATTTACAATTTCTCACTCCCTTTAAATCATTATACTTAGTTTACAATCATTTATTTTCTCTATGTATTTAGACAACACAGTACTACCGGGGATGTTTAACACTTTTTCCTTCCAAAAGTATTCACAGACATTAGGCCAACCATGCTCTGATACCATTAAATCTGTCACATCCCGTGACCACATCTTTTCTCGTAAAATACACAACTTATTCGGTTGGGCTGTCTGTGATACTTCACTTTTCATATTCATTTAATTATTAAATATAAAATAAGTAATATTAATTACATCCCCTATTTTGCTTCTCAAGAAAGTAGTACTGAAAGTAAGTCTAAATACAGAAAATAAATAATCATACCTCATATTATTAATTAAGCTGTCGCAGTGTCTCCAAATGCGCAGCTCGAAATCCTCAGATGTTAGATCTCTTGGTCCTCGAAAATTTGAAATGTTAATATTAAGGAGTGAGCAAACCACGGCGCAGTAAGAGAGTTATATGCAACACTTGATATCTAGCTATCTATATGCTGAAAATACTTTTTCACTTTCTTTTTAAATCTTCCTAGCTGGCTCTAGGCTTACATGTAGGAAGGATACTACATTCGGCTAGGGATCCGGATGGAGCAAGGCAGGTATTTTGAAATACCTGTCTTGTCACGAAACCTAGAAGCAACTGTAGAGAGTACTATATTCCCTATTTTCGAAACGATAACATTTACGTTTTCACAGAATAAACCACTTATTTCTTTTCACTTCAGTATAATTTAAAACACGTGAAAGTTCCGTAATAAAACAGTAGTTTCTTTCACTACAATTAAAACACGTGACAGTACAGTGGTTTGTAAATATCCAAGTCATTGGATAACCACTTCTGCAATTATTTCTATCTTAGAAATAATTTCATGTTATTCTTTTTGAATAAACATTAATTTCTCTTTAATTCAATAACCGTATCTTACAGTTCAGTAAAACAGTATATTTAGTAAAACAGTATCTTGATATGGTACAGTCAGAAAACAGTAAACAATAGCTACCAATTCAGTAAACAGTATAAATATGGTAGCTTTCAGTTCAATATCATGGAGACCAGGCAACACCCTAAATATATCATGCTATAATAATATCATCCCAAAATAGGGAAAACACATGAAATCTATGGCCATAATATAATGCCCAGGCTCACAGTCCCGTGGGATCCTCACTGGCGCATTACTTAAGGGGATCACTATCCCTCTGCACTAACACGTGACACATGAGCATGATATGGGGCCTAACAGTCTCAAAACAGTAAACACGTGACATCAACACCATTTATGAAATCAATTCCACTGAATATAATTTCAATCAATCCACAAATGTTCATAAGGAAAATATTTTCATCTTATGAAAACAGTTTATAAAATAATCACTGTAAAACATAAAAGGTCATAACTGTCCTTTTTCAACGTAAAACATATTCGCACGTTTTTCTGTGCTTTCACTCGAAAACATAGTTTTCAAAATCATCAGAATTCAAATTAATTATTTTTATGATTTATGAAAAATTAAAATATTTATTTTTCAAATCAACACTCCCGTCCCGTGTTTTCTCTGTAAACACATGCGGAGACCTTCTAATCTCAAAACACTGTTTTCCAGCTTTAATTACCTTTATGGAATTTTCTATAAACACTTATTTTCACAATTAAACCCATAAAGGTTATTTATAAAATCAAGTGAATATTTGAAGAAATATTATTAAAATATTCACTTTGGTCCTTTTCATTTTTCACCTTGCTTCACGTGAAATATCACCTATCGGGATAAATTTAGGTGATTTCCTTTTTCACTATTCTCAAAACATGAATATTTTAAAATTAATTATCAGTATATTCATGTTTTATGAAAACTAAACGATTTCTCGATTTTCGTGTTGAAAATCGTTTCTCGTGATGAAAAAATCATTTATTATCATTTTTGGTAATTTTTCCAATAATTTTCGGCAGTATAACGGCTGCCGATTGGCTAGCCTCCTGCGCAGAAAATACAATTTAAATCTCAACCGATAAATCACCACAATTCCAAACCAATAAATCACCACAATTTTTCAAAAATCACTGTCAATTGCATTTATAAAATTTAAATGCATAATTTAAAACATGTGTGCCGATATCCTTACAGGCAGCACATGCCTCCCTTACCTGTCTCGGGTCGGCGACTGCCTCTCGAAGGTCGCGCCCGTGTTCACCTCGTCCGATTTCATCAGTTCGGTCATCGAGGGAATTTTCTGGAAATTAAATTCTAAAATTTAGAATTTTTTCATAATTATTTAAATAAATAAATTATTTAAATAATTTAACATTTTTCGAGATTTCTTACCGATTCCCCTAATTCCCAAGTTTCCGAGTTTTCTGGGATTTCTCGAAATTCCCAAAATTTCTGAAGTCCGAAAATTTCCTTTTTCTCTCCTTTTTCTTCCTTTTTCTCTTTTCTTTTCTTTTCTTTTTCTTTTTCTTTTTCTTTTTCTTTTTCTTTTTTTTCCTTTTTCTTTTCCTTTTCTTTTTCTTTTTCCTTTTCTTTCTTCCCAGCCGAACCGGCCACTCCCCCTCACTGCCGGTTCTTCACCGGTGGCCGGTTCTCCGACGGTTCAACGGCTCAGCAGCTGGCCGGCGTGACGGCGAAGCCGGATCTGGCCTTCGTTCATCCCGAATCGGCGGCACGGCGGCGGATCTACACGGTTTTGGTTCGGTTCCTTCTCCTCCTCCGTCGGCCTTCCTCCACATGTTCCCAGCCTCTCCGATGGCCTCCATCCCATTCCTCTCCTTCCGCCGATGCTTCGACTGTGGTGGCAGCGACCGATTTGGCCGGCAACCGCCAGATCTGATTTTCGTTTCCTCTCGGCTTTTCCGCCGGTCTTCCTTCCTTCCTTCTCCTTTCCCGCCGCCGGCTACCTCATTTCTTCCTCTAGCCGGTGGCGGTTCACTCTCTTCCTTTCTCCCTCGCCGGCGGTGGCAGCTCCGCCACCGTCGGCTCCTCTGGCTGGGAAGGTCGGGTTTCCCGATCCTTCCTTCTGTTTTGTTTTCTTTTTGGGTTTTTGTTTTATTTCCTTATTTAGTATATCAAATATACTATACTATATAATATATTTATATAATATATATACATACATAATATAATAATATATCTAATACACAAAATCTTATTATTAGCATATATATAATATAGTATTATATATAATATATATATATATATATAAAATATATATTTTGTGCATTAAAATTATAGATATATATGTATATATTTATGTGCTTAAAATAAACCATCTTTACATATATGTATATATGTATATATATGTTATGAGGTAATATATATTGTATTTACAATATATATTTTTCAAACTTTAATATAATTTAATATTTACCTTTCTCAAATATGTATATACTTATATATATACATACAATGTTATATTTAATACATATGTATTATTTAAATTTATAAAATAATATATATACTTATATATACCACTGTATATTAATATATACTATATAGTATATCAATACATATGTATTTGTATAAAAATACATTTATATAATTTATAGTTATATAAATATATTCCTCTTTTTCTTATGTAATTTGGATTTCCATTTATCCAAATTAAATCTCCTATTTCCATTATTTTTCATAATTCAAATTTTATTTTCTTCAATATTTATTTCCAATAAATGGAAAATTCACGGTTATCATAGTCACATATATTATAAAAATGATTATGTAGTACAGTACTCAGTATATTAATAAACACTGTAGAAAAGTACTGTAAATCATTTTTATTTTTCCACATATCGTATAAGACATTTCCTTTGTAACATGTCACATATCATATAAATCATTTCACCTTTTAACATATCACATATCATATAAAACATTTCACTTTTAACATATCACATATCATAGTGGAGACTAAGGCAATCACTCATATCGTATCATGCTATAAACCCAGAAGGGTAAAAAAATAAATATATTAGATCTATGAACATAGTCTATCATCATCCTCGATGGATCACTGATTAGGTGTCGACCGGGACTACATATCACATGTCACATATCACATATCAGCATGATAAAGGGGCCAACTAGTCTCAAAACAGTGTTTTTCATCATAAATTTACCTTTATGGAATTTATAGAAATAAATAATTTCATAATTAAAACCATAAAGGTTATATAATAAATCAAGTGAATATTTAAGAAAAACATTTATAAAATATTCACTTTATCCCTTTTTCATCTTTCATTTCATATCACATATAATTCATATATCGAGAGAATTTTTGGTGATCTCATTATCACCAATTTCGAAAACATGAATATTTTAAAAATAGAATTCAGTATATTCATGTTTTATGAAAAATAATTAATTTCTCATTTTTCGTGGTTGGAAATCGTTTTTCGTGTAATAAAATCATTTATTATGATTTTACGTAATTTTCTAAAATTTTTCGGCAGCATAACGACTGCCGATTGATTAGCCTCCCTGCACAAAAGACAATTTATATTCACAGCCAGCCAATATCCACAATTTTTCCAACCAATTTAATTTCACCACATTTTCATAAAAATTATGCATAATTAAAATCATGCAAAATCTAAATATCCTAACACGCTACACATGCCTCCCTTACCTGTTCCGGGTTGGCGACTTCCTCACTACGTCGTGCCCGTAGTCCATTTCCCCTGATTTCCATCAATCTCCAATCACTGAGTATGATTTTCTATCAATTTCAATAACATACTCAATTTAAAATTTTATAAAATTATTCAATAAATAATAATAATAAAATTATTATTAATTTCCTACCCTTTTTCCTCTTCTTCTTTTTCCTTTTCTTTTCCTTTTCTTTTCTTCTTTTCTTCTTTTCTTTTTCTTTTTCTTTTTCTTTTCTTTTCTTTTCTTTTCTGGTCTGAACCGATTCGGATCGGTTTAGACCTATTTGGCCGGTTCAGCTTCCCTCCGCCGGTTCAGCATCATCTCACCTCCATCACCGCCGGTTCAGCCCTTCCACGGTTGGCAGAGGTTGTGGCGAAACCGTTTCTGGCCTCTTTTTCCAGATCGACGGTGGCAGATCTGGAAGCAGCGATGGTTCGCTTTTATCCTCCTCTTTTCTCCCTCTTTTCCCCTCCTCCCTTCACCGTCAGTCCCCCCTTCACCTTGGTTGACCTTCGCCGGTGGTGAGAGTGGCGGTGCCTGAATCGGCTGGCACCGCCGTTTTCTCCTTTTTCCTTTTTCTTCTCCTTTCTTGTTTCGGCTTCTGATTTCTTTTCTCCCTTTTTCTTTTCGGTCGCCCGCAGCTCCCTCTCTCTCTTGTCTTACCGGCGACCCTCGCCCCCTCTCTCTTCTCTCCTCTCACCGACGGTGGTAGCAGTTGCTGCCGTCGGCTTCAGCTGGGAAAGGGAATTAGGTTTTCTTGATTCCCATTTCTTTTTTTTTTGTTTATTTTTATTATTTTATTATTTTATATTTATTTAATTTATTTATATATATTTATATTTATAAATATATATAAATCAAAATATAATTATATTTATATATATAAATATACTATATTAAGGTATATAGATATGTATTTTGTATATAATTTTATATACATATCTATGCACTTTAATTTAAAATAATATATATTTCATATATATATTTATATATAAATGTATAAAAATATACATATGTATTTATTTAAAAAAATATTTATATATATGAATATATATATACACACATTTTATTCCTTATTATTTTGGATCTCTTAATATCCAAAATAATTTCCTTCAATTCATCACTTCATCAATTTTGGGAATTCCAACAATATTCTCATCTCGTAAATAAATTTATTTATTTACTTTCGCTTTTCTATTTGCATTAAATTAAATTTTTGGGTAATTAATACCAAAAAAAGAAAAATTCCTGGTTATAACATCCTCCCCACCTTAAGAAATTTGGTCCTCCGAATTTAACTTAAGTTAAAGGTGGTACCGTTCTGTATGCTCATTATTTCTGACTTTCAGATCATCTTTTAAATAATACTGCCAGCATACCTTTAACATCAGAATCACCTTTTATACCATTACATATCATCTTTCACCATATATTTATACCCTCAAAGAATTTCTTTATTACATCGAGAGTTTTCAATTTCCATTCCTTTTTCGCACAACATATGATTCACATTATTTATCATCCGTCTTTCTCATTTGTGCCAAGTCGATATAGCTTGATAGCTATCATTTAACCAATTTAATAAGTAGTATGTACTTGTCCCAGTAGCCCTTAAATTCATTGCACCCGCTCTCCATATATTTTTAAGCGTTCCCATATTACGCTCAAATATTCATATCATTATGGAGCGGTGCTATCAGTAAATTTGGAATCTCAAGCCTTTGCTATTTCCCATAAGCATATGGCAAATCAGAGATTCCCATCACATGTAACGCTCACTGGAACTTCACATACATTCTCACTATTTCATACTCATACCATGACTATGGCACTAGAGAAATCTAGGAGTTTGATAATGGAAAGCGATTCAATTTGAACAATTAGTCTATAATCACTTCCATAACATCATATTTCTTTTGGATTCTTTTTTATCCCTCAATACTCATTTTCATATTTATTTCACCAAGGCTACATCTCATTTGCAGGCTTTAATATTAATCATCTCTGGCTATAAATGAAACATTAAGCCATCATTTTCTCTCAATATCTCTTTTCATGTCGTATGGTCATTACCTCCTTTATTCTTATGGTATACTCAATATCACTTAAGTTTTAGAATATACCTTAGAATGTAATCCTTTCATTATTTAAATTTCATATGTGACTAATAAAATCATCAATTTCGTCACCACATTATCCATATAATCCCACCATTCCAATGTGTGGATATAGTTATAAATATTTTTCCATTTACATGACTGGCAGTAAAAATGTAAATCATTCATTTACTCCTTTGAGTATAATTAAATTCCATCCGTCAAGTTTGGCTCGATCTTCCATTTAGCCATAACCACGTGACAATCAAATAGAAATCACTTTTAGTCTTAGATTTGGGAACTGCTTCATATTCATGTTCCCTACTTATCATGTACTTGCCTTCTTATTACATTTTTTTTTTTGCACTCTCATCACTGCAGTCGATTTTTCCCAAGTGGTATGGTACTTCACTGTTAGAATCTTTTAACATTTTGAATACCATATCTACACTTATTCATCCACTGACCTTAACTTCTTTAATTATAAATCATATCTGTAAAGCAGCTAGCCCCCTAAACTCTTCTATAGACTAGGAGTAATATCTAGCTAGACCCAGTAATTTTCGTATCTCAATTGCTATCTTTCAATCATAGACAGATCTATGGTCGCTCTGCCATTCGAGATCATATATCTCAGAAAGAGATACAATCTAGCCAATTCTCCCATTTACCAACTTAACATATAGTTCTCGGTCTTTGAGAGTCTGTAGGGTTATATCAACATGTTGCTCATGTTCTATTGGTGCCTTAGACTATCTCGATATCTCATCAGTGCACACTATTTTACACTTTATCCATGTATGGTTTAGAATCCTCATTCATTAGGCTTACATACCTCACAAGGTATTTCATTAACCTTGTAAACCTCAATAGGAACTCATAAGAATTTTATCGAGTTCTAATTATTATCATATGGACATCAGTTTCCAACTCTTAGCTGATGATGCCTTGTACAGAGACTGATCTTATGAACTCCTTATACATCTATGATTAAATCTAGTTGGATTTGGGGGGTATGGTTATATGTAGAGAAGGTTTAGCACCCGCACAGAGCTCGTTAAAAAATGGTACCATCTAAGCATGTGTTATCCTTTAATTTTAATAAAATGGTCTTAACTTAATATTTAAAAATAATTTCCTTTCTATTGCAATCGATTTTTTTTTATCAAAATCAATTTTTATTTTCATATAAAAAACTAAATTTTATTTTATTTTTAAAAAAATGTGAATCTATTATATTGAAATATTATATTAAAATACTACAATACTTTGGTAATAATTCAATTAACTTTCTCACTTATAGATTTATTAAGAATCCTTACTTGTGATTTTTATAGAATCTCATCCTCGGAAGATTTACATTTTGAAATTTACATGATTGTATATAATGTAATGATGCACATGAATTTATTATTTTTTTTAAACTTTGTTTATTTATTTTAAAACAAAATGTGTTATTGAAAAATCATACTAAGTATTTCAATACTCTAGTAACATTTAGTGGATTCTTCTTACTTAGAGATTAGTTAGAAATAACTACTTGTGAATTTTGTAACATCTCATCATCGGAAACTTTATAATTAATTTAGAAAAACTTATTCATTTTATTTTTTTAAAAAAAATTAAATTATTGAAAAATCACATTAAATACCCCAATACGCTGGTAATATTTAGTAAACTCTTCTCACTTAGGGATTAGTTAGGAATCACTAGTTGTGATTTTTATAACATCCTATCATAGGAAAAATTTCATTTGTTTTCATTTTTATTAAAATCAAGGCCAATGAGGCAATCATATATTACATGATCATGAAATGCTCACTTGATTTCTCATTTATTCTTTGTTTATTTATCTCTTTTATTTTCTTTTTGTTTTGTTTATTTATTATCTTATTTTTTATATAAAAAATTATTTATTATTTTTAAATAATAATCATGAATTTATGTATTGATAAATTACTTCAAATATTCCAATACTCTAGTAATAATTGAAGAATTTCATTCACCCAAAGATTTTCAAAGAATCGCTACTTACGATTTTCATGAAGTCTTATCATCGGACAAAATATTTAGTTTTATTTTGTTACCTTTTATTTTTCACATTCTTTTTTATACTCCTTTTCACCGATCCACTAATAAAATATAAAAAATTATGTATTTCCCTATCATTTTATTCATTTACGAATGTCATGCAACCATCTAAATTATCTAAATACAAAGATTTGTACCTTTAAATTGGAAAATTAAATTAGCCAAGAACTAGTTTAAGAACCCTTTTCCTTTTTATTAAAAAAAATTAATAGTAAAATGAAATTGTAGACACCTAATTTTGTCCAAGTTTTACAAATTATTTTGACAAATTTTATTGTTTTATTTTCTTTTATTTTCATTTTTCTTATTTATTTTGTTATTATTCATATATTATTATTATTATCCTTTCTAATATTATTATTATTATTATTATTATTATTATTATTATTATTATTATTATTATTTGTTTTTGTTTTATTGTATCTTTATTATTATTGTTGTTATTATTATTATTATGATTGTTACTCTTGTGTTACTATTATTAATATACTTATATACTATTTATTTTCCTTTTTACCTGTTATTATTATTATATATTTCATATTTCTATTTTGTTATTATTATTATTATTATTGTATATTTCATATGTCGATTTTATTATTATTATTATTATTATTATTATTATTATTATTATTATTATTATTATTATTATTATCAGTCCTCTGTCCATTGCATTAAATGCTCGATATCTACCTAAGATCTGCCGGCTCCTGCCCTAGTCGCCGGCGCCTCATCCTCCAACCTAGATCCAGAAACACCGTGCCGTGAATCCCGTTCCAACAGGAGCCTACCGATTCTGTGATTCTGAAAAGCTAGAGGGGAGCTTCAACATCGTTTAAGAAGACCCCAAGCAAGGGTCTTGGGTTTTCTTCTTCAGAGAGAAAAAAGGAACCGGAAGCCAAAAACTCTCACTGTCTACCCACCAGCATCACTGTCCACTCACCACCATCATCACTGTCTACCCACCAGCATCATCGTCCACTCACCACCATCATCACCAGCCACTCGCCACCTAGATCATCATAATCACCACCCACGAAACCAAGTCCCTTAACCCAGATCTAAAACCCGAGAAACCTTAGAAGCCAAGAACCCCGGACCCCAGATCTGAGATCTAAGTCCCTTTCGTACCTACAAAAAAGGAAAACAAACCAAATAACAACAACCAAAAAAACCATAACCCGATTCAACAACCAGATCCAAAAACCAAAAAAAAAAAGAAGAAAACCAAAAAAATAAAAAATAAAAAAGGAGAGAGAGGAGGCTTCGGAGAAGGTCAGATCTATGGGGTTGGGAGTGTTTTCGGGATAAACGGAGGTCAGATCGAAGAAGAGGGGGAAGAGTAGAGCACTTTTTGGCCCTTGGGGAGACCACTGGCGACCGGCGTACGGCGGCGCACGACGGCCGACACGGCGGAAGTCACCCGGCAAGGCTAGGAGGCGAGAGAATTGTTTGGAGGGTTTTGGAATTTTTTTTGGTAAAGCCGGTGGAAATGAAGGAATAAAAAAAAAGAGGGCCTTTTATAGAGAGCCAAAACGGTGCGTGTTGAGCCCCTGACCCGCGCGCCGACCCACGACCCGACCCGAGATCCGCGCGACCCGCGTTCCGACCCGCTCCAACCCGTTCCTCTTGGCAGGCTTGGGCCCTGCTGTTTGGGCTCGATTTTAGGCCCATTTTTGGGCTGTTGGGTATATTTCTTTTCCATCTTATTTATTTGTTTTATAAATTAATTTGTTTTAGGTGTTTTTAAATGTATTATCATGGCAAAAAATAATAAATAAATAATAAATAAGGAAGTGATACAATATATAAAAATAAAATATACATATAGTTTCAAAAGAAAATATATAAATTTTATGTACATAAAAGGCATATATTAATAAATATAAAGAAATATATATATATATATATAGTTCAAAATGTAAAACAAATATATATATATAAAGTGTGTAAAATAGATATAGAAATATAATACATATGTAGAAATATAAATAAAAATACATAAAATAGGTATATAAATTACATATAACCATATAGTCATTTGTGTATAATAAATGTTCTTTTTACAATTTAATATAAAAATCTTTTTAGGAAGTTAGGAAATTTACATAATTTTAAAATGTACATAGGATACATAAAACGTGTAAATAAATAAAATATTTAATTTTTTTTCCTTTTATTATTAAACAATTTACCATAAAAAATATTTTAAGAAGCTAAAAAATAAAATAAAAATACAAAAGTAAAATAAATAATAAAGTAAGCATGGATTCCGACGATGAGATATCGTAGAAGTCACAAGTAGTGATTCTTCGAATATCTCTAGGTGAGAGGAATTTATCGAATGTCGCCAAAAGTATTGGGATATTCGATTTAAATTTTCAATATACAAATTCATGCTTATTTTAAAAATATATAATAATATGTTTTGTAATAAAGATTATTTAGAAAAAAATACTAATTAAATGAAAATTAATAAATACAAAAGAGGTAATGGAGATAGATGGGAAAAATAAATAAAAGATAAAAAAGATTTTAGAGATATATGAATACAAAATAATTAAACAAATAAAAATAATAATAATAAAGTTTCAAAAGTGATTAAATTAATCAAATCAATGGTAATAGGATTTTAATAAAAAAAATGATGACAAAAGGGATTAAGTTAATAAATCTAAATAAATGAAGACAAGAAGTAATGGAAATAAAAAAATTCATAAGAGGTAAAAGCTAATACCCGATGATGGGATGTTACGGAAGTCACAAGTAGTGATTCCTAACTGATCCCTAGGTAAGAGAGATTTCACTAAATGTTGCCAAAAGTATTGGAATATTTAGAGAGGTTTTTCAATACATAAGCTTTTATCTTAAAAGTATTTAATAATAAATAAATAATAATAATAATAATATCGACAAAAATAACAAAATAAATAATGTAAAATAACAAAATGAAGATAAACGATGAATACGTTAAATAAGAAAGTAAAAATCTATATGCATTATATATTTGCATCATATGCTTCAATGTTAATATTAAAGAATGGAATTCGTCCGATGATGGGATGTTACGGAAGTCACAAGTAGTGATTCCTAGCTGATCCCTAGGTAAGAAGAGTCTGCTAAATGTTGTCAAAAGTATTGGAATATTTAGTGTGATTTTTCGATACACGAATTTTCATTCTTTTAAAAGTAAAAAAAAACAAATAATATAAAGAATAAAGAAATAATAAATGAATTAAATAGACATGCATGCGCATCATTATCTGTTTGCATCACACGCATTCACGCAAATTTAATAATCTGGGTCCCACCGATGATGAGATTCTATAGAAGTCATAAGTAGTGATTCTTTAGAAATCTCTAGGTGAGGAGAATTATTTCAAATGTTGCCAAAAGTATTGGAATATTTGTTTTAATTCTTCAATAAAAGGGGTTCATGTTTATTTCCAAAACAAAACTTATTTTAAAATATATGATAACTTTTTATCCAATTACACAAAAAATGTGAACCCACCGAGGATGAGATTTTATAGAAGTCACAAGTAGTGATTCTTTAGAAATCTCTAGGTGAGGAGAATTATTTCAAATGTTGCCAAAAGTATTGGAATATTTGAATTAATTCTTCAATAAAAGGGGTCCATGTTAATTTTGAAAAGGAAGTTTTTAAACATACATGTAATAGTAATTCTTAAGCTAATACAAGAGTTTTCTAAATAAGCAAATTAGTGTTAAACCAAGACTTTTTTATTAAAATCAAAGGATAACACATGATTATTATGGTACCGTTTTTTTTAACGGGCGTCGTGGGGGTGCTAATCCTTCCCCACACGTAACCGTACCCCCGAACCCGATTTTTGTTTTCGCAGACCAAAAATTTGTCTTTTTAATAAAACTTAATTAATTTTGAGATTTTGTTAAAAAGATAAACATTTTTAGGTGGCCAATCACACCTAGTCAAAAAAGATTGGTGGCGACTCCCTTTGTTTTTAAACGTTTTTCAAAATCGTCGAGCGCGAAGCCGTTACGACAGCTTGGCGACTCCACTGGGGACGCTAAGAGGGTCAAGCCATTAATTAACCATGTGGTGTCTTAAATTTTAATTTGATAGTCTTGGTTAACATTTAAGTCTAGTTTTTCATTTTAAAACAAATTTCTTTAAAACCAAAAATAATAATCCTTTCATTCATTTTTGAACTTTTGATTCATTACATTCTTTGTGTGTGAAGGTATTGTAAATAAAGTAGAATATATGCTCATTCATTTTACATACATAAATGCATTGGCATAACATGAGCTCTATACCTGGGCTCTGTCCTCCTTAGGAGGGAGTAAAATACCTATGCTCTCGTGAGGTAATCACCTCCGCAATGGCAAGCGAAATACTCCCACTCAAATCTGTTCCTTACTAGTCCAGTGTGGACGACAGTAGAGAATGGTTTGGGAACCTATTAGATGGGTGATACCTCAAACAAGCATATAGTGTGTTGTGAAGAGATCAACCTAGGATAGAGCCATTTCCACCTTTTTGAGAGTGATCTTTGATAGGGCATAAATAAGCATTTCATTTTTATCTGCTTTTATTTCTTTTGTTTATATGTTTTATACACATACTGATTCATATTTGTTTTCCTGTTTTCTTTTGCATAAATCACCTTGCATCACATAGTCAAATAAGGGGTGTTTTTAGCCATGGCTCTCTTCAACGAAGAATTTTTCACAGAATCCATAGAAAGGTTGGCTTGTTCATCATTCGTGAATGTTCCGTGTGACTCCTATAGAGAAGTGCACATTTGGTCCGAAAGAGTTTAGCAAGTGAAAGGAGATTGTTTGACTAGAGATTTTGTGTCCCCACTACCACAAGAGGTGAATTTGAATTTGAAGCAAAACAACCTAATAGACTTAGTCAATTTATGGAATCAAATCAGCGAGGAGGGGAAGAAGGATTTCCGGGAGAAATATGGCCAAATAGAATCCTTGATTGCTGTGAAAGTTGAAGAACCTATGATTAGAGCAGCCATACAATTTTGGGATCCTTCTCACAGGTGCTTTTCTCTCAATGGGTTGGACTTAACACCTACGGTCGAGGAATACTCCATTTTGTTAGGAATAGATTTGAAAAGACCAGATAAGATATACGTTCGGAAGCCAAAGTCTGGATTTCGTAAGAAGCTAGCTAAGCTTTTGGGAGTCAGACCGGAGGATGTAGATCTCCATGTGAAGCATAAAGGGTCCAACATCTGTGTGCCGTGGGATTTTATTCATGAATTCATCAAGGGGCACATTAATGATGAGCAAGGGTTGACAGTTTTTGCTTTGGCAGTCTATGGTTTGGTTATCTTCCCGAAGGTATTAGGACACATCGAAATAGCTTTAATAGATCTTTTTGAGCAAATCAAGAATAATGGAAATCCATCGCCTGCTATTCTAGCTGAAACTTTTAGATCTCTGAATCATTGTAGGCGAAATGAAGAAGGTCGGTTTGTGGGGTGTATACAGTTACTTCATGTTTGGGTGAAGAGCCATTTCAAGTGCGAGGAAAAAGCGTTCAAGAGAACATTCATCCATCACTGTGCCTCGGTCAAAGAGTTTTCAACAGCAAGTGGCCGAAACCGAAGAACAAAGAAGAATGGGTCGATTTTCTGCAAAGACTCGGGGAAAATCAAGTAGTGTGGATGGCACCATGGATGCCTCATGTACCTGTCTTATATCGATGCGGAGAAGAGTCGTGGGTACAACTTTTAGGACCATGGGGAATAGTGAGCTACGCGCCGCTTATGATACTACGACAATTCGGAGCAAAACAATTCATTCCTCCGACACATAGACTCAATGACGTGGAATTTTCTTATGGTGAATCAAAGGCAATGAAGAAAGTCGAGCAAGCTGTTCGATCGTGGAAACAAACCCGAAGAGTCAATCTTGGACCCCTTTCTGATAAGGCTACCCCGGAATACTTGATGTGGAGGATGAAGCAAGTAAGGGAGGTAGTCTTTCTCCCAAAAGAATGTAACATGCCTCTAGAACCGGAAATAGAAATATCCGAGGTTGAGATCGTTAGGCAGCAATACAAGATAGAGGAGGAAAGGTGGAGGCAAGAGAATTTGAAGCTTCGAAAAGAAATGGAACAGCTCAGATACGAGGCAGAAATGCGAGAAGCCAAGCTCAAGAAAGTCCAACAAGAACACAACGTCACCAGCAAGGATCTAAGAAGTCTGCACCTAAAGAACAAAAAGTTGAGATCTGAAATGAGGGTGGGAGGAATTATGCAAACTTCAAATGAAAGGAAAAGGGAATTGGAAGACTTGCACAAAAGGGTAGAACACTGGGCACACAAAGCCAAGAAGAGTGAAGAAGAAGTCGTTTATTTGTCCCAAGAACGGCAAAATTGGGAAGGCATGTACTCAGCAAGCGCAAGGAAATTAGCCCAATGTCAGAAAGAGAACGAGGAACTAAAGGAGAAGTTGAAAAAGGGAAAGCAAGTTGAGATAGATGATGAAAAAGCTACATTGCAACAAAAGGTTCAGATGTTAGAGGAACAGCTACAAGAACATAAGAACCACATCAAAGTGATAATAGAAGATTGGGAACAAAGTGAAAACAACTGGAGTTATGGATATGACATGGCACAGGATGCAAGCATGACATGGAGAGTGGAAAATCTGGGGAGACAGCAATATATTGAGCATATGGCCACTCAAGTTTGCAAGGCCGTGACAAAGGCAAGTGAGATGGTTGATAAAGCTGAAGCTCTGAGACAAGAAATCCTTCCGACAGAAAAATATGGGCAAAGGCTGCTGAACTTTTTAGACGAGGCTAGGGATCAATATCAGCAAGTTAGTCGTTTTTATGGATTTTATCAGAATATGATCGGAATGTAACAAGTGACCTTTTGAATGAATGAAAGTTCCTTTTTGTTGAAATGGTTATGGCTTAAATATCCCTTAACGTATCATTTATTTAACATCACATTCATTCATCTAACATCACATTCATTCATATAGTTTAAATAAAACGTAATTTTTCAAAGATTGCATCATGTAGTAATTAGTTTCTTATTGTGGTAATCAAGATTCAAGGGTAGCTTCAATATTCAAGATTCCAGCCCAAATTCCCAAACACTCATACAATACCCGGTCACGCTCAAGAGCAATGGAGGAAGAACATGGTAATAGGATGGATAGGATGGAGAAAGCGCAAGAAGAAATCCGAGGGCAGTTAGCCGCTTTAATGGAAATGATGACAAGGATGAACCGAGAGAAGGAAGTGGCTAGAGAAACACCTAACCCAGGGACAGATCAGCCCCGGGATGATGATGATCCCCAATACCCTCCAGGGTTTACCCCATTTCATGCCCAATCCTCACAAGGCATACCTCTACCTCCACCTTATGTCCAATCCTCACAAGGCATACCTCCACCTCCTCTACAGCCTATGGGCAGCTACGCTTATGTGTATCCGGGAGCATCGAGCGCCTCAGCACAACCTCATATCACAGTGCCTATACCTCTCACTCAAGGGACAAGACTTGTGGATCCAATTCAAGTCCATGACTTAGATGATCCAAGAGAGCAAGAGAAATTGAAGGGTAGCGTGTCGGAGGTAAAAGGCGATTCCGACTCTAAAAAGTTCAGCATTATAGAGGAAAGGCTGTGGGCCATCGAGGGCAGTGATTTCTATGGGTCAGTGGATGCAATGGGATTGTGCTTAGTTCCAGATGTGGTAATCCCTCCTAAGTTTAAGACTCCTGAGTTCGAGAAGTACGATGAGACCAAGTGCCCCATCACTTATGTGACAATGTATTGTCGCAAGATGGCCGCTTATAACCATGATGACAAGCTGTTGATACATGTGTTTCAGGATAGCCTCACAGGGTCCGCTGCTAGATGGTATGTGCAGCTAGATGGTACGCGTATTCATAGTTGGAGCGACTTGGCTAGGGCATTTATTGCTCAGTATAAGCATGTCACGGACATGGCCCCAGACAGATTGTCCTTGCAGAACATTGAGAAGAAAGCTAATGAAAGCTTCAAGGAGTATGCTCAGCGTTGGAGAGACTCGGCAGCACAAGTCCAGCCACCTCTGACTGAGAAGGAGATTACAGTGCTATTTGTTAATACTCTGAAGGCCCCCTATTATGAACGTATGATAGGGAACGCAACAAAGAATTTCGCTGACATGGTCATCACTGGTGAAATAATCGAGAACGCAATTAAGAACAGGAAGTTGGAAGGCAGTGATTCGAAGAAGGGTGGAGTGTCCAAGAAGAAAGAAGTTGAAACCCAAGCAGTCACCCATACAACACCCCGGTATAGGGGATATGCACCTTCCCCACCTTGATTTCGACCACAACCTCAGCCTTACCCATATTACCAACCCTATTTCCCGGCCTCAAATAATGTCTCTCCTGCCAAAGCCCATTACATCCACCAACCTTTCGCCCAGATTTTCGTCCTTCGGCACCTTACTATACACCAACGCCTACGGCCCAACCTTACCAACCAAACAGTAGCCCAATTGTTAACCAAAGGCCTCCCCGAAGAAATACTGAAAGGCCTCCTATTGATCCTATCCCCATGGCATACACAGACTTATTCCCACAACTGGTAAAAGGTCACATGCTCGCACCTCTTTACATGGAGCCAATGAGACCACCTTTTCCAAGATGGTATGACCCTAGTGCTCGATGTGACTATCATGGTCGAAACCCGGGTCATTCAATGGAAAATTGCACGGCTTTGAAATATAAGGTGCAAGATTTGGTCAAATCAGGGAGGTTGACTTTTTCCAAGGAAGTGGAGCCAAGTATCAATGCTAACCCACTGCCCAGTCATAGTGGAGGATCAGTTAGTGTAGCTGAAGTTGGGAGGAAATGTTGCATAAAAAGACACGTGGAAGAGGTTAGGACTCTAATGAGCCTAGTATTCGATGTTCTAACCAAGGCCAAGATGATTCAGCCTGTATCGTTGGAATTGAAAGTCCATCAAGATGAACCCGACTCAGATCAAATGTGTGAATATCATAGAGGAACTGTGGGCCATTCTATCCAAAACTGTCATCAGTTTCGACAAGTCGTCCAATCAATGATGGATTCATTCTTAATAGAGTTCTATACGAAGGAGGAGGAAGATGTGGTGAGTACTGCTTCAGCTGAGTCTTCAGGAGACGATTATCCATGGGGAAAGCCAATGACAGTATTTTACAAAGAAAAAACCAGTCCCAAGGTGGAAGAATCTAGCTTTGTCACTCTTCCGACCATGACAATCAAGATTCCGAGCTCTTTCCCTTACAAGAGTAATAAAGCTGTCCCTTGGAAATATGAATTCAAAGCAGTGATTGAAGGGTCAGACAACGTGGGCTTGGGCAAGTTGGCCATACCGGGTAGTGCAAACATAAGTGGAGTAAGTGGAATTACGCGAAGTGGAAGGTGCTATACACCAGAGATGTTAGATAAGGCCAGAAAAGGGAAAGCAAAAAAGGGTGAAGAGGACAATCAAGCGGAAAAAGAAGAGGAACAGGCCTCGTTTTCCAAAGACCAAGGAGGAAACTTGCAAAAGCCAGTATCGGAGGACGATGCAAAGGAGTTTTTAAAGTTGATCAAGCACAGTGAATATAGTGTGGTCGAGCAATTGAATAAGATGCCTGCTCGAATTTCACTATTATCTCTGCTGTTAAATTCAGAATCGCCTCGGAACGCCTTAATGAAGGTGTTGAATCAAGCCTATGTGCCTCATGACATCCCAGTTGACAGTATGGACCAGTTGGCGGGGAATATCATAGCGGCAAACTTCATATCTTTTACCGACGATGAAATTCCGCCGGAAGGGCGAGGAAGTATTAAGGCCTTGAACATCACTACAAGCTGTAAGGGTCACACAATTGCCAAGGTTTTGATTGACAATGGCTCGTCGATTAACGTCATGCCTATGGCCACGCTAAAAAAGATGCCTGTTGACCCATCTTACATACAACCAAGTAACATGGTTGTGAGGGCCTTTGATGGTTCCAGAAGGGATGTAGTAGGTGATATCGAGATCCCACTTGAAATCAGACCGGTCACTTTCAATATCCAGTTCCAAGTTATGGATATTTCCCCGTCATACAGTTTCCTACTGGGGAGACCATGGATCCACACGGCGGGTGCTGTTCCTTCATCATTGCATCAGAAAGTGAAGTTTGTCGTCGGTGATAAGCAAATTTCTATCTCTGGAGAAGAAGATCTCTTGATTACCAAGCCCTTATCTGTGCCCTACATTGAGGCAACCGAGGAAGCGTTAGAGTGTTCTTTCAGGGCTTTTGAGATAGTGAATGCAACATATGTGGGAGAAGGATCAAGAATACCCACCCCTCGGTTGTCAACCACTACTAAGATGTTCGTTAAACAGACACTGCAAAAGGGCTGGCGTGTCGGAAGAGGCTTAGGGAAAAATCTCCAAGGACAAAAGAAGCCTGTGAAGATTGAGGAGAACAAGGATAGGTTCGGCCTCGGATACAAGGCCACTAGTTCAGAAAGAAAGAGGATTCTAGAAGAGAGAAGGAAGAAAAGAATAGCCCGCCTCCAAGGCTACGAAGAAGAATCAGAGAAGATGGTGATCCCGTACCTTTATGACACTTTTCGGTTTGGCGGATGTTATCACCCCAATTCGTTAGAGGCAGTGGAAGTAGGACCCATGAAAGGATCCTCGCATGGGTTCATGGTCTAAATGGTGCATGGGAAAATAACAACTTTTGTTATAGAAATGATTGTGTTGATGGGGCACAGAGCTGAAAGACTGAATTGTTGAAAGGATACCTTCTATCTTTTGTTTTTATTTTGTAATGTAGTGAGGTAGATTATCAACATCTCGGTCTAGAGAGCTCTAGAAGATTTTTTGTAAACTTGATCTTCATCATCATTTCAATAAATTAACAATTTCAATGCATTTTAAGCACTTTCTTCTCATCCCTCATCATATCTATAACTGTTTTTTTTTTCTTTTCCTTTTCCTTCACTACAATTGGTAAGAACAACCAACCATATCTATCAAATCTTTACTTTTTCAGGAAAATGAATAATGAATGTGAAGATAATCTTAGCGACTATCCGGGGTTTGATTTTGAAAATTCTATGCACGTTGGTGAACTCAACAACAATGAAGATTCAGACGATGATGCTTTGTCACCAGATCTATTGAAAATGATTGAGCAAGAGAAAAAACAAATTGAACCCCACAAAGAGGTAATCGATATAGTCAACCTAGGGGATGATGAGAACGTCAAAGAAATCAAAGTGGGCACAGCACTTCCATTGGTTGAGAGGCAAAGACTAGAGGAATTACTTCGTAAATACGTTGATGTGTTTGCTTGGTCTTATCAAGACATGCATGGGTTAAACACTGATGTTGTGGAGCACCGTCTGCCCTTGAAAATGGAATGTAAGCCAGTACAACAGAAGCTTAGGCGCATGAAGCCGGAGATGTTGTTGAAGGCGAAGGAAGAAGTAAAAAAGCAATTCGATGCAGGGTTCTTAAAAGTAGCCAAGTATCCGGAATGGGTGGCTAATATAGTCCCGGTACCAAAAAGGATGGGAAAGTAAGGATGTGTGTAGATTATCGGGACTTAAACAGAGCTAGTCCCAAGGATAATTTCCCATTGCCGCATATTGATACCCTGGTGGATAATACAGCCCAACACTACATGTTCTCGTTCATGGATGGTTTCTCAGGCTACAATCAGATTAAAATGGCCGAAGATGACATGGAGAAAACCACCTTTGTGACAGTTTGGGGCAAGTTTTGCTACAAAGTTATGCCTTTCGGTCTAAAGAATGCCGGGGCCACTTACCAAAGAGCAATGGTAACCCTCTTTCATGACATGATGCACAAGGAGATAGAGGTGTATGTGGATGACATGATTGCCAAGTCCCGGGGAGAAGAGGATCATGTAGCCAACCTTTAGAAGCTGTTTGAAAGGCTACGGAAGTTTCAGCTTAAGTTGAACCTTACCAAATGCACTTTTGGTGTTAAGTCAGGAAAGTTGTTGGGGTTTGTAGTCAGCGAAAAGGGAATTGAAGTAGACCCGGACAAAATCAGCGTGATACAAAATCTGTCGCCTCCACGCACACAGAGGGAAGTAAGAGGTTTTTTGGGAAGATTGAACTATATTTCCCGCTCATCTCGCAACTTACGCTTAAATGCGATCCTATTTTTAAGTTGCTTCGGAAACAAGATCCGGGAGAATGGAACGAGGCATGCCAAGAGGCTTTTGAAAAGGTGAAAAGGTACTTGTCAAATCCACCTGTTCTAGTACCACCGACGGCTGGAAGACCCTTGTTGTTATACATGACTGTTAATGAACACTCTATGGGATGCGTACTGGGCCAACATGATGATACGGGTAAGAAAGAACAGGCTATCTACTACTTGAGCAAGAAGTTCACTGATTACGAGGTCAAGTACACTACAATAGAAAAAATGTGTTGCGCATTGGCTTGGATTGCTCGTAGATTGAGGCAGTATATGTTGTATCATTCGACTTGGTTGATAGCTAGGTTGGATCCCCTCAAGTACATCTTTGAGAAACCATCATTGTCAGGCAGACTAGCTAGATGGCAAGTTATGCTATCCGAATATGACATTGTGTATGTGTCCCAAAAGGCAATCAAAGGTGGGGCAATAGCTGACTTCTTGGCGGATCGTGCTACTGACGAGTATGAGCCTATCAAGCTAGATTTTCCAGATGAGGATATAATGTCTGTCTTTCAAGCGGAGAAAGAAGAGCCTGATAGCAGACAATGGAGAATGTTCTTTGACGGCACGTCCAATGCCTTAGGACATGGAATCGGGGCAGTTTTAATATCTCCAAATGGAAAGTATTACCCGTCCACAGCCAGATTAAATTTTAACTGCACTAACAATATGGCTGAATACGAAGCTTGTGCAATGGGCTTAGAAGCTGCAATCGAGAGGGGAATCAAGAACTTGGAAGTTTATGGAGATTCAGCACTGGTTATTTATCAGTTACGAGGTGAATGGGAAACAAGGGATCAGAAGCTAGTTCAGTACCAGAAGTACATAGCTGACCTTGTACAACAATTTGACGATATCATCTTCCAGCATTTATCTCTAGAAGAAAACCAGGTTGCTGATGCCTTGGCAACACTAGCTGCGATGTTTAAAATGGAGACAGAAGCAAATGTTTCACCAATCAAACTGCGCATGATAGATTCTCCAGTCCACTGTTCTAGTATTGAAGAAGAAGCGGATGGACAACCTTGGTATTATGACATCATGCAATACCTTAAGAGTTAACAATACCCAGAGCATGCATCAGATAATGATAAAAAGATCCTCAGAAGACTGACAATGGAATTCCTTGTTGATGGAGACGTTTTGTATAAAAGGGGTCGAGATCAGATGTTGTTGAGATGCGTAAATACGTCTGAAGCCAAAAGGATTCTTGAAGAGATACACGATGGAACTTGTGGGGCACATGCCAATGGTCATTTCATGGCCAGACAGATTATGAGGGCAGGCTATTATTCGACTACACTAGAAAGAGATTGCATAGATTATGCTAGAAAATGCCACAAGTGTCAAATCTATGCGGACAAGATCCAAGTCCCCCCGACTTCACTGAACGTCATGGCACCACCGTGGCCTTTCTCTATGTGGGGAATGGATGTGATTGGACCCATCTCTCCCAAGGCATCAAATGGGCACAGATTCATTTTCGTGATGATAGATTACTTCACAAAGTGGGTTGAAGCTGCCTCTTATGCGAATGTGACTAAGTCTACTGTTTGGAAGTTCCTAAAGAAGGAGATAATATGCCGGTACGGGCTCCCGGAAAGGATCATATCAGACAACGCCCTCAACTTGAATAATGACATGATGAAGGAAGTATGTGCACAGTTCAAGATCAAGCATCACAACTCAGCCTCGTATCGCCCAAAGATGAATGGAGCCGTTGAGGCTGCCAACAAGAATATTAAGAGGATTGTGGGAAAGATGACCAGCACATACAAAGACTGGCACGAGAAGCTACCATTCGCTTTGCATGCTTATAGAACGTCAATGCGCACTTCTACTGGGGCAACTCCTTTTTCTTTGGTTTACGGTATGGAAGCAGTGCTGCCTGTTGAGGTAGAGATCCCCTCCCTAAGAGTCTTAATGGAGCTAAACTTGGACGAAGCTGAATGGGTTCGAAGTCGCTTCGAACAATTGAATCTTATAGAAGAGAAAAGGCTTACAGCACTATGTCATGGTCAGATGTACCAGAAGAGAATGATGCGAGCCCATGATAAAAAGGTTCGACCCAGACATTTCCGTGAAGGGGAATTGGTGTTGAAAAAGATCCTCCCACACCACCACGATAATCGGGGCAAATGGACACCAAATTGGGAAGGACCTTATGTGGTGAAAAGAGCGTTCTCAGGTGGAGCGTTGATCTTGACAGAGATGGATGGGAATGATCTGCCTAATCCGATAAATTTCGATGCTGTGAAGAAATACTATGCCTAAAAAAAAGGAAAAAGACAAAAAAAAAACAAAACAAAACAAAAAAAAAGGAGAAGAGAGAAAGCAAATGAAAGGAGAATTCAAACTGAAAACCCAAAAAGGGCAGTTGGATTAAAGGGGGATATCTAAGTTGAAAACCTGAAAAGGCGGCTTGGATGCAGAAAAGATCAACACCTGGATTAAAATCATATGGAGCATGGCGTCAGTCGGATGAACTCAGTGTGACAGGGGGCATCAACGGATTAGTTTTTTCCAAAGAAAGCACCGGTCTAGTTTGTGAAGGGTTATCTAGACATTCATTATTTATTTTGAAATTCACCACTTGACCCTTGTGGCATTCGCTACCCAATTGTACTTTTGTTGTCGTTGTCTCTTGTTAGCCCAATAACAAATGCTTTTCTTCTAAATTTGGTTGTTCTTTTGGTCATTCCATAACCAACCGATAAAGTGCAAGAATGCATTGCTCTTGGTAACAAAATGAAATGAAGATGATGATTAAAATAATAATCTACCTGCTAACATTACTAAAGAAGAAGGAAAAAAGGAGAAAAGGAAAAGAGAAATAAGGGAATGAAACAAAGGAAATTGAAAATTGTGACAAGTACCTGATATAAACCAGCTCCGACTCAAAATTGGACACAAAAGGGGACAGTTCTGAGAATTTGATTACCACAATAGGAATCGCATGATTTTGTCAATAACATGCATTCGCATTTCATTCATGTTATAAGAAACAAGCAAAAAAAAAAAAAAGAAGAAAGAGCATTAACATCATTGATAAAGAAATTTGCATTGGCATTATTGATATTGCATTTGTATTTGCATCAGTGAGCATTGCATCTGACAAACATTGGAAAATGTGAATATAGGAGATTTTTTTTTTAAAAAAAAATTCAAATTCAAAAAAAAAAAGAAAAAAAGAAAGGAAAAAAAAACAACAAACAAACAAACAAACAAAAGAGAGAGAGAAGGGAAAGAAAGAAAGAGAAGGAAGAGAAAAGAAAAAAGAAGAGAAAAAGAAAAGAGAAAAAGAATTTAAAATTTCATCGTCTCTGTTGGGAGGAGCACAATTTCAGGAAAGAATTTAAAGTTTCATCGCCTCTGCTGCAAGAGTAGCACATTTCAGAAAAGAATTTAAAGTTTCATGGCCTCTGCTGCAAGAGGAGCACATTTCAGAAAAGAATTTAAAGTTTCATCGCCTCTGCTGCAAGAGGAGCACATTTCAGAAAGGAATTTAAAGTTTCATCGCCTCTGCTGCAAGAGGAGCACATTTCAGAAAAGGAATTTAAAGTTTCATCGCCTCTGCTGCAAGAGGAGCACATTTCAGAAAGGAATTTAAAGTTTCATCGCCTCTGCTGCAAGAGGAGCACATTTCAGAAAAGGAATTTAAAGTTTCATCGCCTCTGCTGCAAGAGGAGCACATTTCAGAAAAGAATTTAAAGTTTCATCGCCTCTGCTGCAAGAGGAGCACATTTCAGAAAAGGAATTTAAAGTTCCATCGCCTCTGCTGCAAGAGGAGCACATTTCATAAAAGAATTTAAAGTTTCATTGCCTCTGCTGCAAGAAGAGCACATTTTCAGAAAAGGAATTTAAAATTTCATCGCCTCTGTTGCAAGAGGAGTTTTTCAGGAAGAATTTTAAAATTTTGCTACCTCGGTTGTAAGAATAAAAAAAAAAGAAGATTAAGTCTTGAGTTGGACAAAATTGTTGTCTATTATCTTTGCTTTATTCCTGATCCTAAGCAATAAGCAAAGAAGGGCAGCTGTAGACACCTAATTTTGTCCAAGTTTTACAAATTATTTTGACAAATTTTATTGTTTTATTTTATTTTTTATTTTCTTTTATTTTCATTTTTCTTATTTATTTTGTTATTATTCATATCCCTATTATTATTATTATCCTTTCTAATATTAATATTATTATTATTATTATTATTATTATTATTATTATTATTATTATTATTTGTTTTATTGTATCTTTATTATTATTGTTGTTATTATTATTATTATGATTGTTACTCTTGTGTTACTATTATTAATATACTTATATACTATTTATTTTCCTTTTTACCTGTTATTATTATTATATATTTCATATTTCTATTTTGTTATTATTATTATTATTATTGTATATTTCATATGTTGATTTTTATTATTATTATTATTATTATTATTATTATTATTATTATTATTATTATTATTATTATTATTATTATCAGTCCTTTGTCCATTGCATTAAATGCTCGATATCTACCCAAGATCTGCCGGCTCCTGCCCTAGCCGCCGGTGCCTCATCCTTCAACCCAGATCCAGAAACACCGTGCCATGAATCCCGTTCCAACAGGAGCCTACCGATTCTGTGATTCTGAAAAGCTAGAGGGGAGCTTCAACATCGTTTAAGAAGACCCCAAGCAAGGGTCTTGGGTTTTCTTCTTCAGAGAGAAAAAAGGAATCGGAAGCCAAAAACTCTCACTGTCTACCTACCAGCATCACTGTCCACTCACCACCATCATCACTGTCTACCCACCAGCATCACCGTCCACTCACCACCATCATCACCAGCCACTCGCCACCTAGATCATCATAATCACCACCCACGAAACCAAGTCCCTTAACCCAGATCTAAACCCGAGAAACCTTAGAACCCGAGAACCCCGGACCCCAGATCTGAGATCTAAGTCCCTTTCGTACCTACAAAAAAGGAAAACAAACCAAATAACAACAACCAAAAAAACCACAACCCGATACAACCAGATCCAAAAACCAAAAAAAAAAAGAAGAAAACCAAAAAAATAAAAAATAAAAAAGGAGAGAGAGGAGGCTTCGGAGAAGGTCAGATCTATGGGGTTAGGAGTGTTTTCGGGATAAACGGAGGTAAGATCGAAGAAGAGGGGGAAGAGTAGAGCACTTTTTGGCCCTCGGGGAGACCACCGGCGACCGGCGATCGGCGTACGGTGGCGCACGACGGCCGGCACGGCGGAAGTCACCTGGCAAGGCTAGGAGGCGAGAGAATTGTTTGGAGGGTTTTGGAATTTTTTTTGGTAAAGCCGGTGGAAATGAAGGAATAAAAAAAAAGAGGGCCTTTTATAGAGAGCCAAAACGGTGCGTGTTGAGCCCCTGACCCGCGCGCCGACCCACGACCCGACCCGCGATCCGCGCGACCTGCGTTCCGACCCGCTCCAACCCGTTCCTCTTGGCAGGCTTGGGCCCTGCTGTTTGGGCTCGATTTTAGGCCCATTTTTGGGCTGTTGGGTATATTTCTTTTTCATCTTATTTATTTGTTTTATAAATTAATTTGTTTTAGGTGTTTTTAAATGTAATATCATGGCAAAAAATAATAAATAAATAATAAATAAGGAAGTGATACAATATATAAAAATAAAATATACATATAGTTTCAAAAGAAAATATATAAATTTTATGTACATAAAAGGCATATATTAATAAATATAAAGAAATATATATATATATATATATATATATATATATATATATATATATATATATAAAGTGTGTAAAATAGATATAGAAATATAATACATATGTAGAAATATAAATAAAATACATAAAATAGGTATATAAATTACTTATAACCATATAGTCATTTGTGTATAATAAATGTTCTTTTTACAATTTAATATAAAAATCTTTTTAGGAAGTTAGGAAATTTACATAATTTTAAAATGTACATAGGATACATAAAACGTGTAAATAAATAAAATATTTAATTTTTTTCCTTTTATTATTAAAAATTTACCATAAAAAATATTTTAAGAAGCTAAAAAATAAAATAAAAATACAAAAGTAAAGTAAATAATAAAGTAAGCATGGATTCCGACGATGAGATATCGTAGAAGTCACAAGTAGTGATTCTTCGAATATCTCTAGGTGAGAGGAATTTATCGAATGTCGCCAAAAGTATTGGGATATTCGATTTAAATTTTCAATATACAAATTCATGCTTATTTTAAAAATATATAATAATATGTTTTGTAATAAAGATTATTTAGAAAAAAATACTAATTAAATGAAAATTAATAAATACAAAAGAGGTAATGGAGATAGATGGGAAAAATAAATAAAAGATAAAAAAAGATTTTAGAGATATATGAATACAAAATAATTAAACAAATAAAAATAATAATAATAAAGTTTCAAAAGTGATTAAATTAATCAAATCAATGGTAATAGGATTTTAATAAAAAAAATGATGACAAAAGGGATTAAGTTAATAAATCTAAATAAATGAAGACAAGAAGTAATGGAAATAAAAAAATTCATAAGAGGTAAAAGCTAATGCCCGATGATGGGATGTTACGGAAGTCACAAGTAGTGATTTCTAACTGATCCCTAGGTAAGAGAGATTTCACTAAATGTTGCCAAAAGTATTGGAATATTTAGAGAGGTTTTTTAATACATAAGCTTTTATCTTAAAAGTATTTAATAATAAATAAAAAATAATAATAATATCGACAAAAATAACAAAATAAATAATGTAAAATAACAAAATGAAGATAAACGATGAATACGTTAAATAAGAAAGTAAAAATCTATATGCATTATATATTTGCATCATATGCTTCAATGTTAATATTAAAGAATGGAATTCGTCCGATGATGGGATGCTACGGAAGTCACAAGTAGTGATTCCTAGCTGATCCCTAGGTAAGAAGAGTCTGCTAAATGTTGCCAAAAGTATTGGAATATTTAGTGTGATTTTTCAATACACGAATTTTCATTCTTTTAAAAGTAAAAAAAAACAAATAATATAAAGAATAAAGAAATAATAAATGAATTAAATAGACATGCATGCGCATCATTATCTGTTTGCATCACACGCATTCACGCAAATTTAATAATGTGGGTCCCACCGATGATGAGATTCTATAGAAGTCACAAATAGTGATTCTTTAGAAATCTCTAGGTGAGGAGAATTATTTCAAATGTTGCCAAAAGTATTGGAATATTTGTTTTAATTCTTCAATAAAAGGGGTTCATGTTTATTTCCAAAATAAAACTTATTTTAAAATATATGATAACTTTTTATCCAATTACACAAAAAATGTGAACCCACCGAGGATGAGATTCTATAGAAGTCACAAGTAGTGATTCTTTGGAAATCTCTAGGTGAGGAGAATTATTTCAAATGTTGCCAAAAGTATTGGAATATTTGAATTAATTCTTCAATAAAAGGGATCCATGTTAATTTTCAAAAGGAAGTTTTTAAACATACATGTAATAGTAATTCTTAAGCTAATACAAGAGTTTTCTAAATAAGCAAATTAGTGTTAAACCAAGACTTTTTTATTAAAATCAAAGGATAACACATGATTATTATGGTACCGTTTTTTTTTAACGGGCGTCGTGGGGGTGCTAATCCTTCCCCACACGTAACCGTACCCCCGAACCTGATTTTTGTTTTCGCAGACCAAAAATTTGTCTTTTTAATAAAACTTAATTAATTTTGAGATTTTGTTAAAAAGATAAACATTTTTAGGTGGCTAATCACACCTAGTCAAAAAAGATTGGTGGCGACTCCCTTTGTTTTTAAACGTTTTTCAAAATCGTCGAACGCGAAGCCGTTACGACAGAAATAACTATATGCATGTAAACAAATTACAAGAGACAAAAAGAGGTCTACCCAAATGGCTAGGGTCTTAAATCCAAAAGCAAGACAACCCAAGTGTGATGTCCAAGGGATGTAGGCTTCAGCAAAAATCAGGCCTTGTCACGGGCCGGTCATCTACCATTCGGGTCAAGTCTAAAGCGGGTTGCTAGTTGGGTCAGCGGCTAAGCAAGCTCTTCTCTATCCTTTGGATTCTAAAACACAGTCGTTTAGGCTGTTTATAACAAAATGAAAATTTATATTTTTAGATTTTCAAAGCTCCTTCAAAGCTTTCTGGCTTCTCTCGAGCATTCCTACCCCTCCTTTCTTAGATTTCGATCGAAATCTTCAAAGGGGTTTTCTATTCACACCCTATTTTTTACTGGACACACCCTAAATTTTTTTTCCTTTGTTGCCCTTATTGTTTCCGGCAGCTTATTGTTTTGTATTCACACCCTGTTGTTTCCGGCAGCTTGGTAGAGATTTTCCGTTGAGCAAGCAGCCTGGGCAGCCAAAAAAAGGGAAAACAAGACTTCCGGGAGCTTGCTGCCGCAGATGCATGCTGCTGGCAGCATTTTGCCATCGCAGCAGCATGCTGCTGGCAGCATGCTGTCGCAGCAGCTTGCTTCTCGCGGGAGCATGCTGCCGCAGAAGCTTGATGCTCGCGGCAGCATGCTGCCGCAGCAGCAATTCTAGCTCACCGGAAAAAAAATGTTGGAGAGAGAGAGATTTAGGGTATGCAATAAGGGTAATAAAGGAATAAAAAAAATTTTAGGGCGTGTCTAGTCCAATTTAGGGTGTGAATAGACAAACTCATCTTCAAATAAGCCCAAAAAGCGACAGCCTTCCACCACTGGCAACCGCGTTGTGACCTCAGCCTTTCCTCTCGGATGGTGACGTTAGTTCCTTCTCTAGCACCGAATCGAGCGCTTCCAGCGACTGTCCTCTCTTCCTCTTCAAATGGTTGACCTCCGTTCCTCTTGCTTGTGGACCGTCTTCGATGAACGCCATCTCGAGTCTTTGCTTCCCTAAGTTTAGAATCCCAAAACGAAGCCTATCTTTCCCCCTTTCTCTTCTCTTCCTTTCTAAAGAAAAGCAAAACCCAAGAACTGAAATCTAGAATCCTCCTTTCCTCACTGTGTCGATGAGAAATAAGGCTCTTAGACGTATTGATGTTTTGATTTCTTTATGGAGTTTCATGTTTGAGAGGTTCAGTTGGGATTATAGGTTTTGGATATGGATTTTGAATAGGCAGATGGCTAGGTGATTTAGGCTTCTTGGATTTTCGGTGAAGATGATGGTAATTGGGTTTTTGAGTGGTCTCAAGTTTGATTTGGAGTAGGGCTATCTGTGGTGGTGGTGAGAGGCTGATGAAGAGTGAGGCCGAAGAGATGTTTCGAGAGGTGGCTTTGTGCTGGTACTGAGTGTCATGTCTCGAAGGTAATGACAGTACCCCTTTCATGTATGAACGTGCAGAAGTTAGGGCTGATTTTTTCGTTTTTCTAGATTTATTTTGTCTAAGTGCAATACAATGAAATTTATTTAGAGACGTTAACTTCCTTCCCTATTTTTATCATTTTGCCTAGAATAAGTACCTACACAAAACTCATATTTTATGCACAGATAAATAATTCCCACAATAGCAATTGATTTATAATCTTACATTATTATCTCTAGATTCACTTTATCTCTTTCACTTAATAAGTCTAAAGTTCTCCACAACATTAGTTTAGTTCAAATTCATGCATTTCATCCACGGTTTCATATTTTCTTGCTTAACTACTTATTTCATGTTGTCATATCCTTATACTTCTATTCATGCAAGCATTGGCAGTTCCATAAGTTAAGCATTAACATAATCTAAGTACTAATCACTATATTAGATGACATCCCATCCTATAATACTAAATCAAAAGTAGCTTGAAATCGATAATAAGTACAAAAGAATAGTTTATACCCCAATATACTAAAAATAATCTCTTCGGAGAGTTGAAACTATGTTTCAGGCTTAAAGACTATTTCGGATAGCTCCGAATTACTCCCCTAACTCCATGCTCAATTTGAAAAAGGTTAAACAACGTTTAATGAGTGAGGGCTCAGTAAGTCAATTATATAAATGTAAAATTAGACTTATACCATCCTAATACAAATACATGCTCCCACTTGATGAGAATTCACTATTAAATCACTCTCTTATTTATCATGTAGCATGTGTAGACACCATTTTTGTCCGGTTCCTTTTTTCAAAACATTTTTAATTAATTAGTTTGTATATATTTTATTATTGATTTTTAAATTTTATTTTTTATTTAGATTTAGAAATAAATTTTGGATTTTGATTTTGATTTTTATAGAATAAAATAAAAAAAAAAAGAAGGAAATCTAAATTAATTTTGATAGGAAAGTAGAATTAAATGAAACCATTAAAAGATTGGAAATTAATTTGAATTTGGAATTGACATTAAATTTAAGATTCGATTTTTGAAATATAAAATTTCCTAAAAAAAATTGATTCTAGATTTCCAATTGTTACCAAAAATAAAAAAATAATAAAAAACTAGGTCTATAAGAGGAGAGAGAACTAGGGTTTTTAAGGGGGAGGAAAAAACCTAGGTGGAGGAGGAACCCTAAAAAAAAAAAACCTAGAAAAAAAACCTAGAGGAGGAACAGACACCAAAAGAAAAAAAAAACCTTGAAAAACCCTAGAAAAAACTTAGAGAAGAAAACCCTAGAAAAGAGCTAGAGAAGAAAGACCAAAAAAAAAACCTAGACGGGAACAGCCACTCCCACTGATCACCATCATCAAACCGAGATTTGCACCTTGACCACCGATCATCATCACCATCTCTTTCGCTTGCTCACGTTCTACCCACTTCGGCAACCCCTGCACTGTCCGAATCACAGCCTACTGCTACGTGCCACCTTTTCTTCGTTGCTGTGTGGAGCTTTGTCTCAGGGTTATTAAACCAGTCAAAACAAAAGCCATTTGCTCCTTGCCACCATTCGAGGTTTGCTGTGCCATAGCCACTGCATCTGTTTGTTTCATCGAGACAAGGCCAAAACGACAAGGAAAAGAGGAGGAGACGTTGGAAAATAAGGGGCAGTGTTGCTCTACGTTTCTGTTTCATCATCATCTTCGTCTCGTCCACTGCGCACACCCATTCTAAAACTTTCCTACCCCGTTTCTCCACCATCCGAATCACGCCACTGCTACTATAATCAAGCGTGCTGCTGCTATCGCCCAGGTTGCTGTCTTCCTTGCCCAACCACTGCATCCCGTCTTTTGCTGCCATCCTGCACCACCATCACTGCAGTGGTTTCTGTCTGCGCCGTTGCTGTCAAAGACACCTTGCTACCATACATCTTTGATTCTCTTCCCCATCGCTACTGCCATCACAGCTTTGCTGGCTTGCTAACTCCACGCTTTGCTGCCCAGCAAACCCGGACCATCTTCATCATCTTTACCGTCAAATCGCCACTGCTCTCCCCTATAACCCGCAGTTTTTGCATCGCTGGAAACAGCCCGGCATTGCCTTGCACTGACTTGCTCACCTGCCTTGCACCGTTCTTGCCGCATCATCCTTGCTTCACTGACAACTTCATCATTCATTTATCCTTTTCGCAAGAGGGTATTCTTGTTCCCTGTTTGACGCCACTCTTGCATTCAGACCTTGCCACAGATTTCATGTTTTGCATTGTGCTTCTTGATCATTCTCCTGCAAATCCTGCTACGCCATCTGTTGTTTGTGGAGACAAAACCATCTCTTGTTGCATCGCCATTGTTGTATCTCTTTCAAGCCGAGCCGTACTGCAACGTGCCCAAATCCCAAGCCACTGTCCATCATCTTTTGCAACTCAGCCTTGCCTAACCATGTTTACACCTGCTGCTACTTGCGGCCTCATTGCCTCGCATCATAACCCCATAGCCCTTGCATTCTAGCATTCAGAGCTCGTCACAGCCTCTGTGTTCTTGCATTGCTGCCGTTGTTGCCAAGCCTTACTACTGTTTATGCCGTTCCTGCATTCCTCGCCCAGCTCTGCTCATCCTTCATTCATAGCTGCACCACTTCAGTTTATTTTAAAGTCCATCAAAATCGTGGACAGAAAACCAAGGCTGCCAATGATGATGCCAACGTTAACAGTTAGAAGCTGAAATAGGTACTTTGTTTTTTTTTCTGTAAAGAAATTGCCAAGATAAGGATGACGTGATTGGTGTTCCACAAGAGGTAATGTTTGTTTTTTTTAAATTTTATTTAATTATCGTTTTAATATTCATTAAAAAAAATATCTTTTGTTGATTAAATGCTTGTATGTTTGTTAGTTATATGATTAGTATTGATAATTATTTGAACATGATATGGATTGTTTATACAAATTTTTATATGCATGTTTGTATTGCTGATTTGTACATTGTATCATTAATTTTTGTTTGTTTTATCTAAAAGATAGGATTAAGTTAAGAAATACATAAAAGGCTAAATTGGGTTAAGATGAATAAAGTCCATAATAAATATAAATTATCTATAGCTTGCAAAATAAATATTAATTTTTCCGACGATGGAACTCCGAGGAGATTGCGATTGAGTAATACTCTCAGAGATCTTGAGGTGAGGAGGTTCTTTTTAAGTCTTACTAGCTTGATGGAAGATTTAAAAATATATTTCCAATATTTAGAATTCAAATTTATTATTAAAAATTGAAATAAGAATCAAATAAAATTAATTGTAATTAAAAGAATAAATAATCAAATTAGAAAAAAAGTATTATAAAAATTAATATAATTAGAAATAAAATAGAATAAGATAATAAAAATATAAAAATCCGACGATGGAATTCTAAAAGGACTGCGCTCGAGTAGTACTTTTAGATATCTTGAGGTGAGGACATTTCTTTTAGGTCTTACCAGCTTGATGGAAGATCTAAAGGGATATTTCCAATATTTAATAAATCAATTTAATTATAAAAGTAAAAATTAAATTAGATTAAAAAATAGTAAATTAAAATTAAGTTTATTATAATAAAGAATAAAATCAAATTAATAAATTAGAATTAAAATTAGGAAAGAATTAAAATAAATAGAAATTAAATTAAATTAAATATTTTAATAAATGTGAATTATTCCGAGGATGGAATTTAAAGGAAATTGCGATTGAGTAGTTTCTTTAAAAATTCCTAAGGTGAGAAAGTTTCTTTAAGGTCTTACCAGCTTGATGGAAGGTCTTTAAGAAAATCTTCAATATCAAATAATACATGTTTATTTAAAGACATAAAAATATATAAAAATAATAATTTATATAAGAATAATAATAATCATAATAGAATAAAATAAGATAAAAATAATAAATAGAAATTGGATAGGAGTCAAAATAGGGTTTGCATAAAATATTTAAACAATCCGATGACGGAGCCTCTTCAAGAAAGGCGATTGGTCTTACTTGAATACTCTCGAGGTGAGAATAACTTTTAAGTTGTCCAACCAGCTTGATGGAGGAGAAAAGATTTTTCAATATTTACTTATATCGAAATTAAAGTAAAAGGCAAAATTAAGATAACCTTAGATCACTTGGTACCATTTTAGGATGGGCGTTGTGAGGGTGCTAATCTTTCCTCACACGTAACCGTACTCTCGAACTTAGAACTCTTAACGTAGATCAGGCCTTATCCTTAGTTTGAATAGGTGACCAATCACACCTAGGTTAGAATGATTGGTGGCGACTCCATAGTTTTGTGTCTAGCTATTAGGTTTCCCGAAGCCTGATACGTTATGACAGCATGTACATGTTATATTCTCAATCTCAATATAGTGATACTATAACTTGTCATGTGATCTCTAAACCATAACATCATATCATGTCTCTTTGCATGTAATCACATATGAGATGTATGCAGTCTCAAAAAGTATAATCCATATTCTTTCAAAACATGTTCAAAACATATGTGATATCAAAGCATCTTGGTTTTACTCTTAAGACATCCTTTAAAGTATACACATTTTTAATTTCATGTCACATGTAACTTTTGAAGCAAATTTAAAGTAATGTACAATATCAAAATACATTTCATATACCATAAAACCATATCTAGTTTGGAGTTCATTTTCATTTAAAACCATACTCTAAACTGTATATCATATTGTTTGAGACTAGGCTAAATCTCTAATGCTTTATTAATAAAGATTTAGATCACTGTAGCTAGAAGTGAAAATCATATCATCGTCCCTTGGAAACCAACTAAGACGCTATCTATAGCAATAGATCTCATGTCTTTCAGCCCTACTGATCAGGTGTGACTGAGCCTTGTCCATGACTATTGTCGGACAAGCATTGCTGCCTAATAAGTAATTTTCAATTAGGCAGCTCCCACTATGCTTTATTGAGTTTACTTTCTTAAGGTGCTTATAGTCTCATGAAACATTTAAACATTTAACTTTTCTTATGAAAATAGTGTAAATCATGTAACACATTTCTTGAAGATCATTTTGATATAAACATGCATACACGTACACTATATATTCATTTTTTCAAAACCATTCAAGCATATAAAGTATTCATGTAAGTATTATATGAATGAATCCTTTCAAAATCTTGTGTATAAAAATGAGACATGCTTAAGGGCAATGCAATTAACAAATGAAATTAACACAGTATAGTGTAATGTTTAAGAAATGCATAAATGCATATCATTTAGTCTAGTGATGCCTATGGATCAATACCATATTGATTCAATTCCTCTTAACACTAACCGCTATGGTGCTTTATCGAGTTTAACCTCATACCTGTGTTTCATTTATTAAATCGAATCTCTAAATACTCAAAGCATTGCACCATTATATATATCGACCTATACAATATAATTCTACTCCTATGTTAAATAAATGTCTTAACTAGTGCGAGCTTAGCTCAATTGTGCGCTGGGGTTAGTTAGACCGTGTTCATCATCCTCTTGTCTGTACTACACATTCACATTAAAATTCAACTTAATAACGTCTAGCTAAATTTCTATATACTTATAAAAATTCAAGGCCAACTATAAAATTTTATTAGAAATCTTTATACCAAGACTTAAATAAAATACTATCATTTTCAGTTATATATTTATTATTTTATTGTATATATATTTTTTATGCTCATTCGTTTTAGCATTCTCTACGTATACTTACAAACATACATACATATTATGTGTGTGTATGTGTGTGTGTGTATATATATATATATATATATATATATATATATATATATATTCTTTCATTTCCTTCCTTTTCTTTTCATTTCTTTTTCTCTTACCTTGTATTTTTCAATTTATTTTTCACTCCAATAATATCTTGTAGCAGCCTTTAATCACTTTGTTTCATCCCTGTTTCAGTCAGCCCCTAGTCAGCCCAGAACCACCAGCTTCTTCTCTAAAACCCCGCTCCAAGAGCCCTATTCGAGACCTTGTACAGCCCTTGTCCACCTGCTCCAACCGCCACCAAAATACTGTCTGTTATGGCCTTTGTCCCCTGTTTGGGTTTGAAATCACTCAACTTAGCCAACACAAGGTCCCCTGCGGTACTCTGGTTCAGCACCCAAACTAGCCACCGAATGCCCTGTTTTTCCCAGCCTTTGTTCCTTCTCTGTTCAGCCTTCTCAAAGCTCTAACCCCAGCCTTCAAAAGCCACAGCACTACGCCCTTGTTTCTTCCTCAAACAGCCTCTAAAACACCAGATGGCCTCCCTCCCGTTTGCCCCTATTTCAGACCTGGAAACGCGCCATTTCACGGACTCCAAAACATCACTCAGTCAATACCGAACAGCCCCCTGCTCCCAGACATGAAGCTAAGCCATGTTCTGCTTCCACCGTTCCTCAGCCCCCGGAACTCAGTCCTGATGCAGCAGCTCACGATGGTATCTTTCCTCAGCTTCCTCTCAACTCTCTTTAAATTACTCATGGCAGCGACGACATAGATAATGGCGAGACGGATGTCGGGTTGTAATGTCGCAAGAGAGAGAGGAATGATATAGAGCAGTGTGAGTGTGACAGATAGATGAGAGCAAACGGGAGAAAGGTGGAACGAGGGAAAATGAGAAAGAGAGATGAAGTCAAAGAAGTAAAATAAAATAAAAGAAAGAGATGAAAAGAAGGAAATGATAGGGATGCAGACGAGAAGCGATTGGGGGGGGGGGGGGGGGGGGGGGGGGTGGGGGTGGTGTGTGTGGTGTGTGTGTGGAAATTCCCACCAACTCTTAAGTAAAATATATATTATTTATTAATTTTTTATATATATTTGAATTTTAATTTTTTTACTATATAATATATATTTTATATATCCAATCTTTAAATTCACAAATTATATATATACCTTATTTTAATTTAATTTATAAATATATATACCTACATATTTTTACACACAATATACTTGGGTATACCTTTATTTATCCATGGCATACGAATTTAAATTCATTGTTCTTTCATACGCATTATACTTATATGTTTTTTTTATATCTATACTTATACATTTACATTTAAATTTAATTTCTATGGTCATCTATTTATACCTATATAATTTTGATTATCTATATCCATAATCTCACGTATTTACTTATATTTCTTCTTTAATTTATTTATTTATTTATCATTTTTATTTATTTATTTATTTTGCTTGATCCTTTATTTATTTATAAAACATTTATATACGTATGTTGCATGCATGCACATTGCTTGCTTTTAGTTTAGTTTACACGTGTACATAATCATATTCAAGCATAGAATTACAACTCCTTTTGCATCCATTTAGTGTATATCGCATATATTGTATTAACGTACATTTCACGTTACTCTTGGAGACTTTGGTTCTATGAGTATGAATCACGATCTCATATTTGGAATCTCAAAATTACATTATTGTATTATATTTACTTAAATTATAAATCGAGTACATATTTGATGTTAAGAAGATTGCGGTTCTCATAGTGAGAGAGGGTTGAGTGTATGGAAACTGAAATAAGGGCAGCAGTGTTGGTTCACGGTGATTTGGTCATAGAGTTTTTGGCTTGGCTGCTAATTGTTAATTGAATTTTGTTTTGTTGCCCGATTGTTGAATTTTGTGCTTGGTTCCCCCTCACAATTGTTAATCTCAAATGTTTTAAGCAAATTTGGGTTTCAATTTTAGTCTAGTATAAACCAAATCCTTGATTTTAGGGGTTGTAATCTTGAAATTTAGAGTTCATGGAGGTAGAGTGAAAGAGCAGGGTGGCTAGCAACTAAAAATCAGCTGCCATGCTGCCCCGACACTAGCTACAAAACAAATTATTTTTTAATATATATTTTTAATTAACTGATGATGTAAAAAAAAATAAAACATTGGTGGGCCTAAAGAAGTGGGCTTCAATTTATTTGATATTGGGCTTTTAAACCCAAACAAATCAACCAAAGCAGCTTTGGGCCAAAGAATCCAGTTTTAATTTAATTGAGTTCAACCCACAAAGCCCCAACCTCAAATCATAGGGACCAAAATATCGGATTTCAGTTGAATTGACTCGATTTAAATTACTTTCAGTCATTAATTTAATATGTAGTCCAAAATGAACTAAATTTAATTCAATCGAGTTGAGTAACACACATGTTTGACAATTTTAGCAAACTTTGGAAATCGATCAGTGTTGTAGTCTCTCAACTTGAACAAAATTAGGTGTCAACATAAGTTTACTTACCTCTTGCATTTTGTAGTAAGGACAAAAGTGTTTAAACTCTCCCCTTTCTCTATGTTCTAACTAGGTTAATTATCAAAACCATTCGAAAGGTCCATTGGATCTATACTCGCATTAGTAGAGTTGCTACTTTCAATTGAATCGTTGTCTTTGGTACACATGTTGATCTCTTTAATCATTAAATCTTCACTTTTGGATGATAAAAGTTGATCTTGGACTTCACTTTGCCTCTGTTTCGTCTTAGGCTTGAACTTTGATTTGATGGAATAAGGTTGCATTTTCTCATGCACATACAGAGTGTAAGCAAGGTGTCCATAATCATTAAACACCAAGCTAGGAAAATTGCATCTAGATATATGATGACTTGGTTTTCTGCATTTGCTACAAACAAAAATTCTTTTCTCTCTTTTGAACTTGAGCCAAACTAACTTTTTGTCACCAAAAGGTAGGAAAGTAGCAAACCTTCCGATGCCATGAGCTTATTAGGATTATTAATGCACAGTTGGTGTGGTGGCTTGCCATTCATTGCTTGTTTCTAGTTGACATAGTCTCTTGAACTGTACATGTCTTCCATATATAAAATTCTTTCTTGTGACTTACAATTTTCCTTTTGCAAGTAAGCAACCATTTGCTCCCATTCCTTATTTCTTATCTCATCTCCCTAAATTTTGGTTTCCATCTTCAACAATCTTAGTTTATCTTGCATCAAAGCCTCTTTTTCCCTGAGAAGAACTGTCATACTATTCATAAGCTCCCCATTTCTGTTTTCTAACTCACCAATCTTAGCCTCTAAATCTTAAACAGATGCAGTGCCTTGAGCTTTCGAGTTGCTAACCTCTTGGAATTAGTTGATTTTGCTCTTAAATGTTGAAATTTCCTCTTCAAGTTTCTTAATTATTGATTCAAGTATTCCACAGATTTTATTTTTAATAATACAAGGGAAATACTTCTTAATAACTCTCTTTAGGACAGTGGGAAAAGATGGCACAGGAATGTCAAGGCCTAGCCCTTTTATCTGACGTCGGCTAGCATCCCTTAGGCGCTCTTGCCCCAGGTTTGCCTTGATCTGTGAGGTAGGCGGTTGCCCACTCACTCAACGTATTGTTCGCTTTGGGTGGTTGCCACCCTCACGGCTTTGTCCCAAGGTGCCTGGAGTACCTCACAGGACGTTTAACACCTTGAGCGCGTTCCACATGTTTCGAACCCTTAACTACTTAGGGATGTTGAAATATGCTAACCATTTGTCTTAGGACCACAGATCAAAGAACACACAAGCAGCCAAAGAAATTATGCCAAAACACAAATAAAAGGACACATTAAAACTGAAATAAAATTTACAGCTTTAGGATGATAAAAAGAGTTACAGACTAGTGATGATTGACACCATCAAGATGATTAAGGGCAAAAAAATTTGGGCAAGTAAATGGGACAAGGTTGACACCATCAAGGTGATTAGCCATACATAAACCACAACCTATCATCAACTCACCGGTGAGGAGAAAGGAAAAGCTGAGGAGGAGGTTTGGTTCAGTTTTGGAGGTTGACGATGGTAAATCTAGATTGAGAAGCCGCTAACTTTAGCTCCAGATTTATGAGGAAAGAAGCTTTTTTTGAAGAAACTAAGCTTGGAATCAGAAAGAGGGGGTGAAGATCCACCGGAAAGGTGGGAGCTTTTGATTTTTTCGATCACCAATGTGGTGGTGATTGGCGGTGGCAACCGACTGGTTTTCAAGGCACATAGAGAGGTGAGAGGGTAGAGAGAATACTTAGATTTCAAGTTGGTTTCTAACCCTGGAAAAATATGGCTCTTCTTTTCATGTAATCTTAATTTGATGAAATGAAAATATGTTACATATTCCTTCGGTCTCATTTTGTCTCTTATAGATTTTTTTAAATGAATTCAATTTCAATCATTATTTTTGATAAAAAAATAAATTTAGCGATTTTTTAAAAGTAAAATTTGCAATTTTTGAATTTCAAAATTTTCAAAACATATATTGTTTGAAATTATAATTTTATATGGCATTTAAAAAAAAATCAAAGTTGAACTCATTTGATCAAAAAGTGAAACAAGGTGAGATGAATGAGTGAAAAAAATTGCACTATTTGGATTTAGTAAAGCTAATTAGTAATAAAAAATTGGTAACCTAAAAGGTTGGCTCAAAGGTGTAAGGTCTCACTGAGATCCTAAGTAAGGATGATCTATAGCAGAAGGTCTCATGTTCGAGTCCTCATTAGGTCAATTCCCTTAGGCCAATGCCAATCATGCAGCATGAGCGGAGATTAGTCTCATACCTAATATGGTATGAAAACACCTAGTGGTTAACAAAAAAAAATAGAAAATGGGTGAAAAACGCCATTTCTACTGCCAAAATTCAACTACTCAACATGTCAAATAGCCATAGTTTTGTTATGCACCAAAAAAAGGGGAAAGAATTTATTGTCTTACTCTCTAAGGCAACCGAGGCCGAAGTGGAAGGGGCTAGTATGGAGTGTTGGATCTAGACCTTTCTTCATTTTATTTAGGTTAGAGAAAGATGGTTTGCAGAAGTCTTTGTGGAGGAAGATATCAGATATTTGTCTATGCATTGATTCGGTGAAATGAATCCTATCCAAATGGATGTGAGAAGCTGTGTGGGTTTTTGCAGGCTGAGGTACCCTACATTCCGCATAAACTTTGTAAGTTAAAGTTGGGAGGTCCGTTTCCAGCACCACAACATGCCTTGAATGCGTCTTCAAACCCAAACTTTCCAAGGTTTTCCTTGATTTCTTTGTATGCATTTAAGTAATCAGCATATAAAAGCATACAATTTCCACCTTGCTTTCTTCGAAATCCTTCCAACGTCGTTTGGAGAAGGTCGTTATGGGCTATTATTGCCCTGTTGATACCAGCTGTCCGGCCCATATCATCGTTGTCAAAATTTGGACTCAACTTTGCAAATGGATAGCGCCCTAGAGGTGGTAGCCCTTGAGCCACAATGTAGTTTGCAGAAATATTGGATTTATATGGTGGCAATGAGGATGTGTTCACTTTCCTCATGTAACCAAAAAAAATGAGGATATGTTCAGAGCATCGCAAAGGAAATCAACGACCAAGCGACCATTACTTGATCTTTGGCCAAAGCTTGAGTTTGAGCTTGAGCCTTCGTGACCTTTTGAAAGTGAACCACTTGCTGCTAAGCTTTTAAAACCACCCAACAAGTGGGCATTTCGGGTGTCGGTATATGAGTCTCGAAATGCATAAACCTTATCAAAGCAGCTGCTGAAGTTGGTTCTATCAGTTTTGTTGCCTTTTATGTTAATAGTACTAAATTTAACGTAGAGGGAGAGTTAGAAACTTAGAATGCATGACATTGAATTCTTTTAAAGGCGTAACTGCATGAAAAGCTACAGAGGAAAACAAAAAAATTACGAAAACAAGAAAAATTGGAACATGAAAAAAATAAATTCTAAGAAACCAAGTAATGTTTTCATATTTATTTTTAGAATTCAAGGGTCATAGTATTCGTATAAATTTAAGAAGTCACCAAAAAATATCAAACGTAAATATGTTAAGGTAAAATAAAAAGGCCATGTAACATAAATCATGTAGAGAGTAATTAAAATGAAAAAAAAAAACCGAAAATCCCATTTTTCATTTTCAAAAAGGACGAAATGATTGATGTATAAATAAATTGAGATATTGTTCTTTTTTTTTTTATAAAATTGGATGGGATCATGCAAAGTTTCAAATGGGCCGTTGAAAGTTGAGTTGGGTTTTGTTACCCAAGGCAGATCGTTACGCATCCTATGTCTATGCTTAGCGCAGGTTATGCTGAGGCCTTTATATATTCTATACGAAGTTAATTTTTCGATATATGCATCATTATCATTTACATATATAAGATTCATTTATGAATTATGAAAATTAAACTTATGAATGATGATTAGAAATATAACTTTAAAAATTAATAAATAAAAATTAATATTTAGTAAGCTTTTATTGAAATTAAAATTTGCTTTCAGCAAACGAGCATGGTATAGAGTAGACAGATACAACCAAATAAAATTTACAAGATCACTCTTTAAATGCCCAAACCTAAAATTTCATTTTGACAAGGTGATGAATTTTTGTTTAGATGAAAGTTATAATTCACCCCACCTAGACTTAACTCCAGAAATTATATAATAAAGAATGGAGTAGGATTTGTTAATTAAAGATTTCAAATTCCAACATTAACATTGCATCTTATACACAACAAGGAAAAGAATATACATTTGATGTATATAACAAATAGTATAAATAAAATTTGCACATTGATAATCTATATGAAATGCAAACGTTATATCTGTATACACACTATTAAAAAAAGTACTACTTTTCACCCAAAAAAGAATACTAATTGGTGTGACAATTTCTTTTTTTTTTTTTTTTTTTTTTTGAAAAAAGTGACAATTTCTTTTTTTTTTTTGGTGAAATAAAAAAAAAAAAAGTGACAATTTCTAACTTACAAGCAAAGTGACAATTTCCAATTAACAAGCAAACTTGTGTAAATGAGATAAGATAAGAAAAGAGAGAGAAGCATAGTTATACTATAATTAATTAATTAATTAATTAATTAATCGTACAAATAGGAAATACACTAGCTAGTGATATTATAATTAAGTTCTAATTATATATATTTACAACATGTTGATGGACATAATCATCACCATCATATCATTTCCATCTGGGTCAAAGGTAGAACTGTGGTATAGTATATTAAGTATTGAAAAAGGCAGCCATAAAAGCAAGCACAATCCAAGCTAGTATGACCATAAAGACTCTGCCATATTAGCCTGATCAACCACGTCCATGCAAAAAAAGGACTTGGACTGAGAAGGCATGAACTTGGAAGAAGAAGCAGCGGCTGGTGGCAAGTTCTCAGGCGATCTGGTGCCTTCATTTGAGGTAGAAGCGTATTGGCTCATTCTCATGTGAACAACCTCAGCTTGAGCAAGTGCCAATTGGGTTTGGAGAGAATCGATCTGTTGCTGCAATGATGAAATGGCTCCAACACATCCGTAGACAGGGTCACGAACCCTGGCGTTTGCTTCATACACCATTGAACTCACTGCATCACTTCGTTGGTGCTCTGGCAATTCCTGCAAAATTCATTTCCAAATCGACCACCGTCACAAATCATCATTTCAGGTTCTTTTTCTTTTGTTTTATTGGATCTTGAGTGGATTTTCCACTTAGGGTCAGTTTTCTTTTCTTGGAAGGAAGGGTGCTTGATTTTCAAAAGAATTAGTAATAAATTAAATAGGCATGAAACTTTATATACAGATCACACTGTTGGTTGGCACCTTTGCCATACTTTTGTATGGTCAAAAAGTTACTCATTTGAGAATATAGAAAAAGTTGTTGCTAGTTGGGTTAAAAATAAATCTAAATTGTTATATCATGCTTTCATATATTTCGAATTGTGCGATGGAGGTTAAGTGTTGACCCAAAGAAATGGATTTATAGAAATTTAGCTTCAAGGCCTCTAGATTGCTACTTTATTTAACTTCAAAGGTGAACATGAAATAACATTTATAACTTTTTGATCAAAAAATATGTACATATTGTATATTGTGTAAAATGCTCAAGTGTTACCTTGAAAAATATGTTTAGTAACCACAAATCTCATCTTAATGGTTCTTCTTAACTTATCATTTCTTTATTTTTTCTTTTTACATAATTTTTCTATAAATTTGCATAAAAAGATTATTATGGTCCCTAATTACTAATGTCACCTTCACATGTATCATAGTTGTGCATGCATAAAATTATCTCTTAAAATATTGATATAACAAGAATAATGAATTCAAATTTTGTTTGCTTACATCAATATATCACATCTTTTTTCGACCTAGTTTGATACCTATCACTATCAATGTAACCCAACGTTCTTAAAGCATAAAGCATAGGTAGGTGATCCATCCACATGCTTTTGATCCCAAATAATAATAATAATAATAATAATAACAATAATTTGAAGATAATTTCATGACCAAATTGAAGCTTTTGGTTGGGTATAAATTTAAAAGCTTCTAAGTGGTCAGAAAGTTGAAAATAAGCACTATAGTAATTTGCTTTGAACATATTCACACGTAAAATGGGCTCCTAAAGTTAAAGGCAAAGTTATACTTGCGTGTACGTAATTATTCGTTTTCATTTGCTAAGGAATCCTTTGATAAAGCATTAATTTTATATTTTTTATGTTATTGAGTAGGAGAATGAGAATCACAGTCAACCGTGAAGGCTTGATCAACTGTAATTAACCATCCTCATAACAGACAAAAGAAGGTAGAAAACTACTTTTGCTTTTTCTTTTTTTTTTTCTTTTTAGTTTTATCATTTATTATAAGATAAAGGACTTCATGTTTTAATTTCCTCTCTCTCTCCAATAGCTACCTACAAAAACCCTAGCCTATCCTAACTTCAGAACCTAAGATCAGTTTGGTCATTAATAACGCTGGTTTGTAAAGCAAGAGCATAATTAAGGCAAGGCTAACCCAACAAATTTTATTTATTAAATCTACATTAATGAAGTAAGCTTAGTCTTTGATTTCACCCTTCAAGATATAAAAATAAAATAAAAATTTTGAGTTTGATCTCTAAGTTTAAAATTCATATCAAACAATATGCAAATCTTAGTATATATCTAAGTCTTACAAGCCTACACCTTATTATAGACACGAAATGAAACTTAACATATACTCGCATCACATGACAAAAATACGTTACAAATTATAATGTTCATAGCACTAATTCTGAAAATCAAGTATTAATCCTAGTGAAAATATACCATCTGAACAAATTTTATCATGAATATCTATATAATTGATGCGTAATTTCGGTATATTGTTTAACAAGGTCTATTTTACCAAGAAACAACAAGCTTTCTAGTGTTTTTTCTTTCTTTTGAAAATTTACTAGCCAAAAGGATGAGGAAAGTAATGAAATTCTTTTACCCTGTTGTTTAAAAAAAAAGAGACCATTCTTCTCAAGTAATTTTTGCAAGATTGAACCTCGTATCTATCAATGGTTAATTAATTTCTTTTCGAAAAGAAGAATAAGCTTTTGCTTTCCCTCGGTCTTTTTCAACATTTGGCCTGCTAATAACAATAGATGAAAACCATTTTCCCATCATATGGCTGCAACTATCTGCTAAATGCCTAAAACAACTTCCTCTATGAACAAAATTTCCACCATGTAATGTTCTCGTTGACCAAATGTTGGAAAACGTTTTTAGAGCTGTATTTTTTTTCTTTTAACTCTTCATCCTTAATTTTTCTATAAAGGTTGTCAATTTCCAGAAAAAGAACTTGGGATAAAACTGTTAATTTGTATAAAAGAAAATTTCCAAGGTTTCAAACAATTTACTTGCAAATAGAGAGAGATATAGTTGCATGGAGAAAGGAATGAACCTGTAACATCTTGTTAACATTGCTAGCACCAAAAACCTTATGGACGTTAGCAAACTTCTGGGGCTCATCAGCTGGAAAATATGGAGCGAAAACACAGTCTTGAGCACATCTCCTTCTAAGTAGCTTGCACGCCGCACAAGGCGACAACGTGCCGTGTTTCCTACCATTCTCCTTCATTGCTCCTCGTCGTCTTCCTCCTGATCAAGTAATAACAGCAACCCAACCAAACCCTAGAAGCTTTCCGCGGTCATATGACAGCTTAATTTAGGTTTATTATTATTTTTTTTACAATAACAGCCTAGTTTTAGTCAATGGCCAACAATAAATGGTGAAAACATGAAATTAAAAGCCTAGCAAGATCTGCTAAGTAGAATAGAAATATTTGGCTTAGAACAGAAATGAAACGAGAAAGAATAAAAATGGAAATAATGATGTACCAAAAAATGGAAATAATGAAAGAGGAGAAAATAATTTCTTTTGGAAAAAGAAAGATTATGAAGAAAAGATGATGGAATGGGGGGGGGGGCTTGAAAGGAGAAACGGTTGGGTGTTATATAGAGATATTGCTATTTGACAGCAAATCTAGTGGGGCCCACAACCATAGATTTTGTTGGACAAAAACTTCGTTTTTGATAAGATTTTTAGGCCCACCTTAATGTGATACCCTGTCTCATTTTTTGTATTTTTAAAACTTCAGGTAATCTTTACGAGATTATAATATGGGGAACTTTTCTTTTTGCCATTTCTTTTGTTTTGTTAATAAAGGAAAAAAAAATAGGTGAAACCTAAACTTGAATGCTAGTGAAAGTTTTCAGAGTGAATTCCATTTGCTTCTAGTTAGTTTAGCAATTAATTAAGAAAAGCATTTTTTGGTGACACGTTTAGTTTGCATAATGAAATAGAGAGAATGAAAAATATATTGTGGTAATAGAAAAAAGAAGAATTCTAATAAAAAATAGAAAAAGGAAGAATATTAGTGAAATATGTATTTTGTTATTTGGTTATTGAATGAAATAATTATTCTGAATTTATTTTTTATTTGGCTTATGGTCTCAATCTCCAATGCATGGTGGAACTATACAACGATGGACTTGGCCGCTATTGGTGGTGGTAGGTCGGACTAAATCAGTTCCCAATCGAGTTCTACCTGTTCTGACCCATCAAAACAACAAACTGGTTGAATCGGTTTGTTGAATTGGTCCGGTCGAGTCGATTTAGCATTCGGGAAATGCTAAACTAGTTCGGCCTGTTGGTCCGGTTCATTAAAAACAAGGCCGAGCCGAGCTTAAACAACTGGACCCAGGTTTTTAATTTTTTAAATTTATATATTAATTAATTTTAATTAAAGTGAATATTTAGTAATATATTTTTATGATTTAATCTAATAAATTTATTTTTATAATAAGTGATGTAATAGTAATTATAAATTAATAATAATAAAATTATTATAACTTATTTAATTAAAGTAATTGTAATTTAAAGATAAAGTTATTATAAAATTAACTAAAAAAATTATTGTTATAAGAAAATAATAAATAATAATATTATGATTGTAAGACTCGATTTTATAATACTTGTGATGACCGTAAATTTTCCATTTATTGGAAATTAGAAATATTGAAAATAAATATTAGAGAAATTAAATAAGGGGAAATAAATAAAATTTGCAAGAAACGGGATATTGGTGAAAATCTTGAGAAATGAGGAAGTGATGAATAAGGAAATTCGTGTGAAGGAAATTAAATGGAAAATAAAAATAAAATCGGAGTTATGGAAATAAGGAAAGGAGGAATTTAAATTGGATTAACGGAAATCCAAAATTTATAAATAAAAATGCGTATATTATATATTTATATAATTAAATTATATAAATATATTTACACATGTTTTTATATAAATACATATGTATGTATATGAATATTAGTATATATTATAAAATGAAATATATACTATTTTGTCTTAAATAAATACATGTGTATATTATAAAATGTATTTATATAATTATAAATATATATGTACAGATATATATATATATATATATATGAAATATATATATTATTACTTTAAATAAAAGTATATGAATATAGAAGAAAAGTAAATGTAGTTTTATATTAAAGTTTAAATGTATAAATATTGTATTATACCATCTATATAATTTGTACATGTAAAGGTTATTTATTTTTAAAGTATATAATTATACATACATATATATATATACAAGATATATATTTTGTAATATACAATATATAATTTATGTATATAATATATATTGTATATTGTATTTCATTAAAATGAAATAATATATGTATGATATATATATATGATATATATTATAAGTATAAAATATAAATGATAGTGTATAATATATAGTATGTATTATATTACTAAAAAGGGAAATAGAAACAACCTAAAAATAGAAATAGAAAGAAAAAAAAATAGAAAGAAAACAGAGAATCGGGGGGGAAATCCCGACCCTCCCCAGGCAGACCGCCGGTGGCGGAGATGCCACCGCCGGTTAGGGAAAATGGAGGGGACGTCGTCGCCGGCCAAAGAGGAAGTCAAGGAAACCACCGGCGGCGGAAGAAAGAAAGAAACGGAGGCACAAACGTGAAGGAAGCCGGAAAAAGAAAGAAAATGGCGGACGGCGGTGCCGGCCGATCCAGGCACCGCCACTGCCATCGAAGCTTCACCGGAGGAAGAGGAAGCCGATGGAGGCCACCGGAGGCGCAATGGACGGCGGAGGAACGCCGGCGAAGAGGAAGAAGGAACCGAGGCAAAACCGCCTCGATCCGCCGCCGTGCCGTCGATTCGGGATGAACGGAGGTCAGATCCAAGCTCGCCGTGGCGCCGGCCAGCTGAGGGATGCCCGAACCGCCGGAGAACCGGCCGCCGGCGAGGAACCGGCGAGGAAAGAAGCTGGACCGGTCTGAACCGGTCTGACCGGCCAAAGAAAGGAGAAAAAAAAAAGAAAAAGAAAAAGAAAAGAAAAAAAAAAAGAAAAAGAAAAGAAAAGAAAGAAAAGAAAAAGAGGAAAAAGGAAGAAAAAGGAAGAAAAAGAGGAAAAAGGAGAATTTGGGGAATTCGGAAAATTTTCGAAAATTCGACAACCCGGGATTTTACAAATTCGCAATCGAGATAAGGAATCGGGAGAAATGGAGTGCGGGCGTGATCGATAAGCGGAATTCGCCGACCCGGAAAAAGGTAAGGGATGCATGTAAAATATTTTATGCAATTATTTTATGAAAAATAATTTAATTTAAAATATTTTATGCAATTATTTTATGAAAATTATTATGATGCATGAATTGCTGAAAATAATTTGAGAAGAAGTACTGGCTGAAAGATTTTAAACTGTATTTTCCGTGCAGGAGGTTAGTGAATCGGCAGCCGTTATGCTGCCGAAAATTTTAGAAAAACTTTATAAAATCATATTAAATGATTTATTTCCGAATTTCGATAGTAAATCACGAGACATGAGGAAATTTCTAAATTTCATAAAATATGAATATAATGAGATGGAACGTTAGAATATTCATGTATTCGAGAATGGTGATAATGAAATCACCGAAAATTCTCGAAATAGATAAATTACACGAATTACGAGACGAAAGATGAAGTGAAATATAGTAAATATTTTATGGATATTTTTATCAATATTCACTAAAGGATTATAACCCTTATGGTTTTAAATCATGGAATTATATAATTGTATAAATTCCATAAGGTGTATTTTCCGATGAAAAATACGGTTTTGAGACTGGTTGGTATTCTTATCATGCTGATACATGATATGTGACATGTTTAGTCCCGGTCGACACCTGATCCGTGATCCACCGAGGACAATATAGATTATGGTCATAGATTTGACCGGTTTAGTCCTTTACCCTCCAGGGTTTATAGTACGACAAGATTAACGTCTATATTAAAATCCATAAATGATAGGTGACATGTTAAAAAGGGAAATATTTTACATGACATGGAATATGTCAAACGGAAAAGGCCATACCGAGCAGAGACTCGATGATTGAACCGTGGGAGCCACCTCTAGAGTCCTTCGGGAACTAAGTGCTACACGTGTTCCGATATTTCAGTACAGGCCATACCGAGCAGAGACTCGATGATTGAACCGTGGGAGCCACCTCTAGAGTCCTTCGGGAACTAAGTGCTACACGTGTTCCGATATTTCAGTACAGGCCATACCGAGCAGAGACTCGATGATTGAACCGTGGGAGCCACCTCTAGAGTCCTTCGGGAACTAAGTGCTACACGTGTTCCGATGTTTCAGTACAGGCCATACCGAGCAGAGACTCGATGATTGAACCGTGGGAGCCACCTCTAGAGTCCTTCGGGAACTAAGTGCTACACGTGTTCCGATGTTTCAGTACAGGCCATACCGAGCAGAGACTCGATGATTGAACCGTGGGAGCCACCTCTAGAGTCCTTCGGGAACTAAGTGCTACACGTGTTCCGATGTTAGTATGAGAAATCGTAGGATATTATGACGATAAGTAGGTGAGTGTGATTCGTGAATTCGACAAATGTCAAAGAATGAAATAGATTTTTATAGCTTATTCTGCTTTTTAACGGACAGAACTAATTAAGAGAGTACATTAAAACATGAAATAAGTTTTAAAGAAATAAGATGATGATTTAACTAATATTCTTTTCAAGGAATATACGGATATTAATTATTCTATTTAAAGGCTTTATTTCGTAGAAGCATTATTTTGAAAGGAATATGAAAAAGGTTATGAAAGATTAAAAAGGAAAAGGATTTATTAATTCAAAACAAAAGAAAAAAAATTTTTCTCTACAGTTGCTTCTAGGTTCCGTAACAAGTATGGTATTCTAAAATACCTACCTTACTCCATTCGGATCCCTAGCCGACTGTAGTATCTTTCCTACATGCGAGCCTAGAGCCCATAGGAAAAATGAAAAAGATTTTCAGCATATAGGAAGCTGAGTATCAAGTGAGGCATATAATTCTCTTACTGAGCCGTGGTTTTGCTCACCCCTTAATTTTCAACATCTCAGGTTTTGACGAATGTGAGATCAGTGCATTGTGGATCCTGGCTGTACACGAAGGACAGTGTGTCAGACCGACTGATTATTTGAGGTATGATCATTTAATCCTCTGTATTTAGACACGTCAACAGTACTACTTATCTGATTTGTTACGATAGGGGATGTGTATAATATAAACAATATTATGTAAAATTTATTAACAGTCAGTACAAGTGAAGTATCGTAGACAGCCCAACCGGTTAAGTTGTGTATAAGAAGGGTAAAAATGTGGTCACGGGTCGTGACAGATTTAATGGTATCAGAGCATTGGTTGGCCTGATGTCTGTGGATACTTTGGAAAGAAAAGAGTTAAACATCCCCTGTAGTACTGTGTCGTCTGATTACATAGAGAAAATAAATGATTGTAAATGGGGTAAAATGATTTAAAGGGAGTGAGAAAGTATAAACTGAGAATGTTAAAGAAGAAAATAGGCTCAGAAATTACCGAAAAATTTGTGATCCTTCTAATCTATATGAAGGCCTGTTCGGTAAGGAACAGAAATGGACTCGGTGAGGGCCCCACCAGTACTTTTCTGTCTGAACCGAACTGAGACCTGAAAGTGATGGTATAAAATAGGGGAATAAAATATCATCATTAAATAGACTTTAAGATCACCGATTGAGGGTAATTTGAAGAGAGAGAAAATTTTTAGCCAAAAATGACCAAAATACCCCTACCCCAAAAATTTTACTGGGAGTCAAAATAGATCACCAGAAGTTGGAATTGATCGATTTGACCGAGAAATTAATGATATAAAGCTGAATTACAAGTAAATTAATCCCATTGTGGATTTTAGTGAACTTCTCTGTCGAAAATCGAATGAGATCTAACTTGCTGTTATAAGTATCAGAAAGGATACTATCAACACATAGATGATCAGTTCATTGATTTGAATGTATATTGAGGAGATAGAAATAAATGTCGAAATGACGAAAATGCCCCTATATTGGGCGATGTCGGAATAGTGATAAAACCGAGCTGAATTGGAATCCATTGATAGTAATGAAATTATTAATGGCATAGAAGATGTCATATGAATCTAACGATCCCTATTACTGATTCCACTAACACTTAGATTATGGACGCGAAAGAAAAACCCCGAGTGGACTGTGGGCCATAGGGGATAACAGTATGGTTGAGTGAGGCGGCCAGGGCTCCCCCCACGAGTGGACTTTGGGCCATAGTGGTAAATCCTGGGCTTCACAATAAAACAATCCGTGAGGGACTAAGTGCCACGTCTGTGTGACGGGGGCCACCTCTAGAACCCAGAGCGGACAGCACGGATGAGTGGTGCGGCTCGGGCCCCTCCGGCTTGAGACCGGCAAATCCGAGGCATCACAATAAAACGTGTACAGGTAGACGGCGAACGAGCCGGGGCCTTATATGATGCGATCCAAAGAGTGTAGTGGAATGTCATCAAATGTTTGGCCCGGTTATTGACTGAAAGGGTCGAAAAATTAAGAGTGTATTGAACGGGATCGTTAAATACTGTGAAGAGTGAAATGATTACAAGAATTGACTGATGAGGTGAAAAGTACAGATAATGAAATACATACTGGTGTGATTACTTATGGTTCTGTACGTTTTCATTTCTTTGAGGTATCAAACAGATAATCGTACATAGAACCGACGTATCTTGGAATATGTGCTACAGAATGAGGTACTGTTTGGAGTACTGTGAATTAGAGGAGAATTATAAGAACAGTCAAGTGATAAAAAAGAAGATGACCGCTAACCTAAGTTCTTCAGGACCCTTGAGACAGAACTGTGATGGGCGACCCAATGATGGGCGACCCGTAGTGGATCATGTGTCGTGAGATATAGGCGAACTATCTCATCGCCGACTCACTAGTAAGGATAAACCTGAGGCGAAAGGATCACCTAGGGGATGCTCGTCAATGGTCGATATGAACGGGCGAGGCCCTTATAAGTATCCCAACGGTAACACGAGTGTAAGGAACTAGGTACGTAAGGGGTGCCAAGGTTCAAACCTCGTGGAGAATATACTCAAGGGAACTAAGCCTGAATTCAGTAAATGGAAATGGTTTTCAAGTGAATAACTGAATTGAAACGAGTAGCTGTAAAGTGTGTTGATAACCATTGTACTTGATACAGCTTACCAGAATGAGATTCGTAACGCTGTAAAGTATGACTATGTAATGAAATCAAGGTAGAGTATGTATCAAAATGATTTGAATATGGAATGTCTCTGCCTTGAAACTACACTGTGAAATGATGGGAAACAATGATGAAGGTCCAAAATGATAAAAGAAGTGTGGTTAAAGAAACTGTCGGTTGAGAATCCCAATAAATTCCAAAGTAACATAGATTGAGAAATCAGGTTAATGTTGATTCGATCGTGGATATGAAATTTATTCTTAAGCTTGTATCGAAGAATATAGAAGAAATCCGACAAGCTTAAGAAAATAATTTTTGGAAAATATTACGGATGATGAAATTCACAAGTATCGATGTAAAGAAAGGAAATACAAATGATATGATTTGAGGATGAATTAAATGATGTATTAAAATTTTTGGTTATACACTAAAATTCTTATGAAGAACAAATAAATATTATATGGAAGTGATGCCTTAAATATGATTTAATCGGAGATGTATAAGGAGCGTATAGGAGCAATCCTTGTAAAAGGCATAATCAAATGAAAAGTTGAAGAACGATGGTCACAAGATGATAAGAAATGTATGATTAAAGAAAATATCAAATTTGATTTCCGATAAAACTTCCAGAGTTATATAAATTAGAGGAATCGATATAACATTGACTCGATTTTGAATATGAAGTTAAATTCTAAGCTTATATCGGAGGATGTAGAAAGAATCCGAAAAGTTAAAGAAAATAATTCTGAAAATTGTGTGGATAATGAAATTCACGTGTAAAGGTCTGAATGACGAAAATACAGATAATGAAAAATTGAGAATAAAGGAGTTATCTGTATAGGTGTAAATGAGAGAAATGCAAATGATGTTGAGTTGTAGACAAATCAAAAAGGATATATTAAATTTCTATCATTGATGAAGTTCTGGTGAAGAACAAGTATTAATCTACGTGAAAATAGACGCTTTATTGATCTGATTAGAGATACGTGAGGAGTAAATAAGACTAGCTGCTGTATAAAGCGTCCTTAGATAAAAGATTGAAGGTTGGTGTCCATAAGATGATGATTTGAACTCGAAGTGAATTTTACGAGTTCCGATTGAAGTCATAAGGGTAATGAGTTGCCTTGTAAAGTAGATAAGCCTAAAGAATGAGGCATCCTTACATGAGTAAAATTGATGAAATACTGATAGAGTCTAAAGTATAAATGGAACATGAGCAGCATTGTGATATAATCCTTAAACTCTTAAAGGATGTGGAATTGTGCTAAGATTAACAACTAAGAAATTTGGCTAGACAGTATCTCCTCTTGAAATATATGATTTTGAGACGACAGGATGACAGTGAACCTGTCTATGACATAAAGATAATGATTGAGATACGAAAGTAATGAGTCTAGCTAAATACTACTGCCAGCCTATAAAAGAGTGATGAGACTGGCTGCTCTATAGACGAGATCTAATTAAAGAAATTAAAGTCGGCAGATGGCTAGTGTAAAGAAAAAGATGGTACGCAAGATTCTAAAAGATCTTAACTGTATAGTACCATACCAATCGAGAAAACCGACAAAAAGGAATGAGAGTAAAAATATGAAAACGAAAATGAAAGTGAGATAAGGAAATAAATTGCATGACGAGAAGGGAACATTAATATAAAACAGTTCCCGCAGTTAAGACTGAAAGCGAAGGGTGTTGGTTATCACATAACTGTGGCAAGATGTAAAATCAAAGCCAGAACTGATAAGTGAAAGTAATGATACTCCAAGGAGTAAGATAATTGATATGTTTACTGCCAGTAAAATGATTGTACACATAACCACCTCGAAATGATAGAGATGGTGAAATTGTATAGATAATGTGGTGCTTAAATGGATAATTCGAGGACTCAATCACTGAATCTAAATTATGAAAAGAGTATATTCTCAGGTATATTCAAAAATTTAAATGATATTGAATATACCATAAGAGTAAGAGATGTAATGACCATACTACATGAAAAGAGACATGGAGAGAAAATGATTGTCTTATGATTTATTTCTGTAAGAGATGATTAACAGTAAAATTTGCAATGATATGTAGCCTTGATGGAATAAGTGTGAAAATGAATATTGTGGACAATAAAGAGTCCAAAAGAGGAATAATGACATGGAAGTGATTAAAGACTGATGATCTAAATAGAATCACTTTCCATTATCAGACATCTAGATTCTCTAGTGCCTTAGTCGAAGTATAAGTGTTAAACGGTGTGAATGTGTATGTACAGTTCCAGTGAGCCTTACATGTGATGGGAGTCTCTGTGTTGCCATATGCTAATGAGAGATAGCAAAAGGCTTTGAGATCCCAAGTGCATTGATAGCACCGCTCCATACTGATATATATTTATATATATGAGCGTGAGATGTAACCGCTCCATGATATTGAGAGAGCGTGTGCACGAGATGTGAAAGCTACTGGGACACTTACATATAATTGATCGACACGAGTACATGATAGTACCAAATTTTGTCGACTCGGCACTAAGTGAGAAGCATGGATGATGAACAGCATAAATCAGCTGTAATATTAAAATATTATGTATGGCTCTTATATGAAAAGAGTAAAAGTGAATAACTTTTGATTTGAGAAATGAACTTACGGGAGTATAGACATATATGATGAAAAACAGCATGTAGTGGTCTAAAGTATTGTTGATGTTGAAAGTGTGCTGGCAGTATTATTTGGAGGATGAACTAAAAGTCAGAAGCCATAAGTATACGGCATGTACCACCTTTGGACTTAAGTTAAATTCGGAGGACCGAATTTCTTAAGGTGGGGAGGATGTGATGACCGTAAATTTTCCATTTATTGGAAATTAGAAATATTGAAAATAAATATTAGAGAAATTAAATAAGGGGAAATAAATAAAATTTGCAAGAAACGGGATATTGGTGAAAATCTTGAGAAATGAGGAAGTGATGAATAAGGAAATTCGTGTGAAGGAAATTAAATGGAAAATAAAAATAAAATCGGAGTTATGGAAATAAGGAAAGGAGGAATTTAAATTGGATTAATGGAAATCCAAAATTTATAAATAAAAATGCGTATATTATATATTTATATAATTAAATTATATAAATATATTTACACATGTTTTTATATAAATACATATGTATGTATATGAATATTAGTATATATTATAAAATGAAATATATACTATTTTGTCTTAAATAAATACATGTGTATATTATAAAATGTATTTATATAATTATAAATATATATGTACAGATATATATATATATGAAATATATATATATTATTACTTTAAATAAAAGTATATGAATATAGAAGAAAAGTAAATGTAGTTTTATATTAAAGTTTAAATGTATAAATATTGTATTATACCATCTATATAATTTGTACATGTAAAGGTTATTTATTTTTAAAGTATATAATTATACATACATATATATATATATACAAGATATATATTTTGTAATATACAATATATATAATTTATGTATATAATATATATTGTATATTGTATTTCATTAAAATGAAATAATATATGTATGATATATATATATATATATATGATATATATTATAAGTATAAAATATAAATGATAGTGTATAATATATAGTATGTATTATATTACTAAAAAGGGAAATAGAAACAACCTAAAAATAGAAATAGAAAGAAAAAAAAAAAGAGGAAAAAGGAAGAAAAAGGAAGAAAAAGAGGAAAAAGGAGAATTTTGGGAATTCGGAAAATTCCCGAAAATTCGACAACCCGGGATTTTACAAATTCGCAATCGAGATAAGGAATCGGGAGAAATGGAGTGCGGGCGTGATCGATAAGCGGAATTCGCCGACCCGGAAAAAGGTAAGGGATGCATGTGCAGCACTGTAAGGATACTCAGTCTGCATAATTTAATTTAAAATATTTTATGCAATTATTTTATGAAAATTATTATGATGCATGAATTGCTGAAAATAATTTGAGAAGAAGTACTGGCTGAAAGATTTTAAACTGTATTTTCCGTGCAGGAGGTTAGTGAATCGGCAGCCGTTATGCTGCCGAAAATTTTAGAAAAACTTTATAAAATCATATTAAATGATTTATTTCCGAATTTCGATAGTAAATCACGAGACATGAGGAAATTTCTAAATTTCATAAAATATGAATATAATGAGATGGAACGTTAGAATATTCATGTATTCGAGAATGGTGATATGAAATCACCGAAAATTCTCGAAATAGATAAATTACACGAATTACGAGACGAAAGATGAAGTGAAATATAGTAAATATTTTATGGATATTTTTATCAATATTCACTAAAGGATTATAACCCTTATGGTTTTAAATCATGGAATTATATAATTGTATAAATTCCATAAGGTGTATTTTCCGATGAAAAATACGGTTTTGAGACTGGTTGGTATTCTTATCATGCTGATACATGATATGTGACATGTTTAGTCCCGGTCGACACCTGATCCGTGATCCACCGAGGACAATATAGATTATGGTCATAGATTTGACCGGTTTAGTCCTTTACCCTCCAGGGTTTATAGTACGACAAGATTAACGTCTATATTAAAATCCATAAATGATAGGTGACATGTTAAAAAGGGAAATATTTTACATGACATGGAATATGTCAAACGGAAAAGGCCATACCGAGCAGAGACTCGATGATTGAACCGTGGGAGCCACCTCTAGAGTCCTTCGGGAACTAAGTGCTACACGTGTTCCGATATTTCAGTACAGGCCATACCGAGCAGAGACTCGATGATTGAACCGTGGGAGCCACCTCTAGAGTCCTTCGGGAACTAAGTGCTACACGTGTTCCGATATTTCAGTACAGGCCATACCGAGCAGAGACTCGATGATTGAACCGTGGGAGCCACCTCTAGAGTCCTTCGGGAACTAAGTGCTACACGTGTTCCGATGTTTCAATACAGGCCATACCGAGCAGAGACTCGATGATTGAACCGTGGGAGCCACCTCTAGAGTCCTTCGGGAACTAAGTGCTACACGTGTTCCGATGTTTCAGTACAGGCCATACCGAGCAGAGACTCGATGATTGAACCGTGGGAGCCACCTCTAGAGTCCTTCGGGAACTAAGTGCTACACGTGTTCCGATGTTAGTATGAGAAATCGTAGGATATTATGACGATAAGTAGGTGAGTGTGATTCGTGAATTCGACAAATGTCAAAGAATGAAATAGATTTTTATAGCTTATTCTGCTTTTTAACGGATAGAACTAATTAAGAGAGTACATTAAAACATGAAATAAGTTTTAAAGAAATAAGATGATGATTTAACTAATATTCTTTTCAAGGAATATACGGATATTAATTATTCTATTTAAAGGCTTTATTTCGTAGAAGCATTATTTTGAAAGGAATATGAAAAAGGTTATGAAAGATTAAAAAGGAAAAGGATTTATTAATTCAAAACAAAAGAAAAAAAATTTTTCTCTACAGTTGCTTCTAGGTTCCGTAACAAGTATGGTATTCTAAAATACCTACCTTACTCCATTCGGATCCCTAGCCGACTGTAGTATCTTTCCTACATGCGAGCCTAGAGCCCATAGGAAAAATGAAAAAGATTTTCAGCATATAGGAAGCTGAGTATCAAGTGAGGCATATAATTCTCTTACTGAGCCGTGGTTTTGCTCACCCCTTAATTTTCAACATCTCAGGTTTTGACGAATGTGAGATCAGTGCATTGTGGATCCTGGCTGTACACGAAGGACAGTGTGTCAGACCGACTGATTATTTGAGGTATGATCATTTAATTCTCTGTATTTAGACACGTCAACAGTACTACTTATCTGATTTGTTACGATAGGGGATGTGTATAATATAAACAATATTATGTAAAATTTATTAACAGTCAGTACAAGTGAAGTATCGCAGACAGCCCAACCGGTTAAGTTGTGTATAAGAAGGGTAAAAATGTGGTCACGGGCCGTGACAATACTGTACACCATATTTCGTAAATCCTTGATAGTGGAAATAAATTAATTAGTGAAATTAAATAAATATTTAATTTGAATTTCCACTTAGAAATTGGAATAATTGGATTTATAATTTATAATATGGTGTATAAGAGGTGGAATAAATATTTCATGATGAAGTGGAGGTATAGAAAGAAATAAAGAAAATAAATCTAAAATTTATACATGGTAGTAATATTTCCATAGTATAATAGGTAAATATGTGAATTATAAGAGAGGAAATTTTATGTGTTGGACATATGTTAAATTATCATTGGAGGGAACACACCAAAGAATGGGAGAATTTAACTCAAAAACTGATCAGGAAAATTGGTAGCATGTATGCCACTTCTTCCTTGTCTTTGTGATGCACGACTGAAAATTGTCCAAAGGAAATGAAATGCAACATAAAGGAAATGAAATGTAAAAGCTAACATGTAATTAATTTTATTGGTTAAAGTCTATCAAAAAGAAGAGGAAACCAGTTAAAATCGAACAGCAAAAGAAGGCAGCGGAAAATGACGTTCGTGTGCTGTTCGGTTTGGACATTAAAAGAAATTTTTAAAGGCAGTTTTTATGACCAAAAAAAAAAAGAGAAGTAAACATGGTCAAAATCGAAACAGCCAAGCAAGCATTCCAGCCGTTCTTTTGCTGCAAGTTTCTTCAGCAATTTAATGCATGTTAAGACCAAAATGATGAAATACAAAGATAAGAAGCTAGGTGGTCATTTACTATTGGATGTTTTGAATACATGGAAGAATAAAGAAACAAAAAATTAGCAAAATACTTCCTACATCACCGATTTTTGCTGTTCTACGAGAGGTATGAGTTGGTTCCATTTTATGTTTTGTTTTTAGCTTTTGTTCATCCAAGGAGAGTTAGCAAATTTTCATACCTTTGATAGCTAATCATTTAACCTTCACCATCAAACTTTCCTTCTTCTTTGAACCAACTAAGAAACAAGAGAAGATGGGTTGACTTGAAACAGAACACTTGTTCTGTTTTGGAGTGAATTTCGGTTAAGGTAAGTTTCAATGATTTTATGGTGTTCTTGATATTACATCATGAATCTCTATGTTTCTTCATATGAGAAGCATGATTATAGTGCTGTTTTAGTTAAATCTTGTTAGAATATGGAAATTGAATCAAGAAGAGATTTTGGCATAGATGAGAACGAGCAATAAAATGGGCTGGAAATTTCATGTAAATGATGAGAAATAATTGAGGGAATTTAGATAAGTTGAATAGATAGCTTGGAAACATGAAATGGTGAAGAATGAAATTTTGGTTAGTGACAGGGGAGTCTCGGTTTGCCATGGGAGAGTAGAGAAATTGAATGTTCATGCAAGAATATGCCAAGAGTGGCTCATGTAGGCAACAAACAACCAATTGGAAACAATAATTGAGGAAAAAGATGGAAAGTCAATGAAAGTGGCCATTAAGGGGATTCGGCCATGACATTTTGGAAGCATAAAATATGCTGAAAATTAGGGATTTTGGTAGAAAATAATGATAAAAATTAAAATAGAAGGATTGGTGAAACTAAAACCCAAAAAGGAACTAAATTGAAGAAGTTGAGATTTGGTACCAGTATAAATTATACTGGTTGTGCTTATATTATAACATTAGTGGCTGCATTTTATGTATACTAGTGGCTTAAAAATAAGAAGAAAAATATTAATAATTTTGATAAAATTATTTTGTAGCCTGAGTCGACGGAATTTGGTAAAAGTAATCGGGAAGCTCAACTTCATAAGACTAGTAAGAGGAGAGTGTGTGAGTTGTAGTGATATAATGAATTGCATATTTTCTTAAGCTAAATTTTATGAGAATATTGGATGCATAATTTGGTTTGAAAACATGCAAAATTGTGGTTGATAAGCTGGTTTATATATTGCGAATTGTGTGCAGGAGGTTAGGAATCCGTAGCCGTTATGTTGTCGAAAATTTCCAATAGTATTCTAAAATATTATAAAATATTTTAGATGCATGAAATGATTTAAATGGGAAATTTTGAATAAATTTCCACCAATTTTCCATAAATTGGAAATTATGAGAAAGTTATAAAATTAAATATTCATGTTTTATATTTTCATTAAAGTGAGAAATTAATTATGTTTTATATGATATTAACTATTCAAAATGAATATTTATTGTGTTCTCACTTAATACATGAATATTTACCGACTGATTTACAGTGTGTGGAAATGAGAAATAAATACATTTTTTGGAAATAATTACTTAAATAAATAATTTGATTAATGGGATTTCCTTAAAGGTATTTTTATGGGAAAAGAAATGATTTTATACCTTTATGGAACTAAATACTGATCTTATTTATTTTATAAATTCCATAAAGGTGATGATATATGAAAAATGTGAGAGCCTTATGGATAAACATGAAATATTTCAAATTATTTTAAATAAGATCCATAAAGACTGTGGTACGATTTTTATACTATTTTGAGACTTACCGAGATTCATGCTTACTACTGTTACTGTCACGTGGCTGATTGACCAGCCAGTCATTAGCGGTCCCGGATGTCACGTGGCAAGTGTACATCGAGGACCCCCTATAGATCATGGCCATAGATCTCACTGTATACTGTTACTGTGTCCTTTCGGGGATAATTACTGTGTCCCTTAGTGGACGATGATAGCATGATATGATGTAGGGTGATGCCTAGTCTCAACTTACTGATTAATGTTTACTGAAGGGATTTACTGAATCCTATTTTATTGTACTGCACTGTGAATTACTGTTTACTGAACTGAACCGTACCGAAATACTATTTTACTAAACTATACTGCATTGGGAAATATTGTTTATTGAACTGAAAGGAAATTACTGTTATCGAGAAAGAATACTTTCAAAATTATTTCTTAAATAGAAATAATTATTGAACTGTTATCCAGTGATTTGGATATTTATAAGCTAATGTACTGAAAAGACTGTTTACTGTAACTACTATTTTATCACTGTACTGTCACGTGTTTTGAAATTGGTGTACTTAAGTGATGTAATAAAATGGTTTATACTATTTTTATAATTATGAGAAAAGAGAAGGAAATTATTTTGAAATAAAACAATTTATTTATTACTCTCTATAGTTGCTCTAGGTTTTCGGGACAAGACAGGTATTCCAAGATACCTTCCATAATCCATTTGGATTTCTCGGCTGACTATAGTATCCTTCCTTTACTGTGCTTAGTACACTGTTAGGAAATAAATGTTTTACGGCATATAGTTTTCATTATATCAAGCAGCATACAACTCCTTTACTGAGCAAGTGGTTCGCTCACTCCTTACTTTCAAATTTTTCAGATTAATCACGAGGATTATTTGATGGCCTCCTCAGTTAAATATAGCTGCAAGTAGCCCATTAGGACAAAGAGCATTGAAATTTAAAGGTACAGTCACTTCTCTTAGATATTCAGACACTTGTATACAGTACTACATTATTGTAAAATAGAAACAAGGGATGTAATATATAAGGAATATTGTAAATTTTTATATTCTGAATTTACTAAATAAATAAATGGTTGCCATTTATTACTGTTACTGAGCACGTGTTAAAGACATCTCAGACAGCCCAACCGGTAAAAATGTGTAAAATATGAGTGAATATTGTGTAATAATGTACACTCGGACTGTTACAATGATAAAGTTATTATAACTTATTTAATAAAGCTGTTAGTTTAAAAAAATTATAATACTTTTAAAATTTTTTAATTTTGTTAAACTTAATTATTACATTTGAAACATAATTATACTTATCATTTAAAATATAAGTAAACTTATCATTTTGCATTTAAAATATTTATTCATTTATTTAGTATGTTTTTAAAATATTTATTCATTTTGTATATTAAATATTTATGTATTTTTTAAACATAGTATAAGTATAACATTAATTAATTTGGTATTTAACAATAATAATAAGTGAAAATAATAAAGGGGAAAAAGGAGAGAGTAGGGGACCAAAGATTTTTTACGTGGAAAACCCCCTCATAAGTTAGAAGGATAAAAACCAAGGGATCATAGTACATAAAAATATTTACTATGACTAAACTTATTAATAATTTTTCATACGATTTACCAAAAAAAAAGAATTAGATTATTACCTATTCTTTATAATTTATACGGATTGTCCTAAAAATTTCTTCCTCCTCTTCCGAAATATTATCAGTGAATTCATTGATTATTCCAAGTTCGATATTATGGGATTCCGCTTCCAACCAATTTTTAAGGCATGTTAACATGCATAATAAATCCGGATTAATAGTGGTTCGATGGTCTCCCAGGATTCTTTCATATGTCGAGAATGTGGATTCTAAAGCAACGGAAGAAACTTGCACCGCAAAGACATCTCAAACCATAGAAGCTAAAATTGAAAATTGTCTTTGATTTTCTTTCCACCATTGGAGAAGATCAAAGTTAACATCTATATGAAAGTCTTGACTTAAGAAAAATCTTATCTTATTGAAATTAGAGGTTCGTTGAGTTGTTGATGATCCAGATCCGTTGGCTTTTCCTTTTAGCTTAATTCTCTTCTTTGCTACGTCCATAATTGCGTTCAAAATGCCTTTTCCTTTGCTGCTGTCAGCACTCTCGATTTCTTCGTACGATTATTCTTGTCTTCTGTTGAAGTTGAACTACTCTCTCTCACCTTCATAAATATTAAACAATTCTCGAAAATAATTGTTAATTGAGGATTTTTGGTCATCAATATAATCAAGACTAAGAAAATTTTTATAACAATAAAAAAAATCTCTATATTAACCTCACATTGACAAAGATCTAGTAAAGTTGCAATACAATGAATAGGAGGAATTGTTTCCCAATATTTTTAAAATTTTTCCTGCATATCATTTACAAAAGAAGATGGAGTTTCATGAGTCCTAAATTTTTAAAATTTATCAAGCATTGTATAAATAATACGAACAAAATAAGGTGTAGTTAGGTAATATTGAGTTGAAAATCTTTCAATTGCGTCTTTAAAAGTAGATAATAAATCAATACAATATTCAATAAAAATCCAATCTTCATCATAAAATGCTAAATACGAACTATTTGTATAATTGTTATAAAGTGGAATAATAAGTTCTTTATAAAATAAAACAGAAGAAAGTAAATGATGGAGTGAGTTTCACCTTATTTCCATAGGAAGTAAAAACGCTTTAATAGGTATATTATTTGCTAGACAAAGCTGCTTCCATTAACGTTGATGATTTGGGGTGTTGATCTATTTTGCTAGTATTTTAATTTTATCAATTGGACCTATGCCACTAATACTACCACTACCAATAGCATTAAAATCACTTTGAACACACAAATTTATAATATGGCATGGACATCTAGCATGAAAAAATACACCTTGCCTAACTGGGTTTAAATTTTTAATTAACATAGGAATAGCTGTGGTATTACTCAAAGCATTATCTAAAGTCACAGCAAAAACTTTATTATTTTCAAGTCCATACAATTTACAACCTTTAGTAATATATTTATAAATAGTTTATACATTATGTGCTTTTTTTATTACATCTAAAGATGAAATTCGTTTTTGCATGCACCAATCTTCATCTGCCCAATGACAAGTTATAACAAGATAACTTATACCGTTAGCACTAGTCCAGATATATCACTAGTTAAACTAACCCTAGATGAAATATTACTAAGTATATCAATTAAAGCTTGCCTATATTCTTTAAACATATCCATGCAATCTTTTTTTAATGTATGTTTAGAAACAGATTTATATGCAAGTTGTAAAAATTTACAAACAAATTCTAAATATCCTATTTTTCACAAATTGTGAATAGCTATTCAGTCCTAACTACAAGTCTATCTAAACCACATCTAGCTTGAGCATTGTCAAAAGTAAATTTTTTTTCTACCATCATGTATATTAATTTGAGGTTGTATGCCTTCGTTAATTTCATCTTCTTCATTTGGATTAATTTTATGTGTACCAATTAAATGGCTTCTATATGTACATGTACCTCCACTATTTCCACCAGAGCTATAAGCGTAAATTTTTTTTTTTACATATTTTACAGATAGTAGAATATTCATTCATCGTAACTTCTTTTATTACAATATTGAAATGCTCCCATATCTTACTCTTTTTAGTGCGGTTAATCTTCATCTCGTCGGTCTTGATGATGTAGCAGCAATAGTGGCAGCTGATGATTGTGTTTGACCATGACCTCTACGACAACTAGTACTATGATGTATTAGTAGTGCAAAAGGAAGCTCCTCTTTCAAATGAATCTCAGGTTCGAATTCATTGAATGATTCGTCACCCAAATCGGGGATTTCAATAAAACTGAAAGGTGAGAAACGGAACATGAACGACGAAACAATTCTAACATTTTTATATTTTTTAAAAATAAATATATTTGAAAATTTGTAAGAAATAGATTAGGAATATATATTGGAAGTTGGAAGTTGAAACTAAAATCTGTAAAATTGTAAAATGAATTTTAAATAGAAAAATAATAATATTATAAATTTAGAATAAGAGAATTGAGTGAATTTGAGAGAGTTTGAGTGAGTATTGAGAGAATATGAGTGTTGAGATTCGAGAGTGTATAAGTATGAGTATTGAGGGAAAATGTAAAAAAAAAAAAAGGCGAATGAAATTAATAGGTATTTATAGAAAAAATATTGAATTTAAAAAATAAAAAAATTTTAAAAAATAAAATAAAGGGATAGAGCGTTCCTCCCTTCATTCAAATTAAGGAAGCTGTTGCCCTTACAGTACAAGCTACTACAAAGCCTGCTGCCTACCACTACTCCCTTATTGAGTTAGGCCCTTACCAGGTCGGTCCTTTTTTTTTTAACTAGCCCAACTCGGTATATTGGGCCGATTTCCGTTTACAAGCTTGGTTGACTTGGTTCAGTTTTGTGCTAGACCAGGTCAACCCAGCCCATTAAGTAAGTTAATTGCCTGCCAAGAGGTATTGTGAAAGAAAATTAGAATGCAGCAATGGATGCTACTATTGCAAGAGGGGGTGTTGGCATTGTTATTACAAATGAGTTGGGTCATTTTATGGGTGCACATGCCAAACTGATAACATGGATCTATGACCCGTTTGTATTGGAAACAATTGCAGCTTACACTACAGTTAAATTTGCACAAGATATAGGTTTTAGTTGCATTCACGTGGAAGGTGATGCTTTACGAGTGGTGCAATAGCTTAGTATTGATGTAACAAATCTATCCTCAATTGTCTATCTTGTTGTAGATATCAAGTACCTATCAAGACACTTTAGAATTTGTGATTTTCAACATGTGCGATGCATTACTAATGAAGCAGCTAACTTACTTGCAAATTATAATTTGGGTCTTGAGCAAGCATTGTATTGGGTAGAGGACTGCCCATCTATACTAAATAATGTATTAGTTGCTTACTTACCAAATCTAAATGAATAAATGATGCATTTCTTTTTTAAAAAAAAAGAAGAAGATAATATTATTGAGGAATAAGGTAGGAATAGGTAAAATAATGACTAAGACATCATTCATTCACAAATTTATTATATTTTATTTTATTTTTTTTACATATTTTCCTAATTACCAGAATACTTTCTTTTACCAACAAGTGGTTGGAAGAAGTGGAAGTAGACTTCTTCCTCAGGTAATTGGACATGGTTCGAGTCTTGGAGTCTGCACTGTTGGAGGGCTTTACCGCTTATCACCCTAGCCCAAGCAGGATTAATCACAGACTGTAAAATAGATAAAAATACCTGTGCTTACAAAAAAAAAAAGCTCTCTCTTCTCTTAATGACCAAAACACCTTATCCTCTCTTTTCTTCATTGTCAGGTGTTCTCTCTTCACCTAAGCAACAATTTCAAACAATTGAGCTAAACAAATCCACCCAAAAAAAATCTAAAGAAAAATTAATGTAGTTTTTCTTCTAAATCATAACCACACATCTTTAATTAAAAAAAATACCCATTAAACTAAATAAGACAAATTAGCTAGTTAGTTTAATACCTACATTAAAACATTACAAAATAACAAAAACCTACAAATCAAAATGTGTTTTTTACTTTAATTTATTCAATTAAATATGCCTAAACTTGAAAATCAGCTAGAAAAATAGTTAAATATGCAAAAAAAGAAAAGCAATCTTTAGGCCTTTGCAATAACAGAAAGATTCAAGATTTAAACTTGGAAAAAAATCCCCAAACTTGTCAAATAAAACTGAAGGAAGAAAGAAATAGACCTTATTGAACTTGAGTAAGAAGTAATGTCCAAAGTAGAAAGAAAGACATGAGAGAGAGGTTCAGGGAAGAAAGAAGCAAAAATGGTAGGAGAAGAGTTATCGAGAAACCTGGATTGGCTTGACTTGTAAATTGACCAAATGTTGAAGGATACGCTTGGAACAAAAAGATTCATTAAACAATTCCACCGCATAAGAATTTGTATTCTTAGCAAATTCAATTTTCTACACCAACAAGCAATTGGTTGATCTCGCGAAAGCCATATTCTAGCCTGAAATATGAACTTAAACTTAGGTTGCACTAAATGTTAGAAATTTCCAATTAGTGGATTGCTATTAATTGGTAGTTTTGAGTTTTAATAAAATAAGCTAATACAATTTAGTCTTGGTATGAAAACATGCAAGTAAGCCCAAGTAGTTAATAGTGATCAACAAGTACGGGCTTTTACCCATCTTATTAGGTCAGTGTAGTGTGGTGGTTGTGTAGGCCTCGAACTTAATATTCTGTGATGGAGGACTATTAGGTTCAACTACAAATATAAGGCTAGATCCCCTTTTCACTTCTCAACATATTGGTATATGCATATTGAGAGCCACCCTAAAGGTGAAGTAGAGGAGGTAGATTTGCTTGTCAGAAAGATGTCTTCAAGTTTTACAATGTCTGCAGAAAAAAGGTACGCCTAATTCGTTGTTTAAATCTCTTGTGTTCTAATTATTACATAATAAAATTGATTGATTGATCTTACATGTGGAATCAAGAGCTAGGCTTATGTAGAATTAAAATCAAGAGAAGTTTTTTTTTTAAAACTATTCGTCATTAAAAAAATACAACATTTTGGGTGTTAATTTTTTGAGCAAGAAAAGTTTAATCTTGCAAAAGGAATTTTTTAAATCAAACCATTGGGCTTTTATTGCCCATACAACAAGGATCAAAACCATGTTGACTATTTTCATTACTTCGTTTTAAAGAAGAAGAAATCTGGTTACAAAGTTTTTGAACAAAGTTTTAATAGAAATTCAAAATTTAATTAAAATCTTTGGTTTTATGAGTTTTAGTTTGATTTAATTTTCAAGAACAATTGATAATTGACTAAAGGCATGAATCAAAGGTTTTAATTGAATGAATTTCAGTTTAGATTGAAAAAATCTGAAGAAAACCCAAATGGGTCATATGTGGGTTGCTCAAATCTTGTTGTTGGATCAAATTGATCATGTTTCTTGATGTTTTGATCAGTTTTTCAATATTAGTTTTATAAAACAATGAGTTAATTAGGTTTTGGAATAATCAATTTGATGAAAATTCAAAGAAAGAGGCATTAAAATCGGGTTTGCATAGTTATAGACCCAAACAGGTCATGTTTTTCTCCAAACAGGTTAGGTCTGACCTGACTAAGGAAGAAGAAGCTGCACAGTGCGGCATTGCAAGGCCCACGTGTAAGGCTTGGCGTGTGGGGCGCGTGTTTGCCCATATCGGGCCTGTTTTGGGCTCTTTTTCTCTAACCTACTTGAAATTGTATTTTTGATTTTTCTATTATTTTTCTAGAATTTTTTGAAATCATTAAATATTTATTATTTAATATTTATGATTATTTTAAAAATTATTATATATTGTGCACATGTTATCTGTTGTTTTATTGCATGATAAAATATTTAGTACTATTCTAAACTAAATACAGTATGTACTCTTCCTTTTTGAATGAATAAATGTTTCTGTACTCTTAGCTTGAATTTAGTGCATGATTAGATAAAAAAATTATTAAAAAAATAATTTCCTATTAAGTTCAAGACTCTAAGGTTTTTCATGCAACACAAAGTAATTTAAGGACTTATTGAGATACATCTAGGTCTTGTATCTCAACAAGAATAGTCCGTTGCATACATCAGGTTAAGTATGCAAGATAATTATTTGGGCAAATTTTATTTTTCTCGGACTGATAAAATTTTTTGTTAGTTGATATGAATGCTTGGTTGCCAAAGTGGCCCATTTGTTGATATTAATGATTATTTTATTAATCACAAGTATTCAGGATAATTCTTAGGTTAGTTTATACAAATGCCTACCCAGAGGGGGTTATTGTGTGAAATAATCTAGAATGAGACATAAAACATTGAGTTGAGGGTACACCAGTCTAGAAAGATTATCTGTCCAAAAGAGACATTTTTCAAAACTAGGATACTTTCATGTCAGCTTTATGTGAAAGTATTTATCAGTATGTTGCATTCTTTGATTAAAGGGGAGTTTGTGCTGATCGAGGTTGTAAATTCTGTACTGGAAAGCATTTCGTTTTTGCTTTTTATAATGAGATATATTAGTATTGGTTGTTTCAGTATATTATTTTAGATTTTTTGGTATAATTTAATAATATTTATAAACTTTTCATACATGTAATAATATTGTTAATAATAAGCAAAATAAATATATAAAACATTTAACATTGATAACGATAAGTATAAAATTAATAAAATTACTTGTACAACAAATAATAATTGTTTTAAAATTTTTAAATTTGTTAATGCATTTGCTTAATTCATTATTTATGTATTTTTTAGTTTTAATTCAATATCAGAACATATAATAAAACAAAAAAAAATTCAATTTTCTTTTAATTTTTGTGTACCAAATGAAACAATAAATTTCGTCGAAATCCGCTGAAACCACCCGAAACTCACAAAACCAACCGATATTACTTGGTACCAAAACTGGTACAAAAAATCAAATCAAGTGTGTTAGATTTTATGAAAATTGGCGCATACCGGCCAGTAAGACCAAAACCAAAACGATATTAACAACTATGGTGGTGATACTTCTGGGCTTTTCGATTTTTTATGATAAATTCTTAAAGTTTATCTTATTATTTACCCATCAATTAATAGTTGCATTTATTGTCTTGATTAGTGACTATTACTGTAGATAGGTGCGTTAGTACTATGGAGGTTCTGAACGGGTCCAACTTTAAGAAATGGAATGAAGACTCGCATTTTGCATTGGTTATGGCTGAAATCGACGTAGCATTACGTGTTGCAGAGCCCACAACAATTACCACTGAAAGCATTGCTGAATAGAAGGCAACATTTGAAAAATAGGATACAGCTAATCACATGTTTGTTTTCCATTAAGAAGACTCTCTCTGAGCATCTTTTGAGTGGGCTAGATTCGATTGAGAATGCTAAGAAGCTTTATGAAGCTATATGTGCAAGATGCAAGAAGTCTAGTAAGTCAAGGCTGGGAACCTTATGAATAAGTTAACAAGTATGAGGTATGACAATACTAGAGGTGTTAGAGATTTTATTATGAAAATTGTGCATATTCAAACTAAGTTGCAACCCATGAAATAATCCTCCCTGATAAATTCATTGTTCACTATGCTCTCAATGCCTTACCCATTGAATTCACTCAAATCAAAACTACTTATAATGCTATGGATGATGTTTGGAGTGTTAATGACCTTATCTCTAAGTGTGTCTTTGAGGAAGAAAAACTTAAGAAAGAAAAGAGTGATGTTGCCTTAGTAACCACCTATTCCAAACCAAGCTCCCGCAAAAATTTTAGGATACTTTGGAAGTCTAGTGCTCCTAAGAAATTTCAAGACAACAAAGGGCATGGTAATGGTCAGACCAAAGAAGTGGGAGGTCCTAAAGCTGCCATTAAGAAAGATATTAAGTGTTTCTCCTGCAAAAAGAAAGGTCATATGAAACGAGATGGCTACAAATACAAAAACTGGTTATAAAAGCATAATAAACAAGAAGATAATCCACTTGCTTTTGTTTGTTTTGAATCTTATTTTGTTAGTACCCCACCTAATTCATGGTAGCTTGATACTAGTGCAACTACTCATGTTATCATTACATTACAGGGGTTCATAAGCAAATGGAAGCTAAGTGATAAAGAGTCTAAGTTTAGAGTTGAAAATGATGCTGAAGTATGAGTTGATTTCATAGGAATAGTTAGTTTGAATTTAGAGTCTGGTTTTCAACTTGTTTTGGAAAACTTTTATAGATGCCATCTTTTAGGCAAAATTTGTTTTCAGTTTTTGTTTTAGATAAATTTGGATATTGTTTTGAGAATTAAATGGAAAAGTCAATCTTATTTTGAATTCTGAAATTGTGGGAATGTTTTTACTAGTTGATAATTTATATAGATTGAGTTTGGCTCCTAATAATGAATATTGTTGCATGAATGTTGAAAACACAGTGTTTAAATGGTCTTTTATTAAAGAAAAGTCTTCCTTGTTGTTGCATAAGAGATTAGATCACATTTCAAATGAACGGGTTGACAAGTTAATAAAAGATGGAATACTACCTTCTCTAGATTTTAGTCATTTAGGCACATGTGTTGACTGCATAAGGGGTAAACTAACCAAAACTAACAAAAAGGGGGCAACTTGCAGTTTTGGCATTTTGGAGATTATTCACATTGATATTAGTGGACCTCTTACCTCTACCTTGTGTGGTAACAAATATTTTGTTATATTTATTGATGACTTCTCTCACTATAGTTATCTTTACTTGATTAATGAAAAATCTGGTACTTTTGAAAAATTTAAAATTTTTAAAACTGAGGTAGAGAAACAATTAGGAAAAGCTATCAAAATTGTATGGTTTGATAGAAAGGGTGAGTATTATGGCAAACAATGCACAATTGGGCAGCACATGGGACCATTTGCCAAATCTTGCAAGAATGTGGATTATTCCATAATATACCATGCTTGGTAGTCCTAAACAAAATGGTGTGGCCAAAAGGCAAAATCGCACCCTTAAAGTATGATAAGGAGCACGATGAGTATAACTAAATTTCTTAAATCTCTTTGGGGTGAAGCCATTAAAACTGCTTTGTACATCCTTAATAGAGTCCCTTCCAAATATGTTCCTAAAACTTCTTTTGAATTATGGACAGGTAAGAAACCTAGTTTGAACCATTTTAGAGTTTGGGGTTGTCCTATAGAAGTTAGAATCTATAACCCTTTCGAAAGAAAGATTGAACCAAGGACTACTCGTTGCTTTTTCATAGGGTCCAGATCATTCTAAGGGATATTAGTTTTTTTGTCCTAATCGTGGAACCAAAATTATAGACTCTCAAGTGGCAACGTTCAAGAATTGGATGTTGCTTATGGTGATGTTGTAAATGAAATTGTCAATGAAGAAGAACTTGTTAGTTATGTTGACATTTATGTACTTGTTTCCCATAATGATGATTTACCTATGATTGATGAGATAGTAAATCATGAGGAGCAAGATGAAAATCTCTTAAATCCTGATACTTATCCTGCTGATATTTCTCAAAATCAAGGAGTTGCAAATGAGATGCCTTTAAGAAGATCTACTAAGGATAGGAGATTTGCTATTTCAGATAACTATCTAGTTTATCTTGGAGAAAGTGATTATGACATCAGTCATGTAATAGATCTTGTGACCTTTAATGATGCAATTAGTTGTTTTCAATCTCAAATGTGGATGGATGCAATGAAAGATGAGATGGATTCTATGGCACGGAATGGAGTATAGGAAGTTGTTGAGCTTCCAAAAGGATATAAGCCGATAGATTGTAAATAGGTGTATAAAACCACGAAAGATTCTAAGGGAAAGACTGAAAGATTTAAGGATAGATTGGTGGCAAAAGGATTCACTTAAATAGAGTGTGTAGATTATAATGAGATATTTTCACCAGTGTCCACCAAAGAATCCTTTAGAATTATCATGGCCTTGGTTGCCCACTTTGATTTGGAGCTTCATCAAATGAATGTAAAGACAGTATTCTTGAATGGTGATCTTGAAGAGGAGGTTTACATGGTACAATCTGAAGGTTTTAAAGAGCCTAGGAAAAAACATCTAGTGTGTCGACTTAAGAAATCCATTTATGGTTTGAAACAAGCTTCTCTGTAATAGTTTTTGAAATTTGATGAGGTAGTCACTTTCATTGGTTTTGAGGAAAATAAAGTTGACTAATACATATATCTCAAGATCAGTAGGAGTAAGAGCATATTTATTGTGTTGTACGTGGATGATATTTTGCTACATGCAATGATGTTGGGTTGTTGCATGAGACTAAATAATTGTTGTCCAAGACTTTTGATATGAAAGATATTGGGGAAGCATCCTTTGTTCTTGGGATTAAGATTCATAGAGATAGATCTTGAAGTTTATTGGGACTTTCACAGAGGGTTTACATTGATCGTCTGCTTCAAAGATTTAATACGAAGAATTGTAAAGGTGGAGAAACGCCTATTGTGAAAGGTGATAGATTTAATCTCAATCAATGTCCAAAGAATGACTTGGGAAGAGAGTCCGTGAAAGATGTACCTTGTTCTAGTGCGGTTGGAAGTATATATGTATGCCCAAGTTTGCACTTGACCGAATATAGCTTTTGCAGTAGTGGTAGGTATTTATCAAACCCTAGGATGGATCATTGGATTGCTGCTAAGAAAGTCATGAGGTACTTGCAGAAGACTAAGGATTACATGTTGGTATACAGAAAAGTAGACAATTTTGAAATAGTTAGGTATACGGATTTTGACTTCGTTAGATGTCAAGATAACATGAAGTTTACTTTAGGGTATATTTTTATGTTAACAAGAGGAGTTATTTCCTAGAAAAGCATTAAGCAAACACTTTTAGCTTCTTTTACTATGGAGGCTGAGTTTGTTGCATGTTATGAGGTTATTAAGTAGGCTATTTAGCTTAAAAACCTTTTTTTTTGGACTTAATATTGGTGATTCCATCTGTAGCCCGCTTAAGATTTATTGTCATAATAGATCTGCAATTTTGTTTTCTAAGCACAATTAAAGGACTAGTGGACCTAAGCATATGAGATAAAATATCTCAAGGTTAGAGACTTTGTGAAAAAGGGTGACATTGTTGTTGAGCACATTGATACCATAACATGATTGCTTATCCTTTGACTAAAAGATTGAAACCTAGAGTCTTTCATAAACATGTTGATAGCATGGGTATTTTAAGGTCCTTTGATGTATTGGTTTACTGGGAGTGTGTTGTTTGTGATTAAACACTCCTATATATATATATATATATATTACATCATGCTATGCTGAGACCTCTTAATGTTTGGAACATTTATATGTGACATTTCACTTTATATATTAATTTGATGATCATCATTGATTTATTTGTGCTAGTGTATTGCTATTTTGTACATATACATTTTGTGAAATTGATTTTGTGTCAATGGGATATGTCTCGGTAAACGAAACCGCTTGATAACCTCAAGGAAATTGAATGGAGACATATCGACACATCTGGTTGCCAAATAGATTTCTCGACGAATTAAGGAGAAATCAGATTTCTCAATGAGTTAAGGAGAAATTGAAGGACTATGATATGAACCTCACCGAAAGAAGATGAGATTCAATGACGAACACGAAGAACACTTGAAGAAAAACACAAGAACCAATTAAAAATGCAGCAAAGTAAAACAAAGAATTTGAGACAAAACTAAGACCCGTTGTGTAGAAACACAAGAACCTATGGTATTGGACTTAGACCTATTTCTTAGAAAAGCAAGAACCTAAGGTATAAATTCGTGGAAGGTAGAAGAACACCACAAGGATAACCTTGATAACTTTAAGAGTTCTCAAGAGAACCAAAAAGAAGAAGTCTTTCAATTTTATTACTCAAATCAATTGTGTTCTACCCAAAGGGTTACATAACTATTTATAGGCAAATAGCAAACTTGTAGAACAAGTAATAGGAATCTTACTTTCCTAACTTGCAGAACAAGAAATAGAAATCCTACAATACCTATTAAATAAAAAAGAATTAGGCTTAAATTAAATTAAGACAATGTTAAGCCTACGAAGACATAACTAAATAAAATAAGTATAGCATTTGGCCCAATTGCACTAAACCCAATTTATGCATCCAACCCAATTCACTTTAGACTAGTACTTGTAAATCTTCAATAAGGTTAAACTTGGGCTTGGATCATATTGTAGAAGACTTTGTCATCTTCCATGCTCAAGCTTTGTTAGGCTTTCTCTCTAGTAATATTAATGAAACTAGCTAAGGCTTGCTGTATCCTTTTCGTTTTAGCTCTCGTCATTGGACCTCCATGGATGCTCAAAGGATCATGATGATCACGAACATGATTGGGATTTGTGAGCTTGATGGGCATCCATCAAACTGATAGTAAAAGTAACACATTTGATCATTGATGGGTGTTATTTTTTTGCTACATAGCCACATTGAGATCCATTGTTGACATAGTCACTAAAATTTGTAACCATGGATGGGTTTTGTGTCAATAAAGAGCACAATTGCCGCCATGATTCGGTATTGGTTGGTCATGTTGAATAGGATCATTAAGATGCTATTTCTAAGGACTAAATTGTCTTAAAAATTGTGGCGACATCAAAACTAAAGTTAATTAGCCAGATGTCCTGTTTTATAAAAATAAATTTTCTTAAATTTAAAAACCCAATTAATATTGTCTAAGTGGGAGAATGTTAGAATTTTCTAATTGGTGGACTACTATTAATGGGTAGTTTTGAGTTTTAATAATATAAGCTGATATAATTTAGTCTTAGTATGAAAAAATGAAAGTAAGCCCAAATAGTTAATTGTGATAAGCAAGTATGAGCATTTGCACAAATTATTGGGTCAGTGTGGTGTGGTGGTTGTGTAGGTCTTGAACTTAATATTCTTTGATAGGGTGCCTATTAGGTTTAACTACAAATATAAGGCTAGGTTCCCTCTTCACTTCTCAACGTATTGTTATCTACCCATTGAGAGCCACCCTAAAGGAGACGTAGAAGAGGAAGATCTACCTATCAGAAAGATGTCTTGAAGTTTTACAATATTTACAGAAAAAGATATGCCTAAATAGTTTTTAAATCTCTTGTATTCTAATTATTGCATAAGAAAATTGTTTGATTGATTTTACATGAAAAAGAAAGCATACTATCTTGGGTGAGAAGATAATAATCTTTTTGATTATGTTTCTACGAAAAAATTGAAATATCCTAGAAAAAAAGAAGAGAAGGAAGAACTTCAATTTGAGTAGGAAAAAGACTAAAGCTAAAGCTTCAATTTGTGCTGCTCAAATCCTTGTAATTACTGATGATGATAAGTGCATTTCAGAAAATGATATCTATTGGTTACACTCTTCAATTAGAGATAAAGTGATCAAGACTTTGGAAATTGGAAAATGTATTGGGTTCTCATTTAAAAGGGATGAAGAGATCATAATTAAAAGGTTGATGGGAATGGAACAAGAGAAACTGGCTGATAATGATAGTAGTGAGTAGCTTATGGACTTTTTTGGGGGTAAGTTGCGGTGGGTAATATCAATGACTATTATAACTTAGGTGTTGTCCGCATTTTGTTTCTTTTCAATTCTAGGAGTTTGAAGGTCATATTATGAATGAATGTTCTAAGACTCGGTGCCTGCTCTTCTCTGTACTTTGCCACCTTCAAGCTATGGTTGTATAGTATAAACATTTTATCTCGATTATATGCCTATGTTCTCATTGTTAGGAGTGTAAGGTCTTCTAATCATGGCGTCTTATTATTTTCTTATTTGTTTATGTGTTGAGAGTGATGCATGGGGGGTTCCTATTTTGGTATTTCTTCTGATGACATTTTGTTTAGATTCAGGTATGTTTTGAGGAATTTTATTTATTTTTTCTAGTTTTACTGCTTGCTCCATAGCATTTATAGCTTATCAATATAATTTTTGGCTTAGCAAAAAACAAAAAAAGTCAAGTTTCTTCTTGAAGTACAGAAGGATTGCTAGCATCGTAGGCTAGAGAAAAAAAATAAAATATGATGCACCGATGAAGCGATTACTAGAATTAAGAATAGTGGTGGCCAATCTAGCACAATGTTGGTAGGAAGGGATGTAGGGAACAAAATATACAAATAAAATTAAGGTTTTGATTTTCTAGAAGGTTGTTGGTTGTTTCAAATTTTAATTTCTTTATCTCGTTTGGATTTTATTTTTTTTCAAATGTAACTTTCAATACTACTTAAAATAATTAAAATTAAAAAATATTAATAAATAATTAAATATATAGATAATGATTAATAAAATAATATCGAACTACAAATGATTATTTAAATGAGTTATAATCGAACGATTATTAAATAATATTTAAATGAAAATTTGTTTGTGAAGATAAACGAACAAAATATATCTTATTTTGAGATTAGCTCATTTAATAAACCAGTACTAAAATATTGTTAGAGATTGTTTTCTACGTTTCCTTTTGTTCTTCTCCTAAGCTAATAAATTTTTTAGAATTAATAGCACTATTACCACAGGAATCCTTATTAAAGCAATATCCAACAATGAGACAACCCAAATTTTACCAGAGAAGAAAACATATTATCATCTACCTTACAGGAAAAACAACTTAATCATATTATATATGTATTTTAAATTTAATAAACAAACAAATCATCGAACACTCTATTTACACGTTTACACCCATATTTAGAAGGAGTTATTGAGATTGTATCTCGATAATAAGGTAAAAATCTAAACATATTCAAGTTATTTTTTGTGTGAAATTGATTCAATTTATTTTTATATGCAGAGTTTTATTCAGTTGATTACATTTCATTGATGGAGGGTAATAATAACAGCAGATATATATATATGATGAAATAAATCTTCAAAAACAATAATACAATAATTATAACTGAAGTAGAATAAGGTAGAAGTACAAATAAAGTGCATCATATAGTTTCCTTAAAATATATTCACCATCTCACCATGGATGCTTGAGTAACTTATGCACCTTTCTCCAAAGATACAACGGTAACCAAGTAGCAAAAGTGCACTGCCAATCTACTTCATTTGAAACTTCAAATCTATGAACTTTATCACATTGAGAATTTAATTCAGAACACCAAAAATTACGGGCTAAGAAAGAAAAAACTTTAGAAAAAAATTAGAGAGAAGCTAGAGATATGTTATTGGTGCATTAAACAAATGAGGAGGTCCTTTGTTATAGCTTTCATCTTAGGGCATTGGTCCTTCAAAATTTTAGAATTAAATCCAAAAATTAATTTAGCCATTTAATCCAATGACAATTGTACATTTGAAACTTAAACTAATCATAGTTACAAATCTATAAATTAATTCAAAAAAAAATTAATCCAATAGCAGTTTCAAAACTTAATTTAGTAACAAATCCAATGAAAGTTACAATGGATATCAATTTTTCATTCAACCTCTATTAGAGTGTATAAAATTTTCATTAACACAAAGTAAATTCTCACTTAAATTCTAACCTCTAGATGGTAATTAAATGCCTCACGTAATAACCATTTTCCAACAATTCCCACATGATAAATAATTGAAAGAGGACATAGAATAACAATACGAAAGTTTTTACATAAGAAGTTTTTGAGCTGGTAATAAAGTTCAACAGTCGAAACTTGCAAGGATAGGCAGGTATTACTCTTTGAACCTTTCCTTCGTAAGGTTTTGGTTCATGTTCAAATAAATATAATCAAGATTACGTAGCGGAATATAAACACATAAGCACTGAAACTAGAAAAGATCTTTATGATAAAAGAATAGATATTGGCAATGGCATATTATAACAAACAATAGAGTTTTAAAATTTTACCTTTGTCTCCCACTTGCTATACACACACCAAGGCAAGGTTGTAGCAAACCAAGTCATCCAAATATCCGACCTCTAACAGTGATCCACACAAGAAACTGTGAACCTTCGTGAAGTTGAATTGCACTATGACTGTCTCTATGCTAGTAGATTAAGTTTTTCAAACTCACCACCAATATCTTTAAGGTGTTATCAAGCTTTCAATAAGGAAGAAAACTATTTTCTTGTCTAGCTAAAAGAACTCACTCAAGAAGAAGGGATGAAATTGGCATACTTTTAGTTATGGGTTGCCTATTTCTTTAGCACAGGGTTATAATGTGGTGGTCAACAATAATGATGCTTAAATAGCCTAGGGTAAACTTGTTTCATTAATCAGTATATTTACTCTTTGATCTCTAAATTTATTATAATTGTTATTGGGTCCTTAATTTCATTAAACTATTTAATGAAGAAGCCCAAATTATAATTAAATGTATTAGCCTAACACTTAATTGAACTCTTTAGTTAAGTTTACTTAACGAAACCTTTTTGGTCAAACTCTATAATCATTTATAATTATAATTTAGCCCAATAACATAGTTAAAACACTTTTAATTATATCAACTTATTTAAACATAATTAATTAATTTTAATAATAAGTTTAATAGGAAATTCCAAATTTTCAAAGCAATTGAGTTCATTTTGGTCTTAAGATAATTTGGTCATTTCATCATAAAATCTTGAAAATAAATGAAGCATGGTGCAGTGTTTACTTCATATACATTTCCATTTTTACACTTATGCTTCCAACATTAACTCAACAACTCATATTGCCTTGGCTAAAGACTTAGGAATCAATGTGAGCTAAGATGATTGAGATATTGTCCCTCAAATCATTCAACGTGATGAATCCTTGTTTTGATTATTCATCCATCTTCATACGATCTAAGCCATACCCAAAAGCACCATGATAGGCATTTGGCCAACCAAACCCGTATAAGTGAAATCAAAGAATGATGTTTCACATACAAGATAACCTGGTATCTCAAGTCAAAGGACTACTTACACTACCAACACATAAGAACATATTCTATAGACACTTGAATGATACTACTAAATGGAACTTTCATTGTGGGCCATGTTTAGTGAACTTATTCTCTACTAAGCACCCACACGCTATCCCCAAATATCACTATATTTCAAGTTATGAGATCAATTGCTTACTTCAAAAGTAAGAAGGTTTAGCAGGTACAAGTCTTTAAGCATTGTCAATGACTTGTTTTGACAATATAATGACTAGGAATCGTTTTGGGAACAAAGCTTTGATGCAAAGGGATTCTCATAATTGTAACTCTTTACAATTCACTTGTAATGCTATTATGTTCTAAGGACTTTATCTACATAAGTGCAATAATCACTATTATTCTAATACTTATAGATAAAGAAATACCCTAACATTATCATTCAAAAACAAACAATAATAGTTGCTACATGAAATAACCAAATAGTGTTAATCACAGTCAAGCCTCGATTGGCTTAAAGGGCTTATACTAACACCTTTGTGAATGTATGTTTACTTTACTAGCTAATCAGTAGTCATGATGACTTTGAACTATTCTTTTGTTTGTGTAAACGATGACATATGTCACACAAGAATCTTTCCTGAAAAAATTCAATTCTCATTATTATGCTAATTTTGGCCCTAAACATCTCTCTGGTTCTACAAGAGCTTTTAGCATATTGAGCCCTTTTCAATGTCCCTTAGAAGCGCCCCCTCTTCACTTTCACATAATTGGTTTCTTAATTAAGAGTAACTCGTATTACTCTGATTGAATCTCTGATGCATAAGAACCATTGAAAGCATTTCTTATCCCTTACCTTACACATCACTATTTTATCATAAGAATAGCTAGAAAGATGTCTTCCTCACTGATATAATAAAGTTTATACAATTAGGTTGTCCATTTGAACCTATATTTTAGGATCCCCATTTAGCTAGGTTAGGTTTTCTTTATGTCAAGTTATTTTATCATGGGCTTTAGTCATAACCCTTTTCGATAATTTCTTAACTAACTTTTTATTTAACCTTTTGGTTAACGGATCCGCAATGTTATCCTTTGACTTTGCATATTCAACAAAGATACCTTAGTTAAGGGTTGTTGTCTAATGGTGTTTTGTCTACAACGTATATGTCTAGACTTACTGTTATACATAATTCTTTGTGCCATTCCAATAATAGATTGATTGTCACAATGTATACAAATTGTTGGCATAAGCTTTGGCCTTTTAAGAATATCCATTAAGAATTGAAGTAACCACTCAGCCTTTTCTATACATTTGTCTAAAGCAATAAACTCAGATTTCATAATGTATTTAGATATTACTATTTGCTTTGAGGATTTCCATGATATTGTTGCACCTCCTAGTGTGAAAACATATCCACTGGTTGACTTAAAATATTTTATATCATATATCTAAATTTGCATCATAGTACCCTTCTAATGTAGCTAGATATCTTGTATAATGTAGCCCATAACTATAAGTAAAATGTAAGTACCTTAGTAATATTAATCCTTGCTAGTGGTCAGCCCTTGGATTACTCGTGTATCCACTCAGTTTGCTAACTACAAATGCTATGTCAGGTCTTGTACAACTCATAAAGTACATTAAATTTTCTATTACACTAGAGTACTCTATTTGAGAAATACTCTCACATATATTCTTAGATAAATGTTGACTTACATTTATCAGTATCTTAACCACACTGGTATCATTCTTATTAAAATTTTTGAGAATTTTGTCTATATAATGTGATTAATTTAGAATGAGTCCACTAGATGTTCTAGAGATTTTTATTCTCAGTATAACATCTGCTAGATCGATATTCATGTCAAATTTAGGAATTTAACATATTCTATAAAGATTTGATCATCTTATCATCATCACTACCCATAATGTCATCAACATAAAGACACAAAATGACATAACCATTTTTTGTGTTCATAACATAGACACATTTGTCACACTAATTGATTTTAAAACCATTTGCCATCATGGTATGGTTAAATTCTTCATGCCATTGTTTTGGTGTCTGCTTTAAGCCATAAAAAGACTTCATCAATTTACAGATTTTCTTTTATTGCCTTAGGACAAAAAACCCTTAGGTTGTTCCATATAGATTTCTTTATTTAAATCCCCATTTAGAAAAGCCTAATAGAGCTTATTCTTGTCACAAGAGAATACATATCAAAGTAATCAAGGCCTTCTCGTTGTTTGTAACTTTTAACTACAAGTCTTGCCTTATAATTGTCAATTGATCCATCATTTTATTTTCTCATAAAAATCCACTTGGATCCAATAACTCCCAAGTATAATTTTGCGTTATAGACTCAATTTCACTGTTAATGGCCTCTTCTCATAAAAGACGTTTTAAAGAGTTTATATCTTTTTTTGTGGTAACTTTGAGGGTTTTTTTTCTAGCAAAATAAAAAATAAAAAAAATTAGACCAAAAGATTTTTTTTGTTATGGAGGAAGATTCACTAATTCCCATGTATGGTTTTGCATTGTAAACTCAATTTCACTATTAATGGCCTCCTTCCATAAAAAACCTTCTTAAGAATTTATAGCTTTTTTGTAACTTTGAGGGTTACTTTCTAGTAAAAAAATTAGACCAAAAGATTTTCTATTCTAATACATTCGCTACGTCTTGGCTTAAGCTCAAAGCATTCTTTTGTTTATGGTTATGGTCTTGGCTAGCCTCACTGATAGTCTCATGAGTTCATTCAAATGAACTTGATAAGTCTTTAGACCTACAACAAAATACATCTTCAAATAATGATGCATTTCTAGATTTTATTATTGTATTTTTGTGTTTCTCAAGTATTGTTGAATCATACACAAGAGACTGATATTCACTACTATTATATGCATATAAAATAAAGATGCAATCAACTAATTTTGGACATATGTAACAGCCCGTTACCACATTTTTCACGTATTTACATACAACTTTACCGGTTGGGCTGTCTGCGATGCCAATAACATTCTACAATGATAGTGATAAATAATAACATTTATTTATCAAATACGGAATATGAAATTCTTTTCATTATTCCTTACATCTGACATCCCCTATTGTCTTTGTCTCAATAAAGTAGTACTGTATACATATGTCTGAAATGTAAAAGAGAAGAGACTGTACCTGTCACGTTTAAAATAACATGCCTCAGCGCTTTAAACGTAGCTGTACCCATCTGAGAGCTAATTCTCTAACTCCGTATCTTTTATCTGTGGAGTTAAAACAAAGGGGTGAGTGATTCATACGCTCAGTAAAGGAAACATATGCTGCTTTATAAAATCAAAACTATATACCACAAACTATTTGTTTTTCCTAAAATCACGTCAAATAGGAAAACAGTGGTTATAGTAAACAGTACTCGTAATGCACCATTCAAATGTTTGCTCAACAGTTTATAATATCATGTAATTTAAATAAAAATTAGGATTTAACAAATCCTTTTAGTAAACAGAAATCAACAAGTTGAGACTAGGCATCACCCTACGAGTAAATCATGCTATTATCGTTCCCCCTCCCCTTTACGAGAACGGAATCTACCGCTATTGGGGTGCACCCGTAGGCCATCGCCCTTTGCGGCTATCTCTGCTAGATCTATGGCCATAATCTATAGATGGTCCTCGGGTCCACCTGCCAGGTGACCTCGAGACTTGCTGATGACTTGGTGGGTCCATCAGCCTCATACTCATAATAATGCATGAAACTAGGGGCCTAAAGTCTCAAAATCAATTTATATCTCATGAAAACCTTTGTGGAAATTATCTCACCCATATTATCATTTTCTCATAATGATTTGATTTCCAAAAAGGTTTAGGCTTTCTGTTTACAGACACCTTGAAAACATTCCAAAATCTCAACGTTTAAAACCTGCTCGCCCATGGTCAGCTCGCTCAGTGCAGAGAACTTGTGTTCGCCCGCCAACCTTTGCTTTTAAAACAACAAGCAAAATTGGCTCGCCCTCAGTGGCTCGCCCATTAGTCAATTCGCCCAAGGGTCTACTTGCCCAAAAAGTTTCACATTTTCTATTTTTCAAAAATATTAATTCAAAGTTTATTTATTTATTTATTTAATTTGTGTTCAGAAAATACTCATAAATCAATTTACCCATGAGCAGTTCGCCAGGTACGGTGAACTAGTGTTCGCCCGCCAGCCTTGCTTTTAACACAAAACGTAAAATTGGCTCGCCCATTATGGCATTGCATGGCCAACTCGCCCATATCATAAAGAATAGGGATCGCCCGACCCAAAACAACATAAAAAGGGGTTCACCAAGTTGACTCGCCCGGATTTATATTAAACACAAGGCTACTCGCCCACGATATCAAATACAATAAAAGGAGCTCGTCGAAATGGCTCGCCTGACATTATCCGTTCGCCCAAGCACAGGATTATTCATAACAATGCATGTCGAAAACAAAACAATTTCTCAATAATTTCATAAATTTTAACTCCACAGGACATGCATTCACTTCACACACATCTCCCTTACCTGGTCCAACGAAGCCTTGATTCGCCCTGCTTCCTGCTTGCCAATAGCCATTCCCAATTATCGGCTGCGAATAATATATAAATTCCATTAATATTTTCTTCATATATTTTTCCATTAATTGGGCGAGTCTTGAAATAATCAACCAGCTCGCCCACAAACATTTTACTAGCTCGCCACTCCGAGCTCGCCATTCAGCAAATGGCTTACACGTGGGAGCTCGCCCTCCATTACTCGTCATTCATGTATTTGGGAGCTCGCCAACATTCAACTCGCCATTACCTCGGTTTAAACTAACATGTGGCAACCTCGCCACTACCACATTCCAGCTCGCCCATGATCACTGAGCTCGCCCATGATCATTGAGCTCGCCCATGAATTAAACTAGCGTTGGGCGACCTCGCCCATTTGAACAAAACTTTATGCTTGGCGAGTTCTTATTTCCTACTCGCCTCATTGGCGATTACTAACTTTCAACATGGGCGATCACCATAGTCGCCATTCTCGTCACTTATTCCATTATTTTCCTTGTTTTCATATTCTCTAAGGATCTAACTAAAACAAAGCTGCATTCTATGTTTATTATGTTGTAAACATATAAATCTACCATTGAATATCAAGAACACCTTAGAAATATGAAACTCACCTCAACCAACTATACTTCCAGAACAGATTGCTTTCCATTTCACGTTGGCCTTCCTTTGCTTATTCCTTTAACTCATCAAACTAAGGAGGAAAGGTTTGCAAGCAGGTTTATGTGTTTAGCCAACTGAAGAGTGAAGCTCAGTAAATCAAGCATGACAGGAATGGAAGGAATAACATAAACTTGCAGTTGTGTAGCTCTCTCGTGAAGAAGACGAATTTGGCTAAATCAATTTTCCTCAAATGTTTCTTCTTATATAGCCATGCTATCCAATCAGAACCCATCACTTGGTCTTATCCCGGTCTTCTTTCATTAATTTCACTTCATGCATTAAAAACAGAAGAAAAACTGCAGCAGAAGGAACGGCTACGAGAAGCTGTTCTCTGCACATTTTAACTTACTTCACGTGCCATTAATTGTCTAAACCGAGAAGCCAATGGCGTGAAGTCCACAGCCACTTTTCTTGACTTATTACACCTTTTGTCTTATTCCTCAACCAATAAGGTTATTTCCTTTATTGACTTTATTCTTTCTCAATTTATTGTCTTCAACCGTATGACTTACAAAGTCAATTTTAGCTACAAAATGGTCACATGCTGATTCCAGTTCCAGTTCGCCTATCTCAATTTCAGTTGGCCAACCTTTCATCTCGCCAACTTTATCTTGATGCCAACTTAAAATTTGGCAATTACGAGAATTTTCCTCTTCTTGGCGATCACATAGAGGTTTGGCGAGTAGCAATTGCCTTTCTCGCCAACTTGGCCTTTCACTTGCCCCTCTATATGGGCGACCACCTTACTCGCCAAATACATTGGCGATCACAGTCCTCGCCACACGCGGGCCATCATCTATCCACAGCCTTGGCGAACTTACCTATTCGCCAAACCAAAGAAGCAACCAATCAACTCGCCCTACTCAACTTGCCCTACTCAACTTACCAACCTTGCTCTGATTCATTGGCGAACTCACTTATTCACCAGTATGGCCATCAGACACTAGTCATCCTCCATTGACGATCACCCTTGTTTGCCCATTGGTGAGCTCTTCCATTTAGTACTCGTTTGTCAAGTATTTCACATAAATTACTCCATTCATATCTCAAGTAAAAGAGCTTTTCCACCCAAGTGGAAGTCAATATTCATTATTTATTTAATTTCCATTATTAATTTAATGAAATTAGACTCTACAGTAGTGTAGAATCAGGTTTTACATTTTCTTCCCACTTTAAGAGATTTGGTCCTCCAAATTTCAACTGGACCTATCACTGAAAGAGCTCTGGATACTTCTCACCTATAAGGCTATCTACTCTCTAGTAGCCTCCCATTGCCAGAGCATTTCAATCAAAGGATTTATCTTAGATCACAATCACTTTATCACAATACTTTATCCCTCCTATCTAAAATCCGTACCGATTTCTCATCGTAACTCATGTCCTCTCTAATCTCTAGGACTCATGTCGAATCACTTGAGAAGGATATGGATAGTACTTTCTCATCATTGAGACATGGTATACGTTATGCACTCTTGACAACTCCGGAGGTAGTGCACATCTCTCATACGATCTAAGATCTCCAAAGATCCCATACGTCTAGAACTCAATTTCCCTCTCATTATGCTTCTAAATGGTGAGACCTTATATACACAATTTCTTGTATATCTCAAGAAGTCTGTTCAACCAAGTCGAAAATAATTCTCGGTCTCCCATTTTCTCATGCTATCATGGATTATATCGTCTGTTTAATAAACCCTTTCAAGTGCTATGCCTATACTTCTCCTTTGGCCAATATCATAAGCAAACTCTGCCAGGGTAGAGGATTATCCCAGGAGCCTATAAAATCAATTGCACACGCTTACCTATATTCTCGAGTGTCCATATTATATGCTCGGATTGTCTCTCATTCAACGGATAAACTGCGGTGCAAAACTCAAATGGGATCCCATAGCTTCCTGTAATCTCTCTCAACACTGAGATACGAAGCGGGACTCCCTATCAAATGTAATGCTCATTGGAACACTGTATAACCTCACCATTTTCCCTAACATATAACTCGGCCAAGGTACTATTTAACTCAATGAATTCCATACTCAAGGAATAAGCAGACTCTCTCGATATATCCGCAACTATCCAGATAGCATTTACTCTTTTCAATTTTCATTTACTATAGGAATTACCACCAACATAGGTATCTTTCTTCCTTATCACATTTTTAACTTTTATTAAATCTCGTCTCTAATATGAGACCACGAATATCTCTTTATACTCTATATTGTCTTTAAAAGTCCTGCCCATCTCTTCAGGCCATCAATAGTCATCCCTTTGGCGCTTTTCTGTGCTCTAGGATTACTTTTTCAAGTGAGTCGGCGACTACATAGTTCGCTCACATCTCACACATATTATCCGCTATTGGGCGATCGCCCAACTCATGGGTCGCCCATCCCGGATTTTGCTCAAGGTCCTGAAGAATCTCGACTTCTTCTCTCAAAACAAATTTACACTCCCTGAAGTCTTTTATCATCCTTGGGAGTTAGCAATTTTCACTTCCTTTACACAGTAACTCATTCAGACTATTTATCACTTATCATCTCATTCAGTGCTTAGTCGATAATAATTTTGGGTGACTATCATTTAGATAGTTTTAATCATTCGTATATAATTGTCCCAGTAGTCTCTAAAATACAACGCACTCGCTCTCAATATATCCCGAAGCGTCCACACAATGCGCTCGGATATCTATATCAATCTGAGGCGGTGCTAACAGCAAAATTTAGAAATCCCAAAGCCGCTTACTATCTTCTCAAAGCATGTGGCAAATCAGGGATCCCTATCACAAGTACCCACTCACTGGAACTTCATATATGCTCTTTTTGTTTCACTGATATATATCGACTAAGGCATTCAGGACATCCCGAAACATGATGATAAAGTGAATTAAATCGGTTACACAATCCATAATCACTTTTATAACCTCATGGTTAAACTATGACTGCCTTTCTTTTGCAGTCCTTAATACTAACCACCGATTACGTCTCAGGTAATCATTTTCCCCTCGATAACTTTTATTATATCAAGTTATCACTTTATCTCTTCTATTCTCCTAGTACATGTAATGTCACTTCTTGGAGAATATATTTGAGAGTATAACTTCCTCACATCAATTTCTGAAATTTACTTTATTATCTTTCATATTTTCATCACCACTTTATTTATACAATTTCACATTCCCATTATGTACATATATACACATATGTATATCCTTTTTCCGGATTAGCAGTACTTCTTGTATCTGCTCCTCTGAGTATGACGATTTCATCTTGTTAATTCTGGCTTGTCATTAATTCCAGCCATAACTACATAATGATCAGAGGAAATCACATTTATTCTTATACTTGGGAACCACCTCATAACTCGTGTTCCCTAGTCATCATATGACTTGTCTCTTAAGACAATTTCATTCTTTCACCTTCATCACCACAATCGTTTTTCTCACTTAATATAGTACTTTACATAGTTATCAAATCGAGATACGTATCGTGAATCGAAATTTTATTTTTAAGGATCGAGTATCGAGTATCGTATCGTATCGTAAGATACGGTAAATAACTTTAAAATTAATTATAAATAATATATACACATGTAAGATAAATAAAATATTAAAAATATTATACATATTAATAGGATTAAGTATATGATAAAAATAAAAAAGTATGAATTTTTTCAAACACTTAGCATCTTCATTAATAGTATATATTTTTAAATAATATTTTTAAATATTTTTTATTTTTAATTTTCTAACTAAAAGTTTATTTTTTTCAATATTTCAAGATTAAATTATATAGAAAATATGTTTTTAAGTGTTTTTTAGGTTAAAAAACTATTAAAATTGCATTTTTAGTTAATTGGGCCAAATCAGATTTTTTGGGCCTGGCCCATTGTTACTCTAAAGTGTATCGAAGTGAATCGGTGTATCGTACGATACGTATCCATTCGCTTGTGTATCGATAGATACGCTACCGATTCATGATAAAACCGATTCTTTGTATAGATACGTATCGAATTTATACTGAATCGAACCGAATCGTACGATACGTATCGTGTATCGTACGATTTTGATAACAGAGGTAGTTTACCATTACCTTCTTGTAACCATTTTGAATACTATACTTATACATACCCATTCACTTTCACTTTCTCAGAAATAAATATTGCATCAATAATATAGCAATTCCACAAATTTCCTTCACAAATTATTTATGCCATATAGGTAACTCTCATAAATCCTATACCTCAATAACCACACTTTAATCTCACTTAAGTAGTGAGATCCTTTACTCAGACAATTTCAATGTCCACTCAATCATTCGAGACCTCACGTCTCTACTGTGTATAGTTCAATTAGAACTCATGTTCACTGACTTAACAGTATGGTTTTCCATTCCTAGAAGTTCGTGACGTTATTCAATGATATTGCTTATATCAATATACTTATTTATTCTCTTAAATCATCCTAGTTGGCTCTAGGCACACAAATAGGAAGGATACTACAGTCGGCTAGGGATCCAGATAGAATATGATAGGTATTTTAGAATACCATACTTGTTCCGAAACCTAGAAGCAACTGTAGAGAGTACAAATCCCGTTGTTTTTCAAAACGATAAAATTTTCATTTTCACCAGTTATATCAAAACAGTTTAGTTCTCTACTCATCAATCTCTTGAGTAATTTCTCAAGCTCTTCTGATTCACTGGTAAGAGCTTACAAACAGATTCCATGTTGTGAATCGAGTCAACAATCTCTCGAATCCACGTTATTCCAAAAGTTTATTTAGAATTTCATCTCATCATGTAATTTCAAATTCACAAACTCATTTCATCTTGGATGTCTCGTTATTTACATCCAACCAAAGCGCTATGTATCCTCCAAACACATGTATACATTTTCAAGTCACTTTACAAATATTTTACAATATTTCAGTTTTATGGATATCGTAACGGACCAGCCCAACCGGCCATGGCAGCCCCTTTTTAGGCCCATCAACAATGATTGCTATGACAACGCAACTTATCCATACTGTCCTCTTTGGCGAATGCCTCGACGCCCGGTCCTTCCAATCGTGCTCAAGCTCGCCCATCTCAAGGTTTTCTTTCGCCTCCGCAGTGACTCGAACGCTTGACTTCCTTAATTGTCAAGTTACTACTAATATTCATTTTCCTAAAACGTATGGAGTATATATAACCAGTATTATCATCGATATTTACATCGTTTCTCACACAATTCACTTTTCATAATACTAAAAAATCCCTAACCAAAACAGCTCATGTTTTACTTCAATTCAGACCCCAATATCCACAACAGGACCAACTATCTTGTGACCTCTCATAGTATATACTTCGGGTCGCCTTACTCATTCATATATCAATGGGGTCCACAGTAGGGATCATCCTTTACACCATCAAATACTATTTTATCATAAATTTTATGCTAAATCCACTTAGTCATTTGAGATTCAGAGAAAGCATTTCAATATAGGGGTATGTTTGTAAATTTCCCTTTTTATTCCAATATCATCGTTTCAGGATCTTAATTCGATATGGACAGAGAAGTCCTGGTGGGGCCCTCATCGAGTTCCTCACTGTACCTTACTGAATAGATTTGACATTATGATGATAAGATCGCTTATCTCATGCAAATTTACCGGATTACAATCTCTATTTGTAACCCTTAATTCACAGACTTTCATCACATTTCACCACTTAACTCAATTCACAGTCATTTGACTCCTCTATACATTCAGACTATACGGTACTACAGGGGATGTTAACCTTTCTCAACACTTTTCGTGCTAAAAGCTGCATTATATGTTTATTATGTTGTAAACATATAAATCTACCATTGAATATCAAGAACACCTTAGAAATATGAAACTCACCTCAACCAACTGTACTTCCAGAACAGATTGCTTTCCATCTCACGTTGGCCTTCCTTTGCTTATTCCTTTAACTCATCAAACTAAGGAGGAAAGGTTTGCAAGCAGGTTTATGTGTTTAGCCAACTGAAGAGTGAAGCTCAGTAAATCAAGCATGATAAGAATGGAAGGAATAACATAAACTTGCAGTTGTGTAGCTCTCTCGTGAAGAAGACGAATTTGGCTAAATCAATTTTCCTCAAATGTTTCTTCTTATATAGCCATGCTATCCAATCAGAACCCATCACTTGGTCTTATCCCGGTCTTCTTTCATTAATTTCACGTCTTTCATGCATTAAAAACAGAAGAAAAACTGCAGCAGAAGGAACGGCTACGAGAAGCTGTTCTCTGCACATTTTAACTTACTTCACTTGCCATTAATTGTCTAAACCGAGAAGCCAATGGCGTGAAGTCCACAACCACTTTTCTTGACTTATTACACCTTTTGTCTTTTTCCTCAACCAATGAGGTTATTTCCTTTATTGACTTTATTCTTTCTCAATTTATTATCTTCAACCGTATGACTTACAAAGTCAATTTTGGCTGCAAAATGGTCACATGCTGATTCCAGTTCCAGTTCGCCTATCTCAATTTCAGTTGGCCAACTTTTCATCTCGCCAACTTTATCTTGATGCCAACTTAAAATTTGGCAATTACGAGAATTTTCCTCTTCTTGGCGATCACATAAAGGTTTGGCGAGTAGCAATTGCCTTTCTCGCCAACTTGGCCTTTCACTTGCCCCTCTATATGGGCGACCACCTTACTCGCCAAATACATTGGCGATCACAGTCCTCGCCACACGCGGGCCATCATCTATCCACAGCCTTGGCGAACTCACCTATTTGCCAAACCAAAGAAGCAACCAATCAACTCGCCCTACTCAACTCGCCAACCTTGCTCTGATTCACTGGCGAACTCACTTATTCGCCAGTATGGCCATCAGACACTAGTCATCCTCCATTGACGATCACCCTTGTTCGCCCATTGGCGAGCTCTTCCATTTAGTACTTGCCCGTCAAGTATTTCACATAAATTACTCCGTTCATATCTCAAATAAAAGAGCTTTTCCACCCAAGTGGAAATCAATATTCATTATTTATTTAATTTTCATTATTAATTTAATGAAATTAGACTCTACAGTAGTATAGAATCAGGTCTTACATTTTCTCCCCACCTTAAGAAATTTGGCCTAGTTTTTTTTATTTTTTATTTTTCTTAGGAAAGTCTTTTAAACTTTTTCTTAGGCCTATATAAGGAGCACATAGCTCTTATAAATAGCATCCCTCACGTCTCTCTTCCCTCTTTTAGTCTTGTAGGATTTACTTTAGGATTTTTAATAAAAATTTTATTTTTCTTTATTTTTGATTAGTTACTGATTTTTATATTAAATTTAGCAAAAATATTTTATTTTTCTTATCTTTCTTATTCTTTTTGATTTCTTATTATTTTTTTATAAAATTATTTTCTTTTTATTTTTTTTAACGATTTCTTTCTTGGATTTTTTTTAGACTTTGCAATTTCTTGTTTTATTTTTAATTATTGTTTGTTTGAATCTTATTAGATCATAATTGTAAGAGCCTTGCCCGATCACCAGGCCGTCGGTGAGCATCCCCTAGGCAACTCCCTCGCCCCAAGTTTACTCTTATTACATCGTCAAGGCCTCACCCGTATCACTAGGCCGATGGCGAGCATCCCTTAAGCTCCTCGCCCCAGGTTTACCTTGACAGCGAGAGTAGGCGATCGCCTGACACTCACCAACAACGTATTGTCCGCTCTGGGAGGTCGCCCACCCTCACAACTTTACCTCAAGGCTCCTGAAGAACTCAGGATAATGCCTTGAGCGCATTTGCTAAGGCTCAAACTCTGGCATCCTTAGATACCCGAGCCTTACACTCATGATACCATTGAGACAAGTAGAGCAGACAATACGTTGGTGAGTGTTGGGCGACCTCCTACTCTCGCTGTTAAGGTAAACCTAGGGTGAGGAGCCTAAGGGATGCTCGCCGTCGGCCTGGTGATACGAGCGAGGCCTTGACGATGTAGCAAGAGTAAACCTGGGGTGAGGGAGTCGCCTGGGGGATGCTCGCCGACGGCCTAGTGATCGGGCGAAGCTCTTACATAACCAAATGAAGCTCTCACAGGGGGTCATTTTTAGTGAACTTATTCTCTAATAAGCACCCACATGCTATCCTCAAATATTGTCATATTTCAACACATGAGATTAGTTACTTACTTCATAAGTAAAGAAGCTTTGCATGTTTTAGTCTTTGAGCACTATCAATGCTCTATCTCAATAGTACGTGGCTAGGAACAAAGCTTTGATGTATAAGGACCTTCATAATTGTAACATTTTATAATTCTTTTGCAATGCTTATATTGTTCCATGAGTTTCACTTCATTTGGTAATTAATAACCAAAATTATTGTCAATTTAAATGGTAAAGGGAAGCCTTTATGTCACTTACTACAAGTGACTACATATTGTTGTGGTAACATACCTCATGCCAAGTGAGCTGGCTCTAAAGCATATACTAACAATCTTTCACTTGCACAAGTCACTACAAAAAATGGAACTTTTAAGGGCACTTTCATATCAGCGGTTTTACCAACCGCCGGTAATTCATTTTTTTTAAATGCTTTTCCCGGCTCAAACCATAAGTGCCGTTATTTACCCTGCTTCTAACGACCCAAACCCCCCTTTTGTTTTTTGGAAACGACCTAACCCCTTTGCTCTTCTCATTAGGCAATCTGAATATATCCTTCTTCTTTAATCATTTTGCTTTAAGAATTCATTTTTCTTCATGGCAAATCAAAATTTCCCCTAATTTGGAAACCAAACCCTTGCTTTTCCTCTCAACTCTCACATTCTTCTCTTCTTTTCATCGATCATCTCATCTCAACTCTCACATTCAAAGCATCACTAAGCCGGCGATTTGAAGATGGGCTCGTAGAGGTGGAGTGAGTGGAATCAGTGGCTTGATCTATGAGGAGACTCGTGGATTGAAAAGAATCAATCGATCTCACTCTTGTTCAAAACTAGTGACATTGCCATCTGTGCTCACTCTTGTTCAACGGTAATGGACTGATCATTGGTTGATCTCACTTTACTAGTTTCCTTTTTGCTCTCGTATTGACTATTTATGTTTCATCAACTCCAAATCTTAGGTCATTAGGTTGTCGGTTTATGTTTTCATTAGGTTACAAATAGAGTTTTCGAAACATAAATTCAACTAATTTCAAGCAATTTTTTCTTGCTGGTGTTTGCTATTTAAAGCTACAGTTCATCTTTGTTAGACTGTAAAGGATGTCGGCCAAGGTATCGCTCAATGTCTTATACTTGAATAGGAATTTGATTTGCTTATCTTTTAATCAGATCAAAACAACGTCAAATCCCTAACTGCTCTTGTGACCTGTGAGAACCTGAAAAATAAAATTCAGTCCCTGAACAATGATGTTATAGCAGCTGTCAGTTTCATATAATCAGCTAGGATTCCTTTTTTTGCTCAGCCACAATCAGTTAGGATTTATTCTTTGTTCAACTAAGCAATTGGGAAATTTGTTCAAAACTGAAAAATCTGCTAGCTATCTGTTACACCCAATTTTATTCGAGGTTTTTAAAACTGGACTTGAAGATTTTTGATTGCGTCTTTTGCCTGGGATTAGACCTGGGTTGCAATTTTTAATTGCAGTTCCTAATAATTTTCTTGATTAAAACTCCCATTGTTTATGGTCAAACTTCTTTTGGATTAGAATTTTATTGATTTAGGAATAAAATTTTTAATCCTAGTTAGAAGTTAGAATTGTTGATTTGTAAGAAAAGGATTTGCTTTCATGTCAGCTGCTTTCATTTCTAACTGTGGTGCCAGCAACTTCCGTTTGGAAGCTCTTGATGGGCTTGAAAAGGCAAATGTCAAGATAGATTCTTATGGTGGTTGCCATAGAAATCGAGATGGGAGAGGTGTTTTTTTTATGCTTTTTGATATTTAAATTAATTATATACTGGCATACATTCTGATGGTAAACTATTAAATGTTGCATAATAGAAATTCACTGTATTTCCTATAGGTAAAATGGTGATTCTGTCTATGTTTTCTTTTAGTTTAAAACTTTCCCTGCATTTCTGAGGTTTGGGGGAAATTGTTTTGCTCGAGGAGAACCTTAGACAATGGATTGAGGCACTAACTTGAGTGATTACTTAATTGCTTGTCACAGCATGCATGTGCTTGTGTACTGTGTAAAGTAGTGCATGAATATATTTCATGTTAATTTTGCAGTGGACAAAGTGGAAACTCTGAAACGCTATAAGTTTTGTTTGGCTTTTGACAACTCCAATGAGGAGGATTATGTCACGGAAAAGTTTTTCCAGTCTCTTGTTGCAGGTATGGACATTATTTCTGATGGCCCCTTGAACATTATATTATGACAAAGGATTTATAGGCAGCAAATATTTCTTTTCAGTTCTTGGCTCCTTTTGATTGATGTTTGAAAACTCCATTCTACTTGAGTCTCTGAAATTGAACTTAAATATATGTCTCCATAGGGAAATAATTTTTGTTTCGAATGAATGCTGAAAGTTTTGCCCAAAATTGGGAAACAGTTGGCATAAACAATTTCTGACCAAGTTTTTAGAAACAGGACCCTGAAAATTGCCATCCCTGCTGGAAAGGATTCATTTGTGTTTTCATTTTGAACCTGAATGTGGAAACCATTTGGCCTCATTTCACCATTTGATTAATGGAAACATTAAATTTTGTAAGAACTGTACCTGTAGTGGTTGGTGCTCCTAATATTGAAGATTTTGCTCCTTCTCCCGGTTCAGTTTTACATATTAAGGAATTGGAGGATGTTCCGTCAGTTGCTATAAGAATGAAATACCTTGCAGAAAACCCTGATGCTTATAATCAATCATTAAGGTGAATATGCCAGTTTACTAAGACCTGTTTCTTTTTATGGAATACTTGGTTAATAAAGGGTTAACTGCTTATGGTTGAGAATTAGATATTGGGTTTTTTTATTAAGTGATTCTGCAATTTCAATTGGCAATTTTCTTTAACTTTTCATGTTTCTAATTGTTTAGAATTTAAAAGCTGAGAAAGTTTGTCCTTTGTGTATGCAAATTCAGAATTAAATAGTGTCTGTGCGGTTTATCCCTTGTTAGTTAAACAATGTGTTTTTCTTGTAGAATTTTCTACGGAAACATATTCTAGATGTTTGCATGGTTTATGGCACTAAGCACGGAGTGGAATGCTGTAATAAAAGATTTTACATGGAGTTGTTCTTTCAATAATCACCAGTTAAGTGGCATATGTTACTATAACTTCTGTCTCTGAATTTCGTCTGGGAGAAAATAGTTCTAGGTAGCATTTTCTTGCTGACTGAAGTATTTTACATCCTCATGCCTGGAAAGTTAACCAAAAAAAGTTTCACTTTTTTAATATAAATATTATAATGACAGGTTAGTTGTCATCGTGGTTTAATGGTTAAATGGTAATTTTCTAATATCATGATTTGGGAAGCAAAAAATTGCATTGCTTACTGGCAATATTTCTTTCTCCTTTATTTAGATCAATGGTAATTTTCTAATATCATGGTATTTTAAATTCATTATATATTTAATATTGTATTTCTTTGGTCCTCGTATTATTAGCTTTATCTTTACTTAAACTTGTTCATCTTATCAGGTACAGGATGCTTGTTTACTTGAAGTACTGCTTTACAGGTCTTGCTTTTCCACCAGGTATCAGTTTTATTTTATTGAATTAGTGAAAAAGATGCATGCTTTTAATTCAACTTATCTTCTGACAATTAAGAATAATAAAAATATTAACTGTTTTTCCTGGCTGTGTGTAGAGAATCAATTGACCTATACGTCATGTGGAATTTGTTAGTTTAATAATTGCTTATTGCTTCATTAACACACATTTGCAATGCTATCCAATGAATTGGCATATTGAAAATGACATCATATATTAACTTTTATTTATAGCGACATTAAACTTGAATTTCTAGGGATTTTGCATTTCTGAACTAGTACATAGGGCCTTACATATTTTTGAATGATTTATCATCTTTGGTATGGAAATGGTGATGCTGATAATTTGTTCAATGTTATTCTAAGAAACTTTTAGTACTAAAACATCCAAAAGAAGAGAGAAACAATTACTGGTATGCAGAGAAACAATTTCTGAACTAGTATATTTAGGGCCTTACATATTTTTTAAAGAGTTGAGTGAGATTTAAAGAGTTGTTTATTTGTTTGAAATGAATGGAATATCTTTTACAATTTGTTTAGCTTTTGTCTTCTAGCTTATTAATTTATTCCTATTTCTCTTATGAGTTCAATTTGAATCTGCATTCTCTTTCTTTAATGATCTTCAAAGCCACTTTCTCTTGTTTATCATTTCCTTGCTGGTTCCTAAACAAATGTTGCATTCTGTTTCTAGTAGTTGTTGCTTACATGTTGAAAAATTTATACGTCTTCTGGAATGTATTCTTTCATTTTTGATTCTGATTAGACCTACAAGTATAATGTATTGTTCTCCCTTGTTACTTTTTGCTTTATTGACGCGCCAGGCCTCTGAGCTCTTGTTCGCATCCTCGTCTCCCTTAATCGTTTCCGCGTTCTGGTTTGCGCTCCTGATTCGTATGTAACTACATTTCTTGAATCCTTTCCTCATAAATATTTGTATACTTATATAATCGTGTATGTTCACATATCTGATTCTCGGCTGATCAAGTTCTTCATTTTGTTTTATTATCACAACTCAGAACTGTTTTATGAAAGTTAGTGGCACCTTCTGTAAAACATAGGATCGTCATGGTCATTTTGTTTGAAATTTTCCTTCTTTCTGTTGTTCCCAGGGAGAAATCAGCTGTTAGTCACAGTAGCACATACCGTCACCCTGTTTCTGTAAAGCAAGTAGATATCAATGGAGCAATTGCTTATGCTGTTTCTGGTTTGTTTTTATTAACATTTTATCCCCTGCCAATAATAATTTTGAGTTCCAATTTTAATTAGATAAATGTTTTAGAAATTTGAGGATGATCATTTCTCAAGTGTAAAGCAATGCATTACTGGTTTTAGTTTACCCTGCTATTAGTATGTTCAGCTGTAAGACCAAAAGGTGTAAGAACAAGTACTAGATTATAAGAGGAAAAATTTTCAGCTGTTATTATTAGTGAGACATGTTATTCTAGGTACATTTAGTTGGTGATAATAGTTAAGTGGTTTCATTCTCTCTTATTGCAGGTTTCAAATGCATCTAGTTCGTTTGGGTCACTACATGCAAATACTTAAGTGAAGATGAAAGCTTCAAGGATAATTGGTATACAATTAAACTAGAAATTTTATGCTTGTATTAGACTTCTAGGAAGTTTAGAAAACTTTATGGCTCTTGTGATTGGTTCTTGAGGATACTATTGGTTACTTTGTGAAGTTAATTGTTGCTTTAAGGATGATAATTGGTATTTTGATAACTTTTTGGTTATAAACACTTTGAATTGAACTTTGAACAAATGAAAGTCACAATTCTTAGGAAATTGTTAATGCATGTGAGTGTTACAATGCAAATAATTCTAGATTTCTCTTTTATTAACCAAAAATTGCATTACCAATTGTTTTATTAACTTGCATTAAAAAAATTTGAATTAAGAGTTCAAATCATTTTATTAAACTATTAGTGAACAATGGCATTAATACAAATAATTAATCAAGCTTTTAAATTTAAAATACAATTCAATAAATATAAAAATTTTAAATTTCAAATAAGACATTTATCGGCACTCTTTTAAATTTAAAATACAATTCAATAAATATAAAAATTTTAAATTTCAAATAAGACATTTACCGGCACTTAAAAGTGCCGGTAAAAGCTTTTAAATTTCAAATAAATTCGAATTTTTAATAGGATTTTTCCCGGCACTTTAAAGTGCTGGTAAAAGCTTTGTGCTTTTAAAGGCATTTAAAAGCGCCGGAAAAAGTCATGCCCCAATTTTCCACCCCTTTCCCGGAATTGAAGTACATCACCGCCGGCAGACCTTCACCGGCATTCACCTAGCCGGCGGTCAGCCGGCGATTTGTTGACCGCCGGTAAGATCTTTACCGGCGTTTAATTGGCCTTTATAAGTGCCGGTAAAAGTGATTTGTCTTGTAGTGAGTGCCCATAACTAATGTATCAAATACTGAACTTGTTCGTTTAGGACTCTTTCATTTTGTGCAAATCACCGTTTGTGATTTTGAGACTGAATGTCTATTTTCAAAACTATTTAACAAAAGTTGAATTTTATAGAAGAAAATAATAACCTAGTAAACGAGTGTCCATTTTATCGTGTTTTCAGAAAGCTTAGTGCACTCTCCTATTTCTTTAATAACATAACCGATTTAGCAAGAAAAAAAAGGTCGAATTATAAGAATACCTTAAGAATCTCAATGGAATATACCCTATAAATAACTAGATTCGGTAGTCGATAGTCGCGGGTCGCATCCGTAATTATGGTTTCTGTATCCTGGTTAATTCTTCACATGCATACTTCTCTGAAAATTCCCTGAAATATTGGGGCATTAGGCATCGACGCCTCTTAGTCCTAGCTAGGCTACTATTCTCAAGCTATAAAATAAAACTAGAAGTACAGCAAGAATGAAGAAAACCTTACCTCAGGAAAACGACTTTAAGAATTAAGAATGAGAAACAAATGGGCATGGGAAGGCCCTGGAGCTCCAGGACATAGCTTAATTTCTATATACGTATGATTTGAAGCAGTGACCTAAGAAACCTAGGGATGTTAGAACCATTGAAAATTTTGTGGTCGCCCCGTTTTTGTCTTGGACTAAACGCGTGTCAAAAGATTTTCACTTACTTTATTTGCCCCACAAAGAAGCATGGAAAAACGGACTTTTTCTTTCTTGATAATATAGAAAAACAGGTTATTTGTTAAGAGTAACTTGTTTGTAGAAGCTGGTGACGATTTGCGTTTTCTTTCTATATTCATTTCCTAAATTTACGATTATTATGTTGAGAAGTCTCAGGTTGGCAGCATATGTGTTGACTTTTTTAATTCGTTGTCATAGGTTTATTGTAATTATTGTAATTAGGTTTCTGCTTTACGAGTATTATCCTTTCTTTTTATGAACATATTTATATTTATACTTAGGTTTGTGTGACTGTATAGGTGTCGAGGTCCTTCTCCAAGTTTAATTTGATTATAATTAATGAAATTTATAAAAATGGAGATACTAATAGAAATAGACCTGACTAGTTAATTTTGTAGGTATAAATCATGAGGTATTCTCATATCACGTTTAATAAAAAAAATTATATTAAACTACAAAAGTTCATAAGAGTTAATTTTGTTTAAATTTAATATTAAAATATTCAAAAACGTTTCTATTAATTTTTAAATATAAATATTTAATGGTGAAATATTTTTATAAATCGTATCTATAATTAAAGCAAAAGTTCTTATCTTAGGCCCCGGCCTAGTGGGCTACCTAAACATCTACATGTCAATTTTCTTTGATATGCGACAATCCCAAGGTGCCATCTACATAACTTATATTAGATTGTCATAGCCACCTAGTTAGCTATGAGTACTGTATTCAATTGTTGCTCAAAAAGAGCTGATCATAGGTGGGTTCAGGTAGTCGAATCTAAGTTTCATAATAATAGTTTAAATGTAAGTTCAAGTCTGATTTAGTCTGAAAATTTAAATTTAACTTTTAGTCCAGACTTATTTTTAATTTTATATCGCAAGCTCTAACCCGGTCGGATCTGCCAAAATATTTTTTTTTATTTTAATTTTTGTTTATTTATTTTTTATTCTTTTAGTCCCTTTGAAGTTTAATGTGATTTGTCGAAATATATATGTCAATTTTCATATTAAATATATATAATCATGTTTATTAATCAATAATGTTTTATGTACATATAGCTACAATATACTTAGTAAATATATTTTTTAAAAAAATTAATTTTATTTATATTCCGGGTCAGGCTAGGCTCGGGCTTTGAAGAGTCAAGCCTGAACAAAAAAAAGGGGCCTATAATTTTTACCCAAGCTCGTTAAATGCATCATATATTTTTGTCCAAACCTGACCAAATTTCAAGCGTGCCTTCCGGTTTAGGCGGGTAACCAAGCCCTTGAACAAGTCTACTCACAATGAAAGAAAATTGTAGCAATTAGCTTCAAAGAAAATTGTCTATAAGCTGAATTCTGATGAAGCATTAGATGAATCAAAGCTTTAATATTAGTAGAGACAATCAAAGAACTAGTAGATAGTGAATGTCAATAAATGAAAAATTGGTTTTGCCAACAAGTGGTTGGATAAAATAGAAGTGGATTTCTTCCCTAGATATTTGGATATGGTTCAAATCTTGGAGTTATTATTGTTGGAAGAACTTTATCATTTACCACTCTTAACCTAAACATGATTAGTTTCAAACCGTAAAACGGATAAAGATATTTGTACTTACACAAAAAAATAAAAAATAGGCTTTTAACAAATACTTTAAACCATATAAAAACTTGAAGAAAGAACAATATCAATATATGATGCTATTAATGTTCTTTTCTCAAAGAATTATTATAATATTTGCGATAATTTTTAGTACATACAATTTATACCATAAGTTTTGCAAAAAAAGAGGATGCTGAGGCTATTCATGTTGTATACATCTTATTTTATCCGAATCTTTTTAAAACTATCGAAATTTTTTAACCAAATTTACTATTTTTTTGGATTTTAATTTTAAACTTGTCTATTGAACTCGAAATTGGATTTTAATTTATTTTAAGTTTTGCTTGAGCCTGAAACCCAAAATTTTTATTTTTTTTAAATTCTTTTTCTTGTTTATTAAAATTCAAAATATAAATATGAAAAATCAGAAAATAAAAAAGTAAAAAAAGAAAAAAAAGGAATTGAAACCATATATTGAGAATCGAAAGTTAACTCATTTCTTTCAATTTTAAAAAATTTGAAATTAGATTGAGTTCTCGCTGATAAGGACATGAGTTGTTGTTTCCCACAGATGGTGCCATTATGTTAAGGTATTTTTAAGGCCTTAATCATAGTTCTTTGAGGATTGAAGATGAGAGAGCTAGTTGTAAAAGTTTTTGGTTCCTATAGGGAAGAACACACGGTCAAGAAGCCTCGAAGTTAAGACTTCATGGCGTACTCCAATGCTCAAGTCCATGTTGACCTAAGATATAAAGGGATGGAGATATGAAATAAGAGAAAGAGAAAAAAAGAAAGCTAATTAGAGGTGAAATAGTTAGGGGGACCAGGAGCTAGAAGAGTTATGAAGAGTCTTCCCTTGTGCTTGGCCTAAGTTTATTTTTATACCTGTGTTATAGTGTCAAACCTATATTCATGATTAAGTATCGATATATTTAGTTCATAGGATAAATAGGGATTCATTAACTATCGATCTTAAGGTATTGATACTGGATGAATACATATTGACACTCTTCGTAAAGGTATCGATACCAAACTTAACATGGTCAGAAGACACAAAGTACAAAGAAACATGACTCTTCGTTTCCTAGGTGTGTACATGAAAACTTACCTAGTACTTCTTTTAAGAAGTTGTCTTTGTCCGAATACTTTAAAATCGAATCATAAATTCCTATAAAAACCACTCAAAGAAACAATTATCCATACGAAGATGGATGTTACGAAGGTTTCAAAAATACTTGAACACCAGTTTCCCAAATGAAGAGAGTAAAGAGCAGTTTGTTCGGTGGTACAGTTAGTATCCAGTAAAGATAAGAATGATTTTAACTTACTGCTACCTTCGACAAATTCGTCTTCCGTACCTAGAATCATTTGTAAACTTTTGTTAGATGTTCTTTTTACAACTCCAACCAACATTCCAGCCAACTACATTCAAACCTTCTTTTGCAGTGCTTCCTATGTCTTTTCCCCCAATGATAGTAGAACATTAATGGCCATCAAATCATTTCTTTTAATAAGAAAATTGGTTATTACAAGAGATATACTGTTAAAGGCCTATCGGATACTTGACAAAGGAGAAATATCTGAAGAAGAAGGATTGAAGAAAGAAGAGAGAGTTCAAGATGATGAACCTAAACATCTTTCATTTATGATACGGTTCAACATCTAATAGTACTTCACCTTCTTAGACCACATGGAAAAGAAACAAATAAAATCAGGAATGTTGACTACTGGTGGTCAATAAGATAAAGAAAGGACAAAAACTAAATCTAGTCCACTTTATATTTGAAGACATGGTAAATATCATCTTAAAAAGAAATCTCTCTATCATGTCAAGCATTCCATGTACTCATCTCTTCAAGTACTTAGGCTTCTTTTTAGGTCTTGAAAAATCCATTATATCTCCTATAACTACCCATTTCTCTCTTAAAACTCATTGGATAGATGGATTCACCTATGATCTCCTTCATGGATGGATAAGGAGAAATTAGGAGTACTTTAAATGTTAATCATGACCAGGAACAGAAGGAAATGTTGGAAACATTTTTGTGTCCTTTGAACTAAAGTATATTTAAATTTGTTTTAATTAAAATTGATTGCTTGTATATATTTGTGTGTTTTTGTTTGATTGAGTGCTTCTTTAAATGTTTACTATGTTTGCTTTGACAAATGTTAGTTTATGAATGCTGGTTTGTCTGTGTGAATTAGATGAATATGTTTTAGGTTTCTTTGTCTACTTGTGTGTTTAGATAGATTCTTTTACTTTATGATGTTATGTGAATTTGTATGTTTATAACAGTTTGGTCAGTCCCAGTAGGACTTAAAACTTGTGTCTTAAGTGTCCATTGTTATGCTATGTTGTTTGTGTGTTTGTCTATTGCATGATGTCCTTTGTTTTATCTTTTCGTACTTGATGTACTAATCGTGATCATTGCTTGAATGGTGAATGTCTCACTATAGGTTTAGTTGTGTAAGCCAATTGTTTGACTTGTTTGGGTTTCACAGAGTAAGTATCTTGTTTGTGATCTTGTGTCTTCATACATTTCTATGTTTTGCATCTCATACATGTCTATGTTAAGTGTCACATTTGTATGTGTGCTGCATAAGTCAAGCCCACTCATCTTACACATATTAGAACATATTGCATAAGTTTGGTTCTAAAAAATATTGAGTCTGGTCACACTATGTATATTTAAGTCGTCTATCTCATGTTGCATGCTTACATCATAAGCATAAAAGCATAAGTATTGCATAAATGAATTATTCATCTGGTTGCATATTCTACATTAATGATCGGTCTCTACACAAGATCAAACCATATATGCTATGCTATAATCTATAAAGTTTGATATGCTTGGTAAAGTATCTTTAGTAACTTTTACTTACCTTCATGCTTACTCATTCTTTATCCTGTCATAACCCTGAGTTTGAAATGCTAAATCTTTTAAATATGACAAAAAGGGGAGAAATATAATAAGTTAGGACTCATATGAAAGCATATAGATAGGGGGAGTAAAATGAGAACCTAAGCAAACCCTCATGCAAAATCACGAACCTTGCTTGAATTTAAGGGAAGAAATTATCTTGCAAAGTTTTTCAAAGTTTTATATCATCTAAAGGGATTACAGGAAAATTTAAGGAAAATTTAAAAGTCGTTCACCATAAGTTTTGTCATATCAAGAAAGGAGAGAATGTTAACTTTGAAATATTATGAATTTGATATGATCTTGAAAAACTTAGGTGGAATGTAATTTCAGCATGATTGCATTGAATGTTTAGCTATTATATATTCATGCTTAACATTTGTAGTAAGTCAAATAAGTATAGACTTAAAGATAAGAACTAAATATGCATATTTAAACTAAAGTTCATCTTGCTTCATTGATCCAATTGCATGTGTTTCATGTAACAGTAAAAATACCAGTTGAATGTATATCGATACAATATGGATTAAATATTGGCAGGACTAATGAAGTACTGATACGCTATCGTGACATTGAAACAGAAGCTAATGTCCTATTCCATCTATCGATATAGCTAAAGAAATTATCGATACTACTTGTTTTGTGTATGCAGGGTTTCACTTAGGAAGTATCTATACACTAAGGGTAGTATAGCTAAACTGAAAGAAGAATCAATGCACTTCAAGGCTGGTTAGTTTCAATGGTCATATTTTTTAGTTTGCCAATAGGAAGATTTGCCCTTAAAGCAAAGATATAAATGTTGGTAGCTTGAAGCAATTTGGGCAAGAGCTAAATTTCTAAATTTAAAGTTATACCATTATCCCTAAAGCTTCAACTCTTCAAGAAAAGAAACAAGACAATACCAAGTTCTTCACATCCTTGTCTCATTTACATTCCTTCAAGTGCTAAATTGTATTATTCAACCTTCGTATAGGCATAGCTAAACCCACTTGCAAACCCATACCTCAATTTGTAAGGGAAAAGTTACCTTGAGTGCATTTTTTAAAGTGAGATGGGGTAGTTAAGGTTTGCTCCTCAGCTAAAAAAAGAGCAGTTGTAAAGGTTGCTCTTGAGCCTTTAAGAAGGGTTGTGTAAAAGTTTTTCCCTCAGCTTGCAAAAAGGAAGCATAGGTTATCCTTGAGCCTGTAAGAAAGGAAGGTTATCCTTGAACCTGCAAAAGGGAGGGTTTTCTCATTTAGCCCAAAAAAGGGAGAGGTGTACCAATTTCAAGTTAGTGAATTTGGTGAAAAATCTTTGAGAGAGTTTCAAAGTAAAGAACGTAGGCGAGTGTTGAACCTCTATAAAACTTTGTGTAAAGCTTCTCTTCCCTAAATTGTTTAAATTATTCTTGTTTGTTGATTAGTTGTTTTTTGTATTGTTGCATTATGAATTGTCTAACTAGTGTAGGTTGCAACTAGGCAAAAAGTGCTTTAAGTTAGAAAAAGTTTAGAAACCAATTAACCTTTCTTTTGGTTAAAGATCGACCGATCTTTATCCAAAAATATTTATTTATTAGATTTCTAAACTTATAACTTTAATTAATTTAACAATAATAGTAATAAATAAAAATAATAAAAGAGACCAAAGATCTTTTTTTTACATGGACACTCCTTCAAAAGTTAGAAGGGTAAAAACCTATGGGATCATAGTCCATAAAAAATTTACTACGAGTAAATTTATTTATATACAGTTTACAAAGCAAGAAAAATAAAGCTATTGTTACTATTACCTAATTCTAATCCTATATAGGTATTTCCTATTATTCATAATTGAGAAGGATTGCTTTGAAAATTTCTTTTTCGTCCTCCGAACGATGCTCATTGAACTTGTTGGCCATTCTTGTTTCTTACTGCAGAATTTAGCTTCAAACCAATCTTTAAGACACATTAGCAGGCATAATGATAGTGCACTAAGATTGGTTTGGTGATTTCTAATGCTTCTTCCCCATGTTAAGAAAATGGATTATGAAGCAATAGATGATGCTTGAATCACGAAAACATCTCGAGCCATTAAAGCTAAGATTGATAATTGTCTTCATTTTCTTTCCACCAACAAGCATATCGAAATTCTTGTCTATTCGAAAATTTTGATTCAAGAAAAATTATAGCCTATTCGAGTTATCTCCACCACGACTTCATCGAGAGGATGATGATGATCAGGATCCAATGCCTTTTCCCTTTAACTTTATTTTATTTCTTAGTACCACCTTAATTGCATCCAAAATACCTCAACTGCAACCACCACTCTTGGTTTAGTTGTTGGAATCTGGTCCTTCGCTGGAGTGCTCATTCTCACTATCATAAAAAGAAAACAAGTCTTGAAAAAGAATATTAATTGATAATTTTTTGTCATCAATATTATCAATATTGAGAAAATCTTTATAATAATAAAAAAACTTTATATTTTCCTCACATTGACGAAGATCTAATAAAGATGCAATCCAATGAATAGGAGGGATTGTTTCCCAATTTTTTTAAATTTTTATTCCATGTCATATACAAAAGAATATAAACTTTTGTCATTCCTAAATTGTAAAAACTTTTCAAACAATATAAAAACTAAAGGAACAAAAAAATGTGTGGTTGGATAATATTAAGTAGAAAATCTTTCAATTGCAACTTTAAAAGAAGATAATAAATCAATACTTTTTTCAATAAAAAGCCAATTATCATCATCATCATCAATTTGTAAGGAAACAAAATTCATATAAGTGTTATGAAAAGGAGTAACAAAATTTTTATAAAGTAAAACAAATGAAAGCAAACGATGGAGTGAGTTCTATCTTATTTCCACTAGAAGTGGAAACATAACAGGATTTTCCCCACTTGTATGATAAATTCGTTTCCATTTACGTTTATGATTTGGGTTGTGAATTCATTTTGCTGAAGATTTAATTTTTTTCAATTGAAACTATACCACTAACATTAAAACCATTTTGAACATACAAATTTATTATATGACATACACGTCTAACGTAAAAGATTTCCACTTAAAATTAGATTTAAATGTCTGATTATGTGAGATCCACACTTCCTATACTGTTATTCACTATTAATGAAGTTAGGAATATTACAATGTCTCATAACTATTCAAATACTAATTACTTTGTAGGTAGGAAGGGAAACTGGATGGTGGGCTCTACTTGTCTTCTAATATTCCGATAGAGGTGAAACTTGTCAAACTTGATATTTAGAGCCAAACACTGTGATGGTAAGAATCTGCATCTCAAACTCACTTGTTTATCCATGTTTTGAAAAGGTGCAACAATTTTGAAAATGACGGTTAAGTCTATAGGCTGTGAAATTTTCATAAACAATGGTCAAATTGAGTTGACATTTGACCAACTAACAATCATAGATAAATCCTCATGTGACAAAGTCATGTGCAATGTTGACTAATAGACTAAATCACACGAAGAAGTAGAAAAACTGTGCAATCCAATGGTAGGGGCTATTTTGGTAAATTTATCGATTTGATCAGTCAAACCCCAACAAAAGCTTAATCAATGATTAGAACACGTTAACTAGATATGTTTTATGATTGAATGAAAATATTTTGGAAGTTCAACTAACTGTTTAATACGAAGTCAAATCGTAGAGGGCAAAATTGAAAATTTTGAGTAAATATATGGGTATTTTTGTAATTTGGCCCTAAAGATTTTTTTTAAATGGATTTTTCTCTTCTTGTTCCTTCCAAAATTGACCTCAACATCTTCTCTCAACTTCCACCATTGTTGAAAGCTTTGAAGAGAGAGAAAACCCTTAAAAACTCAGTAAAAACACTCTGAAACTAAAAACAGTCTTCACCAAACCTGTCTAGTTTTCAGAGCTCTACAACATAGTATCAAAATCAAGCCTTAAAGTGGCCATTTGCATAGTGTTAGGTTCCCTTCAAGATTCAACCAAGGTAAGAGAGAGAAAGCTTGTGATTTATCATGTTTTAATGATTCTATACTATGTGTTTAAAGTGTTTAAGCATGTATTTGAGCTTGGATTGAATTAAAACCATGTAATTCTCTCTCTTAGGGTTTTGATCACCATCTTTCATGCATGAATGTGATGTTGTTTGATGTGAAAATGATGTAGAATCAATGTAGAACAAGTGTATAACATGAATTTAGGCTTAAATTGAAGAAATGAATTGTGTAAAAGAGAAAGTGCATTTTAGCCAAGAGAAGGGGAGACTGAAACCATGCTCAATTTAATGTGGTTTGGGTCCTAGAATAATGTATAAATTAATACAAGATTGTAGACGAAATTGAAACTTAAAATAGAGGTGTTTTGATGATAGTTGCAGTGTTAGCATCGGTATAATTAGACTGGAATTGTAGCTGTTGTAGACAATGTAGTAGGTTTTAAGAATTTTATTATTCTTTATAACTAAATTGGGAAGAAATGACAATGATGGTATGGTGTTTTGCAACTCGAAAGTCAAAAATCGATACTGGTGCTATCGGGCTACACTGCGGGAATACGAGTGGTAAGGGATATATTTGAAAGGTGTAGTGATACTATGTTGCATTAGGAATGATGAAAATGAATTTTATGAGATTAAACTTGATGGTTTGGTTGAAATGTGAAACTGGAATTTCATTTATAAACCGTATTTTCGTGTAGGGAGGTTAGGGTAAGCAGTACCGTTATGCTACCTAATGGAGACCCATCAAGCTCACACAGCTCAAGTCATGTTCGTGATGTTCGTGATCCTTTGAGCATCCATGGAGGTCCAATTACAAGAGCTAAATCAAAGATAATGCAGCAAGCCTTGGCTGGTTTCATTAATATTGCTAGAGAGAAAGCCCAACAAAGCTTGAGTGTGGAGGATGATAAAGTCTTCTACAACATGATCCAAGCCCAAGTTCAACCTTCTTGAAGACACACACACAAGTTTTGGGTCGAAATGCAATTAGGCTGGATGCATATTTTATTTAGTTAAGTATTATTAGGCTGAACGTTGTCTTAATTTAATTTAAGCCCAATTCCTTTTTAAATAATATATTTTGTAGGACTTCTATTACTTGTTCTGCAAGTTAGGAGAGTAGGATTCCTATTACTTGTTCTGCAAGTTTGCTATTTCCTATTCTGCAAGTTAGGAAAGTAGGATTCCTATTACTTGTGCTGCAAGTTAGCTAGTTGCCTATAAATAGTTATGTAACCCTTTGGGGAGAACACAATTGATTTTAGTAATAAAATTGAAAGACTTCTTCTCTTTGGTTCTCTTGAGAACTCTTGAACTTATCAAGGTCTTCCTTGTAGCGTTCTTCTACCTTCCACCTATTTATACCATAGGTTCTTGCTTTTCTAAGCAACGGGTCTTGGTCCAATACCATAGGTTCTTGCTTTTCTAAGCAACGGGTCTTGGTCCAATACCATAGGTTCTTGTGTTTCTACACAACGGGTCTTGGTTTTACTTCTAATTTTTGTTTTTTCTTTGCTGCGTTTTTAACTTGTTATAGTTTTTCTTCAAGTGTTCTTCGTCTTCTTCATTAAACCTCATCGTCTTTCGGTGAGGTCCATATCACTACCAAATTTTCCTAAAATGAACCTAAATCTCTAAAATTATCATTTGGCATTATTTTGAAAGCAGAAGTGAAATGGAAAATGTGATTTGAGTTAAGGATTTCTAAAGGTCCTATATGCACACAAAATTTGTAACTTAGTTTTCAAACATATTTTTATTAATTTTTATGTTTTTCGAGGTACACTTATGTTTCCTAGTTACTATCATGCGTAAATAAAATATTTTGAACATTAGTTATTGAACGAGAATATTTGGTGAATTCTTATACTTTAGATATAATGATTTCTAATTTTTAATACTTTATGGACTATCTGAAGATATGATTAACAAAATTGATCTCCATAAATGATTTTAAAATGATTTATGACCCGTTTTGAGACTATCAGCCCCATAGCTACCTGCGAGTACATGCCCTCTGTGTGTGTGAACATTGCTATTTGACCTTACCATGTCTTCAACACCCACAAATGTCACCTGGCTAGTGTACACTATGGATCTTTTGACTATGGCCATATGTTGTTGTTCCTTCCTGCAGGAATATTTATATTGCATGAGTCTATCGGATGATGCCTAATCTCCACTGTACTGTTTTACTGGAGTGGTAAATCCCTAGCTAATCCAAGCACTCCCAGTCTTCATTTACTTCTGTTTTCAATGTATATGTAAGATATGTTTTCTGATTTCTATATTGTTTACTGAAAATAATTATTATACTATTTACGAAGTGTTTCAGAGCTAGTTATCAGAATGATTTGTGAACTGTTTAATGGAAGATATTTCCGAATGTTTAAATGAACTCCCTATATTTAGAATTAGATTTTCAGACAAGTGAGGTACTTTAAAGCATCCTTTTGTACTTAACCTAGTTATCTAACCAACTATAATATCTTTTTCGATATCATGCTCAACATAATATGATCATTGTTTTCTATGTGAAAAAGCATGTTTTAAGATACTTGCATATAGTTATACGTTTTATTATCTCTTTTATATATATTTCTTATTAGGCATAAGCTCACCCCGTTATTTTCTTTCTAGATTATCTGCAGTAGATTTATATTTCTGCTCAGGAGGATTTTCGAATTTTGGTATCCCTTAGGCAGTTCTTCAATTTCCGTTGAAGTATACGGATTTACTTTTATATGTTCAAATTGTTTATGTACAGTATTGTTTGGTATGTATATGCATACTTGAGATGTACAGCGAATGTAAGATATTGAATATAAGTTTGAGATAGTGGATATGTTTATATGAATTTTAAATTGAATATGCGGTTCCTAGGTAACATACGGATAAATAAGTATGGTAGATTACTATAGTGTGTGTGGTATTTGAAGACAGCCCAGCCAAATATGATCGAATGTAAGAAAATGGTATGAATAATCTGGTATCTAGTGCATGACAGATTAAAATTGGAATACTTGCATTATTATTTAAGGCATTATCTAAAGTAACAGAAAAAATTTTATTTTCAATACCATATATTTTACACACTTTAGTAATTTATTGAGCAATTGTAACTGCGTTATGCAATTTTTCTAATAAATCTAAAGATAAAATATGTTTTTTCATGCACCATTCTTCATCAAACCAATAACAAGTTATTACAAGATAAATTAAACCATTAATACTAGTCTAAATATCACTAGTTAAACTAACCCGATGAAATATTTGTACGTTTATTAATTAAAGCTTGCCTACATTTTTAATACATATCCATGCAATCATTTTTATTATATGTCTAGAAATAGATTGATAAGCAGGCTGTAAATATTGACAAATATATTCTAAAAATTCATCCTTTTCACATATCTTGAAAAGTTGCTCATATTTAACTACAAATATAACTAGACCTCACCTAGTCTAAAAATCCAAGTACTTTCTTCTTGTTATAGATTAATTTGGTATAAGATACCCTAAGGTGGTTCTAGTTTTGGGCCAAGCTAGACTGATCCAGTTTAAGTTTGGCCCCAACTCGTTTAGCATGTCTAATTTTACCCACCTTTCGAGTCTCCAAATAATGAATATAAAGGGAATATGAATAGTATTCTAGGATTTGACTTTGAAAAATCTATCCATGTTGATGAACTTGATGACAAAAAGGATTATGTTGGCTATGAAAAGTAATTTTTCTAAGTACAATGTCATATATGTGTCACAAAAGGCAATTAAAGGAAAAATGATAATTGAATTCCTTGTATATCGGGCAATTAATGACAATGAGCCCATGAAACTATTTTCTAAAAGAGGACTTAATGGCTGTTCCAAATCGAAAAATGAAGAACCAATGGAAAATCCATGGAAAATATTCTTTCACTCCTCCACACAAACCGATTTATCGTTCCATCACGTGCTAGTTTCTCTAACTGATTCATTTACTCTTTACATTTCTTAGTCGCATGTCCATGAGTAGAACAGAAATTGTAAAATGAGTTCAGATCCTTCCTAGATTCCCCATTACCTTCTAAAGAAACTGTATCTATGGCAGCTAAGACCAAGGCCGAGGCTCATTAAGCTGGGTGTAGTTATTATACCTCAGCTTAGAAACCTTGTCAAGTTTGTCTGATCTACTAGTTGTTCTATCTGTGGAGTCTCTCTCTCGTTTTCTCCCTTCTCTATGCTCATTCGACTAAATCATCTTCACCATCTCCTCTTGCATGATATACTTATTTTTTCTTGAGAACAAATCTGGAATCGTCTCAATTGATCCAACAACAAGGACTCTTGTAGCTTCTTAGACCTTATTCCTTGCAGCATTGCTGCAACTGCAACACCTATTTACAAGTCTCAGACTTTTAGAGTGGCATCTCAGAATCGGTCTACATAGATCTTTAATGACTCCTTATTTCCTAGTTTAAGCATAAGCAAATATGTAGCATCTTTCTTCCTCTAACTGTTAATCACGAAAGCCTTCAAAAACTCGCTCCTCAATTTATTAAAAAAGGAAATGGACCCCTCAGCTAAGCCGTTAAACAATTTCATCGTGTGACCAGTCAAGGTGAGTGAAAAGAATATACACATGATTTCATCTTGTCATCCATAAAGGAGCATCAATGCTTCGTAATTCTGTATATAATTATACAAGTTTGTTTTTCCTATACATGCAATCATTTGTAGCATTTTAAACTTCAAGGGTAAAGGCTTCCTTATGACTGCAGCATTGAATGGTATCCATCTCCTTTAAGTCTCTTCTATGGACACCAGTCTTTTATCTTTCAAAACCTGCTCCACCATCTTTTTCATGACAGCTACAAGTACGAACCAACTTCATCCTTTCTCGATACTGGACGAGTTTGATTGATCGCAATCAACGACCTCCTTTCTTTTGTCACATGAGATAGCTAACGACCTTTGATGGGCTCTAGTAACCCTCATCATTCTATGTTCCAAGTAGGATCTGTTCTTGAGTCTGTCACCCAAACTCTTACTCTACCGTAGGCCAATTGCGTCCACATGCTAGACCATGTCCTCTCAGTTCCTCCCATATCTTGTGTTAGCCCCTGCTCATTTGGCGGTTTAGGTAACTCCGATGTATCCTATCATTTGGGAAACTCTGGCATCTCTTGTCGCCTGGGTAACCTGCTACACCCTACTGTCTGGGTAACCTTGGTGCACCCTACACCCAGGTAACCATGCTACACCCTGCCGTCCAAGTGACCCTGCAGCACCTTATCGCCTGGGTGACACCCATCACTAAGGTAACTTTACGGCATCCTGCTAACCACTTCTAGTCACCCCTCATGCTTGTCTCTCCTGACTTCCTTCTCCCACTAAACTTTGCACAACTAGGGGTAAATTTAATAAGGAAAAGCTCTTTTGAAGAAATCTATCATAGCCCTCAATGCCTAAGTAGTCTCCTGCTTTTTCAAGGCCTTAAATTCTGTTAACGGTACTATCGCTATCAGCTCTTCCCTAGTACCTTGAGTTTCCCTCTGAAATTGACGAATAAGAGAGCTGACAAAGTCTTCTTCGCCATCACTCCTCAAAGTTCTAGATCTTGTCTTCATCATCTTTTTAAGTCACAAGCTTTTTGTCTTATTCCCACTAATAGGGGTCAATTGTTGTTGACCAAAACAACAATGATGAAATGTTGACGTAATAACTTTGATCTCGTAACACATGCCACCAAAAACTTTGCAAAAAAAGGAGCAGAGAGACGCAGAGATTGTTCCCTACGTAAGCACTCCAATGCTTAAGTCAGACAGAGAATTTGTCAGAATCTTAGTAAGCAAATTAGAGATTAATTCCACAAGTAACATACCCTTTTCATATTTGTAAAGATAAACTCTTGTGTAATTACCTTTTAATCGTAGGTTTACTGATGTGGTAAATATTGTGGCCCCCATTTGGTAAAATTCTCTCTTTTAGTCATTAGGGAGTAAACTTCTACCCTTTAACCTTCTTTGGGCCTCTCCCGTCGGCAAAAGGGTTCTCTTGTAGGTTGAAGAGGTCTCTTGCTCCTTTAGTTGGCGAGATGGTGTCTCTTGAGGTTTGAACAAAGAGCGCCTCTTGCTCAGCTGGAAGGTGCACCTCTAAGCGGGAGGGTGCATCGCAGGTGGGAGGGCGTCACTGTCACGTGGCCTTATGTGCTTCTGCCATGTGGTGTCTCCTAATTGGCTGGGCCTGGCTAGTCTTTGGGCCTACAAACTCTAGGTCAGTGGCGTAGCTAGGAATCGCTTTCACTGGTGTCAAAAGTGTGTAATATCTTATATACTTCAATACATAAGTCGATAAAAAAAATCATACATAATCTTTAAAAAATAATAATGTCATAAAAAATCCAAAAAAAATAATATAAAAATATTATTTTTACAATTGTCCACAATGAGTTTTTATATTATGAAATCGTTGTATAATTACTTCATTATCAACACTTTTAAATACATCTTTTTCAATATATACAACCAAATAATCATTCATCAGGCTATCTCCCATTCAGTTTCACAATCGATTTGTCTTTCTTTTTTTTGCTAAGTTATTAGTTTTTATTAAAGTCCATAAAAACAACCAGAATAGAGCTAGCAAAAACCAAACTAACACATAGTTCTCTATCACTAATATAGAACTTCCAAATAAAACCACCTTAAATCCCATCCTACAATTCAACCCCAAAAGGAATAAAACAACAAATTCTTCACTAACAAAATTATTTATTACCAAATCAATAATAAAAAACTAATTTTGCATAACTTTTTATCTCAATTTGTTAGTATTCAAACCAATATTCAAATATTTTTACAATACACAAAAAAATTTATATACATTTAAGAAAAAACAAAATGAAAAACCATGATAAAAGAATTTAATATTCTAACTTCTTGTTCAAATAATTAATACATGAAAATATTTTTTTATTAAAAATTAGGGTTTGAAAAATTATACATACCTCAACTATTAACTTATTATTCTACTTTGATCTTGGATGCAAAAAATCAAGAAAGTAAATCTTGAGACTAATTTGTTGAATGATTTAGTCTTTAGTACTATTCTCTATCAAATATCTTTTTTTAATTATTGTGTATTTTATTTCTTTTTTTCTCTCTTTTATATTGAAATTGACAGACAATATAAGATTTGTTTAGTTCTATGTATTTTATATTATTTAAATTTTATTTTTATTTTTTTACTTTTTTTGTGACAATTATTTTTTTTTACTTTGGTAAGTTGTATGTTAACCCAAATTTATTTTTTAGTGGGGTTAATTTTAGTATTTTTTTCTAATTTATTTATATAAGACTTATATTTAAAAAATTCAATTGGGTCAACTGACCCTACTTTGAAAGCGTGGCTACGCCACTGCTCTAGGTCATACCCATATCAAGAGTAATTTTAAATTAGTGTATTCAGCATGCATCAATGTTCTTTGAAGAGTTTGTGTTACCATTTTAATCTCCTTAAGAAATGTAAAAATTTTATTGATAGTATATTAAATTATACTCCTATATCCGTTTTGGGATTATACGCAAGCAATAGATGCCACGATTTTACGTGAAAAGAACAGCGGCTTTATGCATGACTTGATTTATTCTATTTTTTCATTATTTCTTAAAAAATGTCTTCCATCTTTAATTAATGATCAATGGAGAGAGCTTTCCCAGTGCTTTACAAAAAGCGACGAAAAATTATACTTTATGAAATTGAAAGCTCAAAAAATTTCTAACATGGACTACTAAATTCCAAGTGATATGATGCACTTGAAAAGATAGGAATCAAACATATAGATGCAAATGCATGAACTCAAACTTTGATTAGTAGAAAATTTTTGCAAAAGATTTCTTATGTTTGGATGGCATAATATTTGGAGGCAGGTTACATCAATGAGAGTAAGTGCCTTGACACACTAATCTTCATTTTTAAATTTTTATTTTATTTCTTTTATATAGTTTCCCACTAACATTCTTTTATCAATTAATGGTTGTTAAACCTTACTTATCAAAATATATGAAATATTAGTTTAAAATTTTAAAATTTTTGGACTAACATATGTAAAATCTTTGTCCAAATCCTATATCTATATAGGTTTAATTTGAAATAGCAATTAAGTTGTTCAGATACCATTTTTTAGGATTTTTGTTTTCTCAACTTAAATTAAAAGACTTAATCCATAGATCAAATTACGAATTTAGAAATGTTAATGAGCAGAATTCAAATTGATTTTCTTTCTAAAATTAAGTCAAGTTGGAGTTTGTCTGGCTTCACCAATTTAACTATTATTTATAATTAAGGTAATAAAAAATTATTTTATATTAAAATTTAAAAATTAAAATCAAATAAAATATTTTATTTATTTAATTGAATCATACCAAACTAAATTTGAGTTTAAAACAAAATTTTAGGTCCAAACTTAACTTGAATTCAATCAAATTCAGAAATTTGAGAAAATCGATCTTTGAACGTCTCTATATGATAAGTACATTTTTACTTTAGATTCTTAATTCCTTGTTTTACATACACACTGCAATTCGTGTGTGTTTGTATAGATAGCGTAGGAGAAATTAAGGATTGGAAATTGGACTACCATTTACTTGGAGAAAAGGGTCCGGCTATATATTACTGTTATGCCTTGATTCATTTCTCACAACTTATTAGTTGTATCCCGAAAATAAAATAATTAAAGCATATTAATATATATATAGAGAGAGAGAGAGTCTCTCTCTCTATATATATATATAATCTATCTATGAGCCCACCAATGTTTTATAGTCTTTTCATGGTGGCTTGGACACTGTCTTTATATATGGAATGAATTATAGAAGCTGCACCTAATTTAATTACAAACTCATATCTTAGGTACATATTCATGGCAACTTGCACGTGTAGGTGGATATATATTAAACTCTTAACACATCTAATAATGTGTAGGAAAATCATACAGATAAACAAACATGATTTCATGTTCAATCATCAAGAAAAGATTAATACGAAAGCGTATTTGGATCCATTAAAATTGATTTCTTAAAGTTAGAATCTTCCACGTCTAAATCTTTTAAGAAAATCCGTATCTCACTCAATGATAGGATTTGAGAATGAGAATTACCTTTTTTTGTTTAGGCTAAAGACCATAACTTATTTATACTTACAGTGTATTTTATTTTATTTTGGCCCATCACGAAAATAAAATAAAATATTGGGTCTCTACACATTGCAAAGCCTATACAAAATGAGATACCCTAAAGTCCAATAACTTAAACTTTATTTGATCATTTTTAAATGAATTAAACAAATTAGATAGCCTGTAATGTATAATTGATTGATATATGTAGGCCCACTTAAAGAATTTTTCAGCAATCTCCCACTTGGGCTACATATGTCACTTGATAATTGTACATTTAAAATAACTTTTGTTGTTACACAAACAACAATAAAAGTATGCTAACGTCGATCTTCGTACTTAGTTTCCATGTGTCTTCAAGAAGCTTCTGTAAAACAAGAAAAGTCAAAGAGACGCAGGGGTGGTTCTCTGCGTAGGCACTCCGATGCTTAAGTCAGCAGAAAATTCTTCAGTATTGGGAAATATAAAAGCCAGTCATCAAAAATTAGAGAGTAAGATTGTACCTGGGGGCCTATTTATAAGCCAATATTCTAGGTTAATTATTTGAGGATAAGTTCATTCCTTGCTGAGAGTTTGTGTCCCGATATAACACAAGTTCCTCGAAAACAGAGAGAAATCGAGGCCTGTCGCCAGCGAGAGACCCATATTGCGGGCACGTTGTGGCGTGAGAGGTCTGTCGCGTAGCGGGAGCTGAATATAGCGCCACGTGTCGCAGACGAGTATGGCGTGGCGACAGGACCCTGACGCCAGCGGGAGCTAGAGTCATGCGCCACATGTCGCCTTATGATTGCAGAAGTCTGTCGCCCAGCGACAGGCGTAGTGATGCATCTTTGAGTTCTATCGCCTAATGCCACGTGGCCTGTTGATTCTCTGCCATGTGGTGATTGATGCTGTTTTTTGGGTCTAGCCCAACATAGGTGGACTTTGCCATATCAATTGCTCCCCACTCTCTTGTTGGATTTCTCCAACCAAAAGAGTATAAATATATGTTTTTGGGCCTTAACCCATCGTGAATAGTCTTTTGTTTTGTTTTTGTTTTTGTTTTTTTTTATTTCTCCAACCTGCCTGAAGGGTCCATTATCTCTTTTGACCAACTGCGAAGCGAGTTTCTCAAGGCGTTTGCGGTGAATAGTTAGAGAAGGAAAGAACCGACCTATTTGCTCACTAATAAGCAGGGAGCTAAGGAGTCATTTAAGAGTTATGTGGATCGGTTCAGAGATGCTACTTTGGAGGTGCGAGATCTGCAAGTCGGTATAGCCGTGGCAGCCATGTTACAGGGGATAAGGTTTGAGAAATTGCAAGAATCTCTGTCGCTAGACCATCATCCAACAACCATCTCAGACCTTCTTTCCCGCGCACATAAATATGTAACCCAGGAAAAAGTAATGAAATGGTGGTGATAGGAGAATCCAAGGATGGAAGGAAACGAGGAAGAGAGGTCGCTGAAGCATCTTCTAGCCAACCGAGAAAGTTTGAGAAAGCTCCTGCACTAAAATACAATTCCTATACCCCACTCACTGAATCTCGGGCTTCAGTGTTAGTAGCTATTGAAGGATCAGGGCTTATACAGACTCCAAAAAAGGCATCAGGGAATTTGGGTCGTGATTTACGGTCGTACTGCGATTACCACTCGGCGCATGGGCACACGACCGATAAATGCAGGGAGTTGATGAATCAACTAGAAAAACTAGCGCGAGAGGGAAAAATAAACCGTTTCGTGTGGAGAGGCAACAGAAACAACTATCCTACGCGGAACAGAGGAAATCAATTTAGAGACAGAAGAGGTGAAAACAAGGCACCTATGAGACGAAATGAAGGTGACAGGAGAGATAATGACAGAAGAACAGAAGGAAGGAATTGAGAGGAAGATAATGAACCCACAAGGCCAACTATTAATGTAATATCCGGAGGTGAATCATTAGCTGGTACTTCTTCCTCATCTAGAAAATCTTATGCTCGACAGGCCCACCAAATTAACTCAATAATGGGGAAAAGCAGGATGAGGAACCCATTACTTTTACACCAGCCGATAGAGGAGATGTAGTGGTTCCTCATGAAGACCCAATGGTAATTACATCCGTGGTAGCAAAGCACCAAATGATTTGAATCTTGGTCGACAATGGGAGTTCGGTGAACTTAATCTACTGGAACTGCTTTGAAAAGATGAATATCACGGAGGACAGGTTGAAGCCAGTACCTACAACCTTATACAGTTTCTCTGGAGCGAAGGTAAAGGTAGCAGGCGCCATTCAGCTACCTGTTACATTAGGGGAGAGCCCAAAAGATGTCATCCGACAAGCGTTGTTTATGGTGGTGAGATCAGCGTCTGTGGCTTACAATATGATCTTCGGGCAGCCATTGTTAAATGACATGAGAGCGGTGGTACATCCCTGCTATTTGTTAATGAAGTTTTCGACTCCTCACGGTGTTGGACAAGTGAAGGGAGATCAAAACAAAGCCAGGACGTGCAATGTCGCATCCACCACATGTAAGGGGATTCAGAGGAAGGAAACCCTTACAATTGAAGAAAAGCCTAAGCCAAAACCTGATGAGGAGATGGAAGCAATCCGGTTGGATGAGAAAGATGAAGAAAGAATAGTGTACGTAGGGAGCCAGTTACCTGAAGAAGTGAAAGGGGAAATAATCCGATGCCTAAGAGAGAATAGTGATGTATTCGCATGGACCCCAGCCGATATGCCCGGAATTAACCCTGAAGTTGTTTGTCATCGGTTGAACGTAGTCTCGGGGGCAAGGCCGATAAAGCAAAAGAAGAGGAATTTTGCTCCAGAGAGACAACAGGTAATAAACGAAGAAATTTCGAAGTTGTTACAAGCGAAATTCATTAGAGATGTTAACTATCCAGAGTGGTTGGCCAACGTTGTTATGGTAAAGAAAGCCAACGGGAAATGGAGAATGTGTGTGGACTTCACGGATCTGAACAAAGCTTGCCCAAAGGATTCGTATCCACTACCCCGAATTGACAAGTTGGTAGATGAAACTTATGGGTATGAATTACTTAGTTTCTTGGATGCCTTTTCAGGGTACCCCCAAATCATGATGCATCCAGATGATGAGGAAAAGACTTCGTTCATTACCCATAGTGGGACATATTGCTATCGAGTAATGCCATTCGGTTTGAAAAACGCGGGGGCTACCTACCAGCGCATGGTAAATAAGGTGTTCCAAGACTTGTTGGGCAATACCATGGAAGCTTATGTTGATGATATGATCATCAAAAGCCGACAGGAAGAATCACATGCTGAGAAAATGACTAAGGTATTTAATGTGCTGCGACAGTATGAGATGAAGTTGAATCCCAATAAATGCTCATTTGGGGTGAGATCCGGAAAGTTCTTGGGATTCATGATTACTAATCGAGGGATAGAGGCTAATCCCGAGAAAGTTCAAGCTATTTTGGAAATGAGGCCACCCAATACTGTAAGAGAAGTTCAAAGGCTGAAAGGGAGGATAGCAGCCTTGAGTCGTTTCTTGTCCAAATCAGCTGAAAGAAGTCTACCATTTTTCAAGGCGATAAAGGCAGGAAAGAACTTCAAATGGACAGAAGAGTGCAACGACGCCTTTGAAAGGTTGAAAGACTACCTGAAAGAATTGCCTCTATTATCTCGGCCACAGCCCGGAGACCAACTCCTCATGTACCTCGGTGTAGGAGAAAAAGCTATAAGTGCAGTCCTACTGAGGAAAGAAGGAGACAAAGATTGCCCGATCTATTATGTAAGCAAAGTCCTGCTAGATGCCGAGGCAAGGTACCCCTTAGTTGAAAGAATAGCTTTATCCCTGGTGATGGCAACTCGGAAGTTGCGGCCTTACTTCCAAGCTCACTCGGTGACTATCTTAACGGATCAGCCCTTGAAGCAAATACTGCAGAAACCAGAACACTCCGGACGTCTAATTAAATGGGCTATCGAATTGAGTGAATATGACATTCACTTCAAGCCTCGCCAAGCAATAAAAGGACAGGCATTGGCAGATTTCATTGTAGAATGCACTGGTCGAGAGGTCCAAGAGGAAACAAAGATAGTCTAGTGGAAATTATTTGTTGATGGAGCTCGTAACATGGATGGCAGTGGAGCCGAAATTGTGCTAATATCGCCTGACGGGGAAACCTATGAATATTCCCTACGTTTCGATTTTCCAAGTTCGAACAATACAGCCGAGTACGAAGCCTTGATAGTTGGGATGAAACTTGCTGAGAAACTAGGAGTCAGCAACTTAGTGGCCCATAGCGATTCACAATTGGTGGTAAACCAGTTCTCGGGAGAGTATGAAGCACGAGAACCCGCCTTAGTCCCTTATCTGCAGAAGGTACAATTATTGGCACAGTCGTTCCAGAACTTCCAGCTGACTCAGATAAATCGGACAGAGAACAACCATGCAGATGCTCTTTCAAAATTGGCTTCTTCCAGAGGGGTCAAAGGGGGTATCGTCAAAGTGGAATCCCTTGCTAAGCCAAGTATCGAAGAAGAAGGTGTCTGCGATATCGAGATCGGAGATGATTGGAGAGTCCCGATTAAAGACTATATATTGGGGAACACACTCCCAGCTAACAGTGACGAGGCTCGAAGGTTGAAATTGAAAAGTGCCAGGTTTACCGTAGTAAATGGAGAGCTCTATAAGCGAAGCTTCACAATGCCCTTGCTGAAATGCCTAGGGCCCCAACAGGCTGAGTACACCTTAGCTGAAGTTCATGAGGGAATATGTGGTGAACACTTAGGGGCTCGTGCCTTAGCCTCGAAAATACTACGCGCAGGGTTTTATTGGCCTACACTGAGGAAGGATGCCACAGACAAAGTGAGAAGATGCGAAAAGTGTCAGAAATTCGCTCCAATAACAACCGCGCCTGTTTCGGCCCTTCAGAACACCCTCCAGCCAACTCCGTTCGCATAGTGGGGACTACATATCCTGGGACCCTTTCCACTAGGCTTAGGACAACGGAAATACTTGCTTGTGGCTACGGATTACTTCACGAAGTGGATAGAGGCCGAACCTTTGGCTACAATTTCTGAGAAGAAGGTGGAAGCAGTAGTGTGGAAGGATATAATTTGTCGATTTGGGACCCCCCATGTGATAAATGCAGACCATGGGAAGCAGTTCGACTGTGATGCTTTCCGGGATTTCTCCAAAGGCCTGAACATTCTCCTAAGAATATCTTCTATGTTTTACTCGCAGGCTAATGGGCAGGCAGAGGTGAGTAATCGAACTATACTACATGGGTTGAAGACCAGACTGGACAAAGCAAAGGGAGCATGGGTAGACGAGCTCCTGAGTGTCCTATGGGCCTACAGAACGACAAGCAAGGTGTCGACAGGGGAAACACCATTCAATTTGGTGTATGAAACTGAAGCCCTCATCCCAGTAGAAGTTGGAGCTGAGTCACCCCGGTTGGTCCCCTACATCGAGGAGTTCAATTCTCAGGAACTAAGGGAGAATCTAGACCTGATAGATGAGCTGAGAGACAAAGCAAAAATGAGATTGGCTGCTTACCAACATAGGGTAGCTACTTATTACAATGCACGGGTTAAAAACAGAGAGTTGCAAGAAGGAGACTTGGTATTGAGAAAGTCGGCAATTACAAACGCCCATAAGGAAGATGGACAGCTCCGGGCTAATTGGGAAGGACCATAAAGAATCAGAAGTATGGTCGGACCTAGCACATGTACATTAGAAGCCTTGCAAGGAAAGAAGATATCAAAGACTTGGAATGCCAACCATCTTAAACTGTACTAGCAGTAAACGTTGTACTTCTTTTCTGATTATGGTTATTCTTGTCTTTACTTTTCCATTTATGATTATTCTTGTCTTTTCCATCTATTGCTCCGTTACTTTACAGATATTATTATTTTGCAATTATCTGATTCATTAATAAAGGCCAACCCATCATTTCCTATAATTTTCTAATGCAATGTGTGAGACAGATTATGTGTTACAGGAATCGAAATGAGGCAACAGCTGGCAAATAAAAAGTCCATAAGCGAAAAATGCGCGAGACGGGTAAATAAAAAAGTCTCTAAGCGAAAAATGAGCGAGACGGGCAAATAAAAAAGTCCTTAAGCGAAAAATGCGCGAGCCGGGCAAACTAAAGTCCCTAAGCGAAAAACGCGCGAGACGGGCAAATAAAAAGTCCCTAAGTGAAAAATGCGCGAGACGGGCAAATAAAAAGTCCCTAAGCGAAAAATGCGCGAGCTGGGAAAATAAAAAGTCCCTAAGCGAAAAATGCGCGAGACGGGCAAATAAAAAAGTCCCTAAGCGAAAAATGCGCGAGACGGGCAATCTAAAAGTCCCTAAGCACAAAAAGATGCGAGAAGGGCAAAAACAAGTCCTTAAACGGGAAAAGTGCACAAAAACAAGGGCAACACCGCAAAATCATCAAGCAATCAACAAACAGACACGTACGATACCCATGTAACACAAAAGGTAAATATCAGGTTACGAGGTACGTTGAAATTTTCAGATTAATATGTCGCAATACGATGACAAATTATGGTTAACACCTTGTCATTATTCTAATAAGTCCTTAAGCAAAAAGAACGTGAGATAGGCACAACACTCGAGAAAAGTTCATCTTTGAACAAAATGAATGTTTCAAAGAAGAACTTGGGGAGAAACATGGTGTAAAGGTAAAGTTACACAAGATAAATCTGTACATATTCACATAGGCAAAAGAAAGAGCTACCAAATGAAACAATATTTTTCATTAAGAGACAAATCTATACATAGGCAAAAGAAAGAGCTACCGAATGAAACAGTATTTTTCATTTGTACATCGAAGTTTAAAAAAAAATACTAAATTCTAATCTACGGCAATGACCGAGTCAGCCAGCTGAGAAGGCGCTACATCAACACTAGCGTCTTGAGAAGTTTGAGGCTCAGGAATGGGAGGAGTCGAAGAACTAGGACCCTAGGGAGCCGAAGAAGCCATCCCGGCAGAAGGAACATCACCTGAAGGCCCTACCACAGTCGCAGAGTCTGGCACAGGGTCAACGGCTGCAGAATCAGAAAATTGGAACTCATCGCTGTCTAACCCCAGCAGTGCTTCGATAGACTCAGGCTGATCGCCTGCCTCGATAGACTCAGAGACGTCACGCACTGCTGGAGGCTCAGATCGATCAAGTGCCTCAGAAGACTCAAGCTGATGTTGTGGCTGCCAAGTAGACCTGTTCATTGGGCGGGTCGGGCCGAGCCGAAGGCCTATAACAACATATTTTGGCTATGTCCAAGCCCGGCCCAGCTCGTTAATTTGGGCTTGGATTTTAGTCCAGATCCGTTTTTAATTTTATTACATAAGCCCGAGGCCTGGCCCTACCCGCCCGCATTTTATTTTTTTATTTATTTTTGTATTTTATTTTTTATTTATTTTTTTATTCTTTTATTCCCTTTAAAAATTTAATTTGATTTGTCAAAATTTTCATGTTAATTTTCATATTAAATATATATAATCATGTTTATTAATCAATAATATTTTATATACATATAATTATATTATACTTAATAGATATATTTTAAAAAAACTTAATTAATAATATGTTCGGGCTGGGCCGGGCCGGGCTCGGGCTTTAGACAGTCAAGCCCGGGCCCGGGCCCATTTTTGATCAGGCCTAAAAATTTTGTCCAAGCCCGATAAATATGTTTAATATTTTTATCCAAACTCGACCAAATTTTGAACTGGCCTTCGGGCTTGGGCGGGTAGCCCGGCCCTTGAGCAGGTCTACTGCCGAGGAGGCCACCGACCCTCAAGATTGTCCAGCTTATCGACGGCTCCCTCCGCTAAATAGGCCTTTAGACTTTGTGAGTTGGGCTCATACTTGGTCCAAGAAGGAGCGTCATAGTACTTGGCCTCCTCAATGAAGAGCAATTCAGAAAAGCCTCACTAGGTCGATGCTTCTCCAGCCAAGCACGAGCCAAATAGAAACCGTACTTAATGAATGCCATCGCGAACTCCGCTTTCTTGTCAAAACAATGTTGGGACAAGCAGTATTCACGAACGGCCTCGATTCGAGCTTCTCTTTGACGATCCAGTACGTTATGCAACTCCTCAATAGCCTTATCTCGTTGCCTCTCCATAGCCCCCCAATCATCGACGGCCTTATTATAGGCTTCTTGGTACCCTTGAAGGGAAGCCACCTTCGCCTGCTCTTCTCGGAGCCTTTGCTTGAGATTAGCATTCTTTTTACTCAACTCCTCCATCCTTTTGGGATAGGGGTGAAGCTGGACAACCCCGTTCGTAAGCTCCATTCTCTGCTCTCGAAGCTCACGAATCTCTTTATCGGCTTGCTCCCTGAGGGCCCTATGTCGAGCATTGACCGCCGTAATTTGTTGAGCCGTCTGACAACACAAAAAACAGACGTAACTCAAAAAACTTGACAAAAAAGCTTAAAAAAGGAGAATCTAATTACCAAACAAGCACAAAGCTCTCACCTTCATAGTGAAATAGTCAAAATTATCCTCCGCTTCTGTAAGGTTTGTAAAAAGGCCCGCCTCATCGCGAGGGAGGATGGTGCTCTAAGCCAGACGAGACGCCATCTCGGCATCCTCGATGCTGTCGTTGTCATTTACTCCGGGATAGGTCTGGAAGTCTTCTCCACCTACAACGACCCTACTATCAACCGGATAGCGCCTCAAAGTCAGATCGGCTACCTTAGGCAAAATCGGCCTTGTAGGCATTGTGGCTTCAATAATCAGCCTCTTCCTGTATTTACGCCTAGGTTGGCGAAGGGTAGACCGATCCTCAGCAACTCGAGAGCCGCCTTCTCGACAGGCTGAATCACTCTTTTGGGACTCAAAGCTCTCACGATCGCCAGAACCACGATCAGAAACAAGAGGCCTCTTCCGTTTATTTCTCCCGACTTCTTGAGCAGGAAGGCTGGATTCACCAGTGGCCGGAGGAGGAGGAGTAGGAGCACGAGTCGATCCAGATGATAGGGCTCTAGCTTGCGATTGAGGAGGAGGAGCTGCTTGAGCAGCAGCACTGGCATCCCTCCTACGCAGTAAATCTCGAAAATTCATGCCTGCACAAATATAAAAAGAAAGGATTAGTCGACCAAGTAAAATGCCATACACATGCATACGAGAAGTAAAAAAGGATTGGAAACTTAGAAAACCACCAAAATCCTCTAGAATATCCAAATTTGAATCCAACGGAAAATCAACGAAAGGACTCCCAAAGGCGCCAGCTTGAGCCCACTCAGCGTTCTCCTCTAATTGATTACTAGTACCCGCAACCTCAGGGGTCTCGCTTCCCGAATCGGAAGAGGATTCATTTACAAGGAGGCCTATTGTAGTGGATGCCTCAGCTACGAGTACCGGGGACGACTAGCTAGGACCAGCATCAGAAACGCGCGGAGTCGTAGGGAGATTAGATGGAGCAGCAGAAGCCCCGAGAACGGCTCTGCTTACCCCCAACCGGCTGTGGCAATATTTTTCGGGGTTAAAAGGGAAAATAAATTATACTCCCCGGTAGAACAGATTCGCTGAATAAGCTCACCAAATTGATCTCTTAAAACTTCTACTTTGAATCTTTCCGAGAGCTGTAAGTGGTCGAAAGTATCACGATTCCATCTAGAGCGAATCCGCAGGTCACTTGTAATCTCGACAACGACCCACTCGCTCTCAAAGCCATGCAGTTTATTGGGGAGATCCAAGAAGATTTTATTGTTAGGAAACTCAGTGACCTTTAACCGTTGAAGGGAGAACGTTATTAACCCTTTCAACCCACGAACTCTGAAAAAGGCGCTAAAAAGAGAAACTGTTGGGATAATACCCAAGTTGTGGCACACTATGGAAAACGCTACCAATTGAGCCCATGCATGGGGGTGGAGTTGACATGGGACGATGTCATTATATCTAAGAAACGCCTCGTCAAACTCCGGAAGAGGGAAGCGAAAATCGAAAGACAAGGAAGCCTTATGAACGGCTACACCGTTTCTAATCAAGTCGGGCGTAACCTCCCCTTGAACTGGAAGTCTATAGCTATAGCCTGAAGGAAGAGGGAAACGAGTCCTGATATCCTCTAAGTCAGCATTCGTCAAAGAACACACGAGACCACCCGTCCTAAGTGTTTTTCCAGGGCGTAGCAAAGACATGGCAAAAAAGGTAAAAACCACCCGGCGATAGGCCCTACTGACGACAGACCAAATAGGCGATAGACCTGTTGAGGCGATAGAGCTCTTTGGCGACAGACCTACTGGGTGAGACACTTGCGGGAGACCTAAAACTCTACGTGAAAGACCACAAAACCTACGGGAGACCTAAAACAAGTTGCTAGAGGCAATAAATAGATGACAGATGTATACTTACTGTCACTGATGTAAGCAAGAGACTTCCGGTGGGAGAGCGACAGACTCTTTTCAGGAGAGAGCTGAAAATGGGAGACAAACAGCTGCTCAGAGGTTTTCGTGGGGTCTCTCGTCGAGTCCCAGCAGTTTATATAGCCGCAACAAGAAATGCCAAAAGTCGCGCCTGATCACGTCTCTCGCAAAATAGACTTTTTTCACCTGCAAAAAATACAAAAAAAAAAAAAAACAAAAACAAAACAAAAGATTATTCACGATGGGTTAAGGCCCAAAAACATATATTTATACTCTCTTGGTTAGAAAAATCCAACAAGAGAGTGAGGAGCAATTGATATGGCAAAGTCCACCTACGTTGGGCTAGGCCCAAAAAACGTCATCAATCACCACGTGGCAGAGAATCAGCGGGCCACGTGGCATTAGGCGATAGAACTCAAAGCTGCATCACTACGCCTGTCGCTGGGCGACAAACTTCAAGTCTGTCGCCTGCAATCATAAGGCGACATGTGGTGCATGACTCCGGCTCCCGCTGGCGTCAGGGTCCTGTCGCCACGCCATACCCGTCTGCGACACGTGGCGCTATATTCAGCTCCCGCTACACGACAGACCTCTCACACCACAACGTGCCCGCAATATGGGTCTCTCGCTGGCGACAGGCCTCGATTTCTCCCGGTTTTCAAGGAACTTGTGTTATATCGGGACACAAACTCTCAGCAAGGAATGGATTTATCCTCAAATAATTAACCTAGAATATTGGCCTATAAATAGGCCCCCAGGGACAATCTTACTCTCTAATTTTTGACTACTGGCTTTTACGTTTGTCGAGCTTGTTCTCACCATCTTAGAAAATCTCGATTGGCTTTTTATACGTTTCCCACAGACGGCGCCAATTGTTGTTACACAAAACAACAATAAAAGTATGCTGACGTCGATCTTCGTACTTAGTTTCACGTGTCTTCAAGAAGCTTTTGTAAAACAAGAAAAGTCAGAGAGACGCAGGGGTGGTTCCCTGCGTAGGCACTCCGATGCTTAAGTCAGCAGAAAATTCTTCAGTATTAGGAAACGTAAAAGCCAGTCGTCAAAAATTAGAGAGTAAGATTGTACCTGGGGGCCTATTTTTAGGCCAATATTCTAGGTTAATTATTTGAGGATAAGTCCATTCCTTGCTGAGAGTTTGTGTCCCGATATAACACAAGTTCCTCGAAAACCGGGAGAAATCGAGGCCTGTCGCCAGCGAGAGACCCATATTGCGGGCACGTTGTGGCGTGAGAGGTCTGTCGCGTAGCGGGAGCTGAATATAGCGCAACGTGTTGCATACGGGTATGGTGTGGCAACAGGACCCTGACGCCAGCGGGAGTCGGAGTCATGTGCCACATGTCGCCTTATGATTGCAAGCGACAGACTTGAAGTCTGTAGCCCAGCGACAGGCGTAGTGATGCAGCTTTGAGTTCTATTGCCTAATGCCATGTGGCCCGCTGATTCTCTGCCACGTGGTGATTGATGACGTTTTTTGGGCCTAGCCCAACGTAGGTGGACTTTGCCGTATCAACTTTAAGAGCTCTAAACTTACTATCTTCATAGGTAATACCTCTAAACAATCTGGTCATCAATTATACTAACATAAAATTAAAGCGATCTTCGTTACATATATTTCATAACTGGACCTATCAATAGTCACATATATTAATATAATCAATGACATAGATTAAATATGGATGTGTAGTATGAAAATTACATGCAACGTGATCATTTAAACATACATATTTTCAACTGGTCTTACTTTCAAAAAACTTTGTGCTCAACTGCTATTTGAAAAAATAATATTTCATTTCATAGTTTCAGTAATAACAACAATACTTTATTTTGATCATAAAAATGTCTTAATAACAAATAAATATAACTCATATAAGTACATATTCATGGCAACTTGCACACGAAGGTGGATATATATTAAACTCTTAACACATCTAATAATATGTCATGCATCTTTCTGGACACATTATCGTTGATAGGCCTATAATTAATGTTGATAGGCTCAAATACCAATGCCTATTTAAGAAAAAATGTTTGGAACCACATAACTTAAGATTTTTTTAAATTAAAAAAATAGATTCAAATTCTTTTTTTAGGGGGTGATATGCATTTGTTATTAAATCAAATTTTCAATGCATTTAAATGTTTAATTTGAAGAATTATTTCATTCTGATCTGTATGTTAAAATTAGTATCAGCAAAAATAAATAAATAAATAAATAAATAAAATGTTTGTATTTGATGTACTGACAGTGTATAATCTTTGTACTGTCGATTAACCAAAAATTGACATCTTATTAATAAGCAAACTAAATATATGTTAAGTCCTTAAAAATAAATACAAATAAATATTTTTTAATTTGCTCATAAAGATCTATTGATGAGGTGCATCATATATAAATCCATAAATAAAATAATTTTACACATTTGATTTCAAAATCCACTTAAGCATTCAAATCTAGATGAATAACGGTTAGATTACATGATGAAAGTGTAGCTCTCTATTTTATAAATCCCATTCAATTTATTTCAAGATTTGAATTCGTAACTTATATCATAAATATATTTTTTTGACAACAATATTTTAGGTAACTATATGCAAAGAGATTTTCAAAACGATTGTTTTTCGGTTAATTTAACATAAGATATGAAATGATTTTCGCCTCTCAAGTTGAACTAAATCATATCAACAAATCCGTTGTCATCCAGTAGTTAGGATATCAGGTTTCAGTCAGGATACTTAATTCAAATCGTATCAAAACATTTATTTTACATATCATTTTCTTTTAGATGATCAAGGTAGGAAAGCTAAAGCTAAAAATCATTAATTGCTTTAGGCCTAGGCTCCAGGATTTGATCGCATGTAAATTATAGGACTTTTGTTTGACCAAACGATACATTCATGTGCAATTTCACAGATTAAGTTAACGCTATCAAATCTTACCCATATTCATCCCAGTTATTGCAGTGGAAGCTAATATCTTCTGTAGCTTTGACAAGTTGAACTGTGTAGTGAATCTGAAAAGTTTTTAGCAACTTATGTTTGACTCTTCTCTAGCTTCTCACGTGTAACAAAAATACAATATTTGACTTTACTGTTTCATTAGGTCTGATTTGCTTAATTTGTTCATTTTATTACAGTTTATCGTATAGGTTGCTTCAAGTTGCCTGGAAAAACCTTAGGCAGAGATTTACATTTTTATTTTTATTTTTTTTCCTTTTCATAATGTAAAAGGAAAAAGAATTTTGATGTGGAGACAGAAGGTTTAATTTTCCCTGAGATCTTAATATAGTACTTGTCAGAAAACAAAAGTTTTGAATGAGATGATAATTTGATATGACAGATGGGAAACAAAGCCTTTTCGAATGAATGAAATATGCATTAACCAGCTCATTTGTTGGTTGGAAAATTCTGGAAAAAATTAAAACTTTTTTCCTTTTGGTGATTTCATATGAATCATAGATTATGTATGATCATGGAAGCTGACATCATATGATTTATAATCAGAATGTGTCTTTTAAATTTGAAATTTTATCAGCTCATTATCTGAAATAGGAAAAACAGTTGAAGCTAAAAGATATATGAAATTAAGCATGGATTGGAAATTCAGTAAGATGAACAAGGAGTGATTGGACCGAACCATGACTGAATGAAAACGTTGAATCAAATGAGCTGGCCTGCAACCCACAACACTGCTGCTGAATTTTGTGTTTAATTATATGAACACAGTCGGGAAAACCGTATTTAGTTTGTTGTTTTATTATGGATTTCATGAATGACTGCTATTATTGCACAAATATAAATGAGGAAGCAACTAAAGATTAATCAGATGAATTTGTATTTTTATATACTTGAATTCCACATTTAAGTGGAAAAAAGAAAGAGAGAAACAGTCAAGAATTGGCCGGCATCAATTTATGTACTTTATTAGTGACGAATTGTCAATGATAAGACACTTTAGTTAAAAAAAAATTTAAACTATCACTAGTACCATCTAAATGGTGGCCGAAAAACAATACATCACAATTACACAAGACAATAAATCATATAAAATTTTGTCACAATAAATCTAATATTCATGACAAAATTATTTATAGTCCCAAAAGAAAAATCGTCACTAAAATCCTCTACTGTTGTAGTGACAACAGATTTTGGTCCCGGTGTATGATTTCAGGTCAGAACTTGTCTCTTTAGCGGGGAATGTTTTATAAATGGTGAGGCAGGTTGGGTTTTTTTTCTTTTTTGGCTAAGGAGTTGTCTCAGGTCTTATAATTCGGCATGTTTTCTTGGGTTACAAGGAAGCGTGGTAACAGGAAAAGAAGAGAAGATGAAGGAGAAATTTAGAAATCTTGCAACCCTTTTCTTCAACAAAAAGTTAATGTTGACATTGTGGGGTTTGAATTGAATTCACTTTTCATTTTTTTCACTTTTTCTTTTTTCTGTTCTTGGCCAACACTTTTTATGCATTAAAACTTTATTATTGTGATGGAAATATTTGATACGTCCAGAAACCTCATCACATCGCAATAGAATGATTTGTGTGGTTGGTGGGGTTCCACACGCATTTTCTTGTCTCTTTTCAGAAAAAAATCTTAAATAAAATGGAAATCAATGCAAAATCTTGCGATGCTTAATTAAAGCTTCTCCTTAGCCTACAAGGGTTTCGCAGAAGACGCGTTCACTGGTAGAAAAAGCATGCAGTTTACGTCAGAGCCACAAAAGAAAATTCTTAGCAACAAGTTTATATATTTGAAAATCGTGACGCGATATAATTTTTTTATTATCAATGTTAGCAATTATTTCTTTTCAATATACATAATCAAATAAATAATCACTTATTGAATTATCTCCTACTTGATTATGTAATAAATTTTTCATTGTTTTTATTGTTGAAGAAGTCTCTCTCTCTCTATATATATATATATACACACACACTTACAGTTGCAAGTTGAAAAAAATATAAGATTATTAGTTTTAGTAGCTAAAATAATTAAGTGATTAAGGTCAAATTTAATATTGAATTTTTCCATTTTACTTCAATTTTTATTAGTTTTCTGTTGATTTGTAGATATAAAGTAACAAAATTGATCTATGGAACTTTGTAATTAGCATCAGCAAGCATTTCAAGCAAAGTGTGTTGGCTTAAAGCTTGGTTGTAAGGTGCAAATATGATTTTACTGCAAGAAACAAAGTTAGTGGATTTTAAGGCAGAGCAAATTACAAAATGGTGGGAAAATTGTGATGTTGGTTAGATTTTCCCTCCTCCTTAGAGACGTTCAGGTGGTTTGCTGGCAGGAGTGGATCGGTCAGATTAGCTTAAAGCGTTGTGGTGATAGATATTGTCTTTTGTTTTTATCAGTCGGCATCTATAGTGGAAGGTTCTGTCTGTTTCGTTTTTACAGTGGTTTTGTGTTCTCTTGAGCAAAGTGTTTTTCCAATGTAATCTTGATTTGCTTTAATGAAAACCTTGACTTTTCATTAAAAAAAAAAGTAAGCATTTTGTAAAGTATTTTAATTTCATTATTTTTGTTAAAAAATCAATGAAAATTATGAAAATATAGTAACAACATTTGTTATCATATGTTTAAATCTATATTCTACATCATGGTTTTAAATTGCGGTCGGGGCCATGTTTTCGGTCGCGTTGCGTTTATCACGGTTGCAGACATAGCGGCGGTAATTGCAGTCATCACGGTCGTAAATTTTTTTTTTATTTCGCACAATTTCATATAAAATGTAGTAATTATAATTATAATAATGTAAAGTCTTATTTTATAGTTTTTAAAGTAATTTATGATACCTCAAGTCTATTATTTATGTGAAAAAAAGATTATTCATAATTTTTTGAATTATGACATAATTTTTTGAATTATAATAAAACATTCATACTTAAAAAATTACTTATGATAATTAAAAAATAGCAAACATTAAAAATATAGATAAATAATTATGTACTAATAAGAATTAATGTATTTGTTATTTTTATCTAAATTATTAAAAAATTTTATCTAAATTTAGTCAAATCTTTTTTCATCTAAATTAATTATGTAAAATTTTTTTTCTCTTCCACATGAGTTAACAAAAATGTTTAAAACAAAGATTTATTTTTGCTCAACAAAAACTATTTCAAACAACCAAAAAGTTAAAAACTATTTAAAATTCTTTTGATTGCTCAAAAAAAAAAATTGACCGATCATTCCTTCCTGCTCAGCCCTCACCCGACTTCTTCTCCACCCGTACCCAACTTCTTCTCCACCCGCACCCAACTTCTTCTCCACCCGAGTTCCAAAATCCCAACCGTCCGTCTCCCCTCACTCCTGGCTCCCCTTATCTCAGTCATGAGCCACCGGTCAGCCTCTCACCTCAGCCTCACGATCACGCCCTCAGCCCTTCACCTCAGCCTCACGATCACGCCCTCAGCCCCTCACCTCAGCCTCCTTTCCTTTCATGTTTCACCTCCCCTCACGCACGGCCTCACTTGAGCTAGCCTCAACGCCCTCAGCCTCGCCTTCGTCACCTAACCTCTCCCTTGGTCCCTCCCTCCCCTTCTGTCACAAGCCACACTGCCAGCCGCCAGTGCCAACGCCAGATCTAATCTGATCTCAGATTAGCCTTGCCATGTTCGTAGGCGGCAGACAACGGCGCCTCCTTTCCTTTTTGCTTTCAGCCTTTCAACTCACCTCTCCGGAGTCTTCTATGGCACCCTTTTGGCCTCTTTTCCTTTCAGCGCCAGATCTGATCTCAGACACCCACGCTGTTGCCGCCCTCGCCATCATTGTTGTCGGTATCTCTGTTTGCTTGAGGGATTTTGCTATGTTGTTGTCTGTCTTTGTTTGCTTGTGAGTTGTGAATGTGACTGAGTTCGTGTGTACTGTGTTGTTCTGTATCTGATTTGTTGTTCTGTATCTGATTTTTTTTCTTTGTCTGAAAGGTAATGGTGGATAGCGGTGATAACGGACCGCTATCATCGCTATCCTCCGTTACGGCGTTTTTTAACGGCCGCTATTAGCCGTTACAGGTGTGATCCGTACTCACACCCGTTATTTCCGCAATAGCGGTGGCAGCCACCGCCGCTACCTCTAGATAGCGGCTGCTATTGGAAATAGCGGCCGCTATTTGAAATAGGTCGCTATTTCAAATAGCGGCCTCTATTTGAAACCCTGTTCTATATCTAATAACTTTATATTTATACTTGATCATGTATTGTTTACATTATCTTAAAGTTAATTATCAAGTATATACGATACCTTTTAACATATTTTACATATAATTATTTTAAATTTACGATTAATCATGTGTTATATGCGTTGACCTTACAGTAATATTAAATTTATAACCCTACTGTAAAATTTTCCAACAGTTGAGTATCAATATTTGACAAGGATTGCTGCTATGTGTAGACTGTATAGCATAGAGGCATACATCTGCAAATTTCTGTCGAAGATATGGAAACTTTTGTTTTGAACAGCTGGGAAAGCATAGGGCTATATAATATTCTTCTTCTGATGACCTTTTCTGTATGTTCCGTCCGGAAATTCTTCATGTTACAGTAATCATGTACCAAACAAGGACTATTGCATGCAGATAAAATATATCTTGAAGAATTTCACGTTAGACATTAACATTACCAATCTATTACTTAGAAAAAGGATCTCCAACAACCACAATGTACTAACAAAGAAGACAACAAAGGATTCATGATGCAATATTAGCATTGATCACAGCAGGGATTTATACGAAGATCATGCAAATCTACTAAATCTTATGCGGTCAATTCATGGTGTAGGAGGCAGATTTTCTTTTCAAATATCCAAAACATTCTGATCAATGCAGTCACGGCAGTCAACTCAGACATAAATAATAATCTTTTTTGCTGCAAAGTTGTTTCTTTGTTTTTTTGATCCAACTGCAAAGTTGTTGATGATTCTCATCACCATCCTCATATACTAGAGTTGGTTAAAATTTCTTGTCTAGGAATGTCATGTTTAAGGAGGGAACAATCTGTTGTGAATCTCCATTTGCATTTTCTTTTTTCAAACAAGAATCTGAAAAACCCTTCTAATTTTGAAATTGTTGTCTCAATGGGCAGGGTTCAGCAAACTAATAAACCAAGTGCTTGTTGTTCCCTTCTGCTTTCTCTTTTTCGTTCCATTTGTCCAAACTGACAAGATTTTTAACTAACAGTCCAACGTACCATATGTAACCAAACCATGAAATGCTCCAAACCCATTGGGAACAAATAAATTTTTTCAGATGACAGATAGACTCAACTTATTGCTACTCGCCAATGCTTAAATGCCGAACCAATTTCTTACTATTTGAATTTCAAGCATGAGGATTTTCCAGAGAGCATAGTCGATTAATTACAATAACTAAACAGAAAGTCAATGGGACTGGCAGCTGCAGACCTCATACTTGAATTAAAGTGCAATGACCCTATTTAGGCCTAGTTTGGATCTCCGGCCAGCTGTGGCACAGTGAATTCGGTGCAGTTAAAAAGAAAAAGACAAAAATTTGAAGAATAAAATTACCATTTCATCCTTCTTTTTTTATTTTTTAATTATTTTATTAATATATATATCTTTAATAGTTATTTTACTTTTTTCAATCTCATCAAAACCAATCGTACCGTTCATCTAAACTAATCCTTAGTCTTGAAAGGCTAGAGTACATATGTTTTTTTTTGTTCAGAAAAAGAATACACTACTACCACCAAAACGCTGGAGTACATATGCTCTGTGATTCTTGCAGCTGATAAGTTGTGTAATCCAAATGTCACGTCAATTAAAAGTTGATTATTGGTAATTAAATCTTGAAATTATGAGGTTAGCTCAGAGTTACGATGGTGTTTAAGTTAAGAAGGCCTTTCAAACTAGTCATTTAGTAGAGACAACAAGCATGATAAGATAGGAATTGATCTTCAATAAAATTCACTAAATTAAAAGATTTATTAGTGGAAATTATTGCCAAAAAGATTCCTTGTCTGGCGATCACGATCTGTATAGACCAATAAACATATAATTAGGAGGTGACATCATGTGAGATGTAAGATTAAATTTCTATGGTTGAGGGCTATAATCCAAATTAGCACTGATCGAAATGAGGAATAATAAAGCCTCTAAGGCTAGGGAGGATATTCACGGATCAACCCAATAATGTTGACAAGAAGAAAATAAAAATTCCAAGTCAATCAAATAAGCTGGCAATTGATGGATCCTGCAATGGCTACAATTAATCGGAAAAATGTTTGTTTCCAGCTAGAAACTCAGGAAAAGGAACTTAATGTTCCTGTTTGTTCAAAAAGACATGAAAGTATAGACACATTGGTGAATCAATTAATCCGAAAAAGAAAACAAAAGAAAAACATGTCCGTTAATTTTTGTGACACTGATTACCTTTTTCCTTCTAAATAGGAAGATTTGAGCCAAGTTTAAGCGATGGACAATCTTACAAAAGCTAATACTAGCTAGTCCTTCATATGTATCGAAAAGGAAAAAAATAAAAAGTAAAGTCTTTTGGAATTTTACTTTTCAAGCAAGTAAACTGTTGGAGAAGCCCTGGATATATAAACCGAAGGAGTTTTCAAGTAAATCACATCGAAAGCTCTATCGGAGTGTTTTATTGGCAATTCTTCTGTCTAAAATCACCGAAAGTTAGCTAGCTAGCTACCACTTTTATGGAAAACACAGTAAAATTGCATAATCAAATGCAGTGAAACACATGCATGCATTTCACAATTCGTACTTGGAAGAACTATTTTGATAATTCCCTTGATGAAAATTCTGTACGGGATAAGGGTCCTACTCCTAGAACAATATTAATTACTCAATCATTGTTAATTAACTCTTTCATATTCCACCAACTTGTCCTTTGTATCAACTTCTGGTACAGGGTGAGAGACTGATATACATATGCATACAATGCTAGGAAACGGCACAATGGAATCTATTTCTTGAATTCTAAAATAGAAGATAAATTAAATAAAAAAATAGTGCAAATAAAGCTGCAGATTGGATAGCTAAAAAGACAAGAAAGGAGATGTGCATGTCTAATTGGATTGGACATTTTCCATCTTCTCTGGTTGGGATTTTGCCAATAATATTGCAAGGGAAGGAATTAAATATGTGAGCTACATGGGCATGCTCTGGTATATTTGCCTTACTGGCCTGCGTTTTTGCCGAGTTAGTGAACATGTTTTGTAAGCAAGATTCTTTGGAAACAAATGGAAGTTTTCATGGCCAAAAAAAAATCTCTTCAATGTAAAATGATTCAATATTTAAAATAACTTGCACGTTTTTGTATCATCGTGACATTTTAACATGTCGCCAAAAGCCATAACCACTTCAACCAAAACAACTTGTATAAACGCCAAGCTTATTACAATCTAATCCGACTCTTTGTTAAGAGATTCCTGCATAATATACCCTATCCCGAAGGCCGGCATTCTAATATAAAAGGGCATTTGCATGGAACATCCTATTCTTGCATAGTAGTCTCTTTTCTAAAGATTTTAAATGGTACATTCTCTCACATTGACATAATGCATTCAGGATTTTATTCTCAAGATGCTTCTACAAAAATCGAATCCAAGTTAACAAAGAAATAGACTTATTCCACCCCTCAACCAAAGGAACTCCTCGTGAGTGTAAGTTCATAATGCCCTTTTGGTATTAAAAAATAAAAACCCAACATAAAATAATTTCAAAAAAGCACTTAAATGTAATAAATTGTAATAAAATCCATTGTTGATCCTTAAGAAGATGATATTTTTAATTTTTGTATTTATTGGTTTTTATTTTCTAATTTTCAAAGTTGTAATTTATAAATATTTTTATATAAAAAATTAATCAAAGAAGTTAATAAAAAAATGTTCAAAATATAAATAAAAAATAAACTAATTATTTAAAAAGAGTGGTGTACTAAGAGTTTAAAAGTAGATATTGAATACCTAAAAAATAGTCAAATATCTTTAAAAAAATAAAAACTAAATAAAAAGTTCAAAAAACATGATTATAAAATAAAAAATTAGAAAACTAAGGAATAAGGTTAATTAAAAATTATTTTAATTTTAATGAATAAAATGACAATTTTTAAGATTATTATAGGGCCAAGTGAAGGGTTTACATGACAATAAATGATAATTTTATATGTTAAAATTTATAAAGGTAATTTAATAATTGATTGATATGTGTTAACACAGTTTTTGGTTTTGAGACGAAGTGTCTATTTTCAAATCTAATAAAGTAAAGCTGAATAATAACAAAATTTTGAAAATCTCAATAAAATTTATCCTAAATTATTTTGCAACTCTACAAACAAACAGATAATGAGCCTAGTAGTGATAAAAGAGAAGTATCTCATAGTCTATTATACATCCTACAAACTAACATGCCTCTTATTTAATATGCAAATTTTTCCAAATTGATACTTTAATTTCTAAACAGGGAATCCCTTTAATGATATAAAAGAGAACAAATTGTTGTGAATAAGAAAATTAAATCTTTTCAAAATAAAGAAACATTGAGAGCAACAAATTGCCAATCAATATATGTGCTATCTTATAGGTCCCTTCTTGGTTGAAACCAAGTCAAGTAAGTTCTTAATCAAAATTAGGAAGGCAAATGCCCTTAACAGCGAGATCTATAAATATTAAAAAGATATAAAGTTTTCTCTTTTTTTATTTTAGTAGGAAAACATATTTGTGATGCTGTTATGATAGGGTCTAGTTTTTGTTATGTGGTTAATCAATGTGCATTTTTAAAATTCAATCAATTTAAAAAAAGTAAGAATATTTATACCTTATCATTGCGTTGTTTGACTAAACTCAAAGTCATACTTTTCTTTTATTTTAAAAGAATATAAATAATTTCTTTATGTCCCTATTTTTAAAGTTTTTTATTTTTTTATTTTTCACACATATTTAAAAATTATTGTTCTTGTAAAAGTAATAAAAGAAAACTTTTCATGAAAGATATTAAAAAGTATGATAATATCAAAATTAAAAAGGAAATATTTAAGCTTAATATTTATTACATTGAGATTATATTTTATTTGTTGGCTATTTGTGTTATATATAGAGTACTCTATATTTTTTAGGCTTAATATCCAAATATGTCCTTCACGTTTGACAAAAAATGAAATTAAGTCCTCAACGTTTAATTGCATAGAAATTAGTCTTAAACGTTTCAAAATAACAGGATTAAGGATATTTTCGTTAAATTCTTTAATTTCCGTTACCCTTGCACAGTAATAATACTTAACGGTGTTAGAGGGAATTAACGAAAATGTCTTTAATTCTATTATTTTGAAATGTTTAGGACTGATTTCTATGCAATTAAACGTTGAGAACTTAATTTCATTTTGTGGTAAACATGAAAGACATATTTGGGTATTAAGCTTATTTTTTATTTTTATGATAGGATTGAAATTTTTAAAGGTATTATGGGGTTTTTAAGAATTTTATTATAATATTTAATGCTTGTGATTCTATCATTTTTGCTATTTTTTAGCTTTTTCTACTTGTGTTGTTATAATTTTTGTCATTATTTATTTTTTTAATACAATATTTACAATTCTTTATACTTTTGTAGTTTTTGTTATTAGAAACTTTGAAATACACAAAAATATCTTTAAAACCCTTTGTCTTATAATGGGATACTATAATAATTTTTTTTCTACTTTGAAATCATTAAAATATTCTTAAAAAAAAAACCTCTATCCTATCAATGAGTACTTTGATATTTCACTAATCCACAAGGAATAAATAACTAAGATTCAATATACTTATTATAGATATTTGGAATTAGAATATGTTAACAAAAATGTAAAATACCCTCCATATCCCATTCTTTTTATCCGATTATTGCTCATTCATCGTCCCAAAGCATCTTTAAAAAAAAAAAAAAAACCCTAACAAACAAACCCTTTCTTGTAAAAAGTATCCCACACGACAACAAAATAAGACCAAAACACTTTAATAAACGTATATGTATTCATTGTTTATCCCAAGGAGAAAGTAAAATTCAAATTCATGCGTTTCTTGCCAAGGCCGAATGCTAGAATTTTATGAAACAATATAATCTACTTTTTTTTTTTCCTTTTTCAGGTTGAGCAAATGCAAGAAAGTGCTGGTTAAAATATTCATGTTTTAGTGACTTGTTTAATTTTTACTTATAGCCTGAAAAAAGGGGGAAAAAAATGCTTCATCTTCACAAGGCAAGTACATGAAAGACTTTATAGATTTTACGGTGCTAATTGGATGAATGAATGAAAATTCTAGAAATCACTCATGTACAAGACCAAAGCATTTTTTTTCTTCACTTGGCCCAATCCTCAAGGCCAACTTGAGAAATAATGTTTATAAAACTTAAAAGCCCAGCCCAACATAATATATAAGAGATTGTTTTGTCTTTTGTTATGCATTTCATTGTTGAAAAAGATTTATCTTTTACTATTCTCGACCCAAAAAAATTAGTCTTAAATAGTAAAACAAATAAAGATATTTGTGATTACACAAAAAAATAAAAACTAATTTTTTTTAGAAAACAATGAAAACTAGTTTTATTTCATATTGTAAACATTTTTGACTCGTGTAAACACTTAATTTTGTCCGAAACAATAAATTTATTTAGATTGAGTCTTGTTTCAATCTTAGTAATAAATTCGATTTAATCATACGTTTGAATTTGTTAAAAAAAAAGGAAAAGAAAATCAGTATTTAAAAATAAAAAAAAATTTTAAAAAAATAAAAAAAAGGTTAAAAAATCAATTAATAAAAAATAAATAAAAATTAAAAATTAAAAAAAAAAAGCCTTGAAGTCGCCGAAGCCCCTACCACCCACCAACTCCATTGACAAATCTCCATTTCAGATTGAAAGTCTCATACAAATCAAATTTCAGAGATTTGATATGTTTTTATTGACTAAGAACACATTGAGAGATCCTCTATAGCCTTCTGCCTCCACGACAACCACCAATATTCAAGCAGATTTTCTACAAGCATTTAAGAACATCAAGAAAATTAAACACTATTGGCTCTAAAAACCAGCAGAACAATGGATTACAACCCTTGGTTTCATCTGATTTTCTTGACTAAACATGCCTATAAATAGTCTGAAGGAGATTGGAGAAAAACACAGACAAAAACATAGAGAAACAGAGAGAGATATAGACAAGAGTGACAAAAAAAAACAGGGAGAGACAGAGAGAAAAGAAAGAGAGATATATAGAGACAAAAAAATATTGAGAGAGACAGAGAGAAAGAGAGAACTCAAATACAAAAATCTCAATTTCAATTCTGGTGCAATTGGGACGGTGACTGGAGCAGTGGTGAAGAGGATGTGTGGACGACGGTGAGCAGTACTCAGGTTTGTTACTCTAGTGCGACTAGGAAGAAGAAAATGTGGTGGCGAGAGGCGACCTCGGTTAGACTAGTGGTGACCAAACTGGAAAGAGGAAAATCAAAAAGAAGAGGAAGACAAAACTTACGCGAATCGAATATTGTAGGTATCCTCTGCCTTCTTCATTTAAGAAATTTTAAATAAATCTCGTGTTTTGCTAAACCTACCACGCCCAAATAACTAAAAAACACTGTTAAATCTTATTTGCCACCTTTTATGCGGGCGAGCTCGCTACGCTAGTTCAATTGTATGGGCGAGCTCACTATGCGCCAGTTCACATGTATGGGCCATCTATAGTGGTCAGGCAATCTTGCTAGGAGCTAGTTCACTTTTGCATGTGCGAGCTATAATGGGCGGGCGAGCTTACTACATGCTAGTTCACTTATATGGGCGAGCTATAGTGGTGGGCGATCTCTCTACGCACTAGTCCACTTGTATGGACGAACTATAGTGGTAGGTGATCTCGCTACGCGCTAGTCCACGTGTATGGTGATCTCGCTACGCGCTAGTTCAATTATATGGTGCAAGCTCTAATGACTGGGCGAGCTCTCCATGCTCTACTTCACTTGTGTAGGGCGAGCTCTTGTGTGTGCTTCACTTGTACAGGTGAGCTTTTCACCTCAAGATAACTCGTGTATGGCGAGCTGTTTCACGGGCGAGCTATTAAGAGGAGAGTTGTTACGGGCGAGCTAGTAGATTAAAAATAAATCTTTAATTGAAAAAAAAATTTTCCAATAGAGCTCTCACGAGCAAGTTGACTTGCGCATGGCAAGCTGTAAAGGGGCAACCTCTAGTTCACAAATTGATTTGTTTGTAGCAAGTTGTTTCGGGGCGAGCTCTCATGCGTAAGTCGGCTTACAAGTGACGAGATGTTAAGGGGCGAGCTCTCGTACACAAGTTATTTTGTGAGTAGCGAGCTGTTTCGGGCGAGCTAGTAAAGTGAAAATAAGTCTTTAATTAAAAAAATAAAAATAATTTGTCAAATTTCACCAAAGTGTTGGAAAATTTGGAACAAAATTAATAACTTCAATTCTCTACATTCGATCAAAGTGTTGAAGGATGTAGAGAAATTTTTTTACAAAAAAACTTATAAAAAGGTTAAATAAAATATCGATGAATTAGTCTAATTTAAATATGATTTTTTTTGAGAAAATGATAATAATGAATAATCTTTAAATAAAAAATGGATATTTTCTTAGATAATAGGAATAAATAAAAACCTAACCGATGATGGAATTTAGAATTTCGCAAGTATACGATATTTCGAAAATTCTTAGGTGAGAAGATATTTCTCCTAAATTTGACCAAAGCGTTGGAAAATTTAGGGAAAATAATTTCAATATTAAAGATTTTCATTCCAAGTTCAAGAGTAAATAAAATTATAATTTTGATGAATTTCACAAAAGAATTAAATACATAATATATTAATCCGACGACGGAGCCTCTTCATAAGGACGAGTGTGTCCCGTAAATACTCTTGAGGTGCAAAATTACTTAGGAATTTGATCAAAGTGTTGAAGAATGTCTTAAGAACAATATCAATATTTAAATAATTGAATATTAAATAATAAAAAGAAAATTTTAATTAAGAATAAAAGACCATTTAAATTAAGATTGCTTAAGAACATGATTAATTGGTACCGTCCATTGGACGGGCGTTGTGGGGTGCTAATACCTTCCTCACACGTAACCGTACTATCGAACCCAAATTTTGGAATGTAAATCAGTGTACTTATTCTTAGTTTTGAATAGGTGGCCAATCACACCTAAGTTAAAATTGATTGGTGGCGACTCCATAACTTTACGTCTAATGATTAGGTCCCCGGACAAAAATCGTTACGACAGCTTGGCGACTCCACTGGGGAGTAAGAGAGTCGAACCATTAGTTAATCATGTGATATTTCAAGTCTTGGTTTAATGGTCTTAATTGGTGTTTAAATTCTTTAAGTTCGAAATAATGTTGTTTGCTTTTGAATTTTATTAATTGTGTTATTTTTATACTTGGTATATTATCGTTCATGAATTGTTAGGGCATCTAAGATGAGGGTTATATGTTGGTATGTTCCTTCACACACACAACACGTGCATTTGCATGCATAAGCTCTAAGTCCCGAGCCCTGTCCTCTTTAGGAGGGAGTGAGTAGCTACATTCTCGTGAGGTAGTAACCTCCGCATGGACTAGCGAATAACTCCCACTCAAATTGAATCCTTTTCGTTTGTAGCCTGTTATGGGTGAGGATTGGAGTGCCTTACTAGTCCTGTGTGGACGTTAGTAAGGAGCAATTTGGAAACCTTTAGACACTTTAAATCCTAAACCCAGCATATAGTGAACTTAAGGCACTAACCATAAAATAGAGTCTTACCCAACCTATTTTGTAGAAAACTTAAAGTTAAGGGCACATGAAGGAACACTTTGATATAGCACCTTTTTGTGAGAATAATAAATTGAAAATGGTAAAAATTAGAAACAAAACTATATAAAAATTGAAATTAAAAATGATTTTTCAAATAAAAACATCCTTTACTAAATTCAATTTTGTTTCTCTTTCTCTCATCTAAAATTCAAAAAAAAAAAACACATGTCATCTTCATTTGAACATTGCATCATTACATTCACATTACATGACATGGAGAATAAAAATCTTATTTTTGGGCTAAAAGGAGTCGAGGACATGGGAGATCAATTAGAAGCACGAATAATTACTTTGGAGAATAATCAAGAAGAATTTGGACTTGAGATGCGAGAGATGAAGGAGCAGCTTGCAAAAATAATGAAAATGGTAGAAAGTCTAGGAAAGGCTAAAGTGGTTCATCCTCAGGGATCTTTGTCACTTCCAACTCAGTCGCATGTTGAATCATTGACATATGAAGACCAATTGAATATTCATGAGACTGCCTGTCAAGATGATGTTGACATTGTTAACAGTCCAAGTAAAGATCCAGCTGTTAAAAAGGCATGGAAAAAGATAGAAAGGTGGATGGATTATCTTGATGGCCTTACGCCTAAAACAGAACCTTATATTCCTTTAGAACCTACACCAATACGGCCGCAACCTAATTCTCATTTTCACCCTAATCTCTTTCGGCCACCTACTCAAACTTTTGGAATAGGGTTTCCCAATTTTACACAACCTCCATATTTCAGTCCTTATTTTAATCAATACCCTCGTCTTGCTCACATTCGATCATTTTCTCAGCCAGCCCCTAGAGCTCATACATCTGCAATGCCATCAAGTGCCTCGGTTAAAAATCAAGTTGTCCAAAAACAATCCAAGAAGAAAAAACGCACTGAGATCATCCCTATTCCTATCACATATGGAGAGCTTTACCCTCACTTACTTCAAATGCGTCTTGTTGCTCCTAAATTTTTGAACCCTTTAGTGCCTCCATACCCAGAATGGTATGATCCGAATGCAAGATGTGACTATCATGCAGGAAATATTGGGCATTCTATTGAAAATTGTAATGCTTTCAAGTATAAGGTGCAATCACTCATGGATGCAAAGCTGTTCGATATAGAAAAGGTCGTTGGTCAGAAAATCTAACAAGATCGATGAGGGTTAGAGGATGAGAAATGTGGATTTTGCTGGGTAGTTTTCTTTAAGGCATTAGGATGGTACAAAGTACTTTTTGAATCTTGTAAATATTTTTCGTATAAATGGAGTTTAATTGATCTTACTTGCATGTCACATTTCATATATGCATTGTCTTTCATAAATAAACAACAAATAAATAAAAACAAAAAATACAAAAATGTTTTCATTTATCATGACATTGCAAGCATGCCTTCTAACTTGGGGTTATAACAGAGATAGCTTGGATACCAAAGGGTTTTAGATAACTCATTCGAGATTTAGACAATGGAAGAAGTGGAAGCAGTTCGAATAGAAAGGACGGAAAAGACCCAAAATGAGATGAAAGAACAATTGGCGCAAATGACAGATTTGTTGAATAGGCTAGACAATGGAAAAAGAATAATGGGAGAAATGGCCACCCAAGAGGGACACCAATCACAAAACAACCTCATTTTTTAGGCTTAAACATCTCGGGGGCCACAAACACTACCTCTCGAAGGCTATGTAGGCCCTAATATGCCAACTGTAGTTGGTTATGGTCAAGTCAAGGGGCAAGTGGTGCATACTACAAAGAAGCAGCGAGTGGAAGAGGACTTGGGTTTCCAACAAAAGATAGATCTCATAGAAGAAAGGCTTCGAGTCATTGAGGGAATAGATTTTCAAGGATCATTAAATGCAAATGGTCTTTGCTTAGTACCAGGCATAGTAATTTCACATAATTTCAAGGCACCAAAATTTGAAAAGTATGATGGGACTACATGCCCTAGAACTCATGTTATCATGTACTATAGGAAGATGGCTGCTTACACGCGTGATGACAATCTGCTGATTCATGTTTTCCAAGATAGCCTCAAAGGTTTTGCTGCAAGATGGTATACTCAACTAGAGAGGGACCATATTCATTCATGGGAAGAATTGGCAAAGGTATTCATAATCCAATATGGGCATCTTGTGGATTTAGCCCCAGATCGTTTATCTTTGCAAACCATGGAGAAGAAAGCTACTGAAGGCTCTAGGGAAAATGCCCAGAGATGGAAGAATATTGCTACCCAGGTCCAGCCTCCCCTCACAGAAAAAGAGACTGCAACTTTATTTCTTAGTACCCTTCAGGCAACATACTATGACAAGATGATCGGGAATGTTACTAAGAATTTTGCTGACATGGTGGCCTCTGGAGAGATGATTGAGAACGCAATCAAGAGAGGCAAGATCAAGATAGGTGACATTACTGATAACAAGCTAGAAAGAATAGAAGAAGAGGTGCTAGCTGTGACATTTGAGGGGCAATTTCCCAGAAACTCCACTCCACTTCGACCTTATTTGCCATTGAACCAATCAACCTTGAACAATATTTCCTGTGATCCTTATCTTTATTCACCAATCTCACAATCAAGATTCCAAGCAAACTCTTATTCCCCAGTAATTGCTCACTCACCTACCTTTATGACTAATCCTATAGCTCGACCTGTCCAACAACCAATGAACAATAAAAAGAGACCAAGAAGCAATCAAGGAAAAATTCCTATTGCAATTTTTGATCTCTTGCCGTTTTTGGTAAAACACCAATATCTGACCCTTGTTTCTTTGAGAATAGCACCAAACCCATTGGCTAAGAGCTATGATCCAAATAGCAAATGTGACTATCACATGAGGGCAATTGGGCATTCAACAGAAAAATGCAGGCAGTTGAAGGAAAGGATTGAGAAGCTTATCAATGGAGAAATCTTGACTTTAGAACTTATGGAATAGTGGAAGTCCACTTTGATGTAGAGTTATGGCATTTTGGCAGATCAATATGGAGAAAAATGAAGATTTTAAGATTTCGAAATTTGTATTTTGTCGAAAATGCTTTGTCATTTCCTTTGGTCTAGGTGACAATTGTATGAGTACAACTTTTTGCATAATTTATTTTCCAGTGGCATATGACAAGAATGTTTCTATTCTTCACATTAATGATAAAAATGATTATAAGAAAATTGGTGATTACTATCAAAGGTGAATGTCTTAAATCATTCCAAGATCACATCTCAATAAAACCTAAGTCACTCGAGACCCAAACAGCTTAAATTGGGGTAAAAGATTTTGAAAGTCTGATTGATCATGACAGGGCTTCATCGTTAATGATTTTCAAAGAAATGATCGACTTGCAAAAACTTTTGAGATTTTTTGGAAATCAATGACAATCTCAAAGATTCTGGATAGTGGTGGTCTGATATTTGCCAAGATTATTTTGAAATACATTTCCACCCATATTCATATACAAATCCTAAACTCCGCCTGTGTGAGTTAACGCAGCCGGTCCCAAGCTCGGGTAAAGGAGGAGGGTGGCGGTAGGTTTGGACAACCAGCCTTAAAAACTAGTCCAATCTCATGAAATGAACCAATATCAAAACATCGTTGGGGCGTCCCCTACACAGCGACGCGCTGCATCGGAGCCCGGGTGTAGTGAAAAGTGGGCAAGGGTTGCTAGGTCGTCGCCCGGAAGTGACGCGCCACATCGACGCCTGGATGTGGTGTTAAATAGGCAAAGGTTCCCACACCACAATGGACGGGGGTGGGTAAAGAAGTTAGTCCATAACCATAAGCTTAGGTTAGGATCTTGGAATATAGGTACGCTTAGTGGTAAGTTAGGTGAGATTTGTGAGGTTATGAGTAGGAGGAGGGTTAACATCTTGTGTCTCCAAGAGACCAAATGGGTTGGGGAAAAGGCTAGAGAGATAGCACCTTGGCAATATAAGCTTTGGTACACAGGGAAAGATAGAGACCGAAATGGAGTAGGTATCATTATAGATAAAGAGTACCATAAGGATGTTGTACAGATTAAGAGACAAGGGGATAGGATTATTTTGGTTAAACTAGTTTTAGGAGAAGAGGTGTTGAATGTCATTAGCGTGTATGCACCCCAGATAGGACTTGATGAGGTTAGTAAACGACAGTTTTAGGAGGATTTAGATAAGGTAGTACAAGAAGTACCCATAGGAGATAACCTTTTTATTGGCGGTGATCTTAATGGACATGTAGGTACAAGTAGAGAGGGTTTTGAGAGAGTACATGGGGGTTTTAGTTATGGTGAAAGAAACGAGGGAGGAGATGCTATTTTAAATTTTGCTTTATCTTATGACCTAATCCTAGCAAATACATTGTTTAAGAAGAGAGATTCTCATCTTATAACCTTTAGAAGTGGACCAAGAGCAAGTCAGATAGATTTCTTTTTAACTAGGAGTAGGAATAGACATAGATGTTTGGATTGTAAGGTTATCCCAGGTGAGAGTGTTACCGCGCAACATAGACTCTTAGTTCTAGATATGAAGATAGATAGACGACATCAAAGGAACCAACAAAAAGGAATTGAACGGATTCGATGGTGGAAGCTAAAAGATTGTCATACAACATGTAGAGATAGTTGGATTCAAAAAGAGGCTTGGACAACAGAAGAGAACCCAAATGTAATGTGGAATAAGATAGCAAAATGCATTCGGGAGGTAGGCAAAGAGACATTAGGAGTATCAAACGGAAAAGTGCCGACTGGAAAAGACGCAACATGGTGGACTGCAGTAGTAAAAGATGCTATAAAGACTAAGGGAGAGCGTTACAAGGCTTTAAAGAAGAACAATACAGAAGAGAGTTTTTCGGAATATAAGGTAGCAAGAAAGGAGGCAAAGAAGGCTGTGGCAGAAGCTAAGACGAGGGTTGCGAAAGAGATTTACGACAAGTTGAACACAAAGGAGGGAGAGAAAAGGATATACAGATTGGCGCGAGCAAGAGAAAGGAGGAGTCGTGACCTAGGAGTCGTGAAATGTATTAAGGATGAGCATCAAAGAACTCTCGTTAAAGATAATGACATTAAGGACAGGTGGCGAGATTATTTTAACAAATTATTTAATGATGGACAAAATAAAATTTTGGATAATATTTCAGTGCCTCTTAAGGATTTAAATCGGTGCTTTGTACGTAGAATCCAAGAGACAGAGGTAAAAGATGCACTAAAGATGATGAAGAATGGAAAAGCTGTTGGACCTGATGACATCCCAATTGAAGTTTGGAAATGCCTTGGAGATGTAGGAGTTAGGTGGTTGACAAATCTATTTAATAAGATTTGGCACACTAACAAAATGCCAGAGGAATGGAGGAAGAGTGTCTTAGTACCTTTATATAAGAACAAGGGAGATATTCAAAGTTGCGCCAACTACCGAGGCATAAAATTGATGAGTCACACGATGAAACTATGGGAGAGAGTGATAGAACGGAGATTAAGAAAGAATGTAGAGATATCGGAGAATCAATTTGGTTTTATGCCGGGTCGATCAACTATGGAGGCAATATATGCTTAGACAACTTATGGAGCGCTTTCGAGTAATGGGTAAAGATCTTCATATGGTCTTTATAGATTTGGAGAAAGCATATGATAAAGTGCCTAGGGAGGTACTCTGGTGGTCCTTAATGAAGAAAAGAGTTCCTTTGAAATATATTAAACTAATTAAGGACATGTATAGAGACGCAAGGACACATGTGAGGACAGGTGGGGGGCAAACAAGTGAGTTTCCTATCACGGTGGGATTACACCAAGGGTCAGCGTTGAGTCCATTCTTGTTCGCGGTAGTTATGGACGAATTGACAAAATCCATCCAAGATAAGGTGCCCTGGTGTATGATGTTTGCAGATGATATTGTCCTATGTGCGGAAACTAGAGCGGAGATCAATACAAAGTTGGAAGTATGGAGACAAACGTTGGAATCAAAAGGATTTAAACTAAGCAGAGTGAAGACTGAATACATGGAGTGTAAATTCAGTTCTAACCGACTGGAAGAGCATGATGTAGTGAAGTTAGATGGGGTGGCGATACCTAAGCGGGATCATTTTCGATACTTGGGATCAATAATACAGATGGATGGAGAGATTGATGGTGATGTGACCTATAGGATCCAGGCTGGAAGGAGTAAGTGGAGAAGTGCTACAGGTGTGTTGTGCGATAAAGGAATTCCTACATGGTTGAAAGGCAAGTTCTATAGGACAGTTGTTAGACCAACATTGTTATATGGTAGTGAATGTTGGGCGACTAAGAGGCTACATACACAAAAGATGAGTGTAACAGAAATGAGAATGTTACGGTGGATATGTGGATATACAAGAAAGGATAGAATGAGAAATGATGATATTCGTAAGATGATTGGAGTGGTACCTATCGAAGACAAAATGTGTGAAAATCGTTTACGTTGGTTTGGACATGTAAGACGTAGACCTGTAGATGCTCCAGTTAGGAGAATAGAGGCTATGGATGTTGAGAGAAGGGTTGAGACTAGAGGAAGACCGAAAAAGACTTGGAAGGAAGTAGTTTGGAAAGACATGGAGGTTTTAGAATTAGATGAGCAAATGGCCTTGAATAGGAATCTATGGAGGCAGAGAATACATATGGACGATCTAACGTGATTTTAGATATTGGTTCATATAGCCTACCCCAATCTATTGGGATAAAGGCTCCGATGATGATGATGATGATGATGATGATGATGATTCATATACAAATCCTAAACTCTTCAATCCTGTACTCCTGAGATGTCTTTCACCCATTTTTTGAAAAAAAAATCCCCAAGTTGAGGATTGTCCATTAATGTCCATCTGCACAACACCATTGGGCTGCACATCACTTTTTCCTTAGATGAATATTTTGTCTGTGAAGTTAAGTTCTGTCATATTGAAATGTTGCATTAAAAAAAAGCAAAAAAAAGATGAAATTGATTGTGACACCATGCAATTGTGATATTCAAATGATTTCAAAAGTCAAAAGAAAAACTTACCCTAAGAACTGCTTTTTAATGAAGCATCTTAATTTGAAATGACAAATGGTCATCTTTCATCTTCCCTTCACAAATGTGAAAATGATCCATTTGCTACCCCTTTGAGCCCGATAATTTCTTTCTAAATAAACCTTAACCAAAGATCACCCTTCACATTGAGGGGCATGTGTAGAAAGGATTCCTCCAAAGAACATGAATGATTCAACTCTTTTGTTTTGGTCAAATAAGGTTTACTGTGGGGCAAATTAGATATGAAATCTAGGATGAGAATAAAAAAAAAGAAAAAAAACACAAAAAAAGAAAGAAGAAGGAATACAAGGAAAAGTACAAAAAGAAAAGTGTTTCAAAGAACGAAAAGGATAAATGTTCATATGAGAAGAAATGATCCTTGGTTTGATTAACCTTTAAACACATGTTTTGGGCCTGTTTATCCATTCTTTCAAAACCCTGAACCATGGCCTACATTACTCACTTAAAAGTCCATTTTGATCAAATATGGATGCTTGTATCAAAGAGCTCTTCTTTGGAAAATTCTCACTATCATTTGGTTTAAATGAAATCTGAATTCTTAAATGCATGGTAGAACAAACAAAAAAAAAGAGAAAAGAAAACAAAAGAAAGAGTGGAGCTCTAGGGTGAAAACTCGAAAAAGGCAGTCTAAAGCAAACGATAAACTCTCAATGCAACCAAGTCAGGTAGGACACGAATCGAAAATATGGAAAGAGAACTAATAATCCCTGGGAAACCCCTAAGATGCTTAAAGATTCTGATGTCTCTTGATTGCCCAACATTTTTCTGAAAAAGTTGGACCTTTCTTCTTGTACATACTATTCCTAAACAGAAAAGACCCTAGTTGTTCATATTTGATCTTGGCATTTATAGTATGCCATTATTTTAGAATTTAAGAGATTGTCAAACCAAATTGTAAATTTTGTTTGAAAAAAAAAAAGAGAGGGGATGGTATTTTAAGAAAATTATTTTGAGCCAAGAAAGGAACTATTGGTTTTTGGATAAATGGCAAAGTATTCTCCAAATAAAACATCCTAGTGCGCTAAACTTTTAATTGTCCAGTTGAAAAGATCCGGATAGGATTTATGTCACTCATCTTGAAAAGTAATTACTAATTTTCCGAAAGGATCAAGTATCACATGTGAAATTTGGATTCATTTCCCTCCTGGAAAATAGTTATGAGGAAATTTTAGTGCTTTTCATCAAAAGGGTGTGATGAAAGTGCAAAAACTCTGCAGAAATAGAAAATAGAAAGGAGCTTTCATGATCATGTTGGGGCAAAGAAGATAAAAAAAAAGACAAATGATGTGCCTCTTTGACAAGATAAGAAAGAGTTTCAAAGTTAGAGAATGTATAGGATTGAGTGTCATGCATACATACACAATATCATATAGCATCAGCATTGGAAGTAAGTTTTCCAAGTTGAAGGCTCGACAACATCCAATCAAAATTTTAAAGGTTATGCAACCTTTTTCAAAATAAGAAAGTCAAGTTTACTCATCATAAAGAAATATTTAAATCCAATTTAATTAGTACCATGTTTATGAGTCTAATTAAAATTGAAACAAGATTTTCAAAAGATAAGATATTCTAAGTCCTTCGGACATAATTTCAAGTCCTTTGACCAAATTCTCAAGACCTCCCGGCACAAATTTCAAGCAAAATCTCAAGGCTCTTGGGCAATATTCTAAGTCCTCTGGGCACAATTCTAAGACCTCCGGGCACAAATTTTAAGCCCCTAGGGCATCAATTTTAAGACCTCCAAGCAATATTCTAAGTCCTTCGGGCACAATTTCAGGTCCTTTGACCAAATTCCAAGCCCCTTGGGCAAATATTCTAAGTCCTTCGGGCATAATCCAAGTCCTCCGGGCACAAATTCTAAATCCTCCGGGCGAAATTCCAAATTCAATTCCAAAAATCCAAGCCCCTTCGGCAATATTCTAAGTCCTTCGGGCACAATTTGAAGTCCTCCGAGCACAATTCCAAGATCTTTGGGCACAAAATTCCTAAGTCCTCCGGACACAAATTTAAGACCTCCGGCATAAATGATAAGTCCTCCGGGCACCAAGTATAAGACCTCCGGGCAAAATTTTCAAGTCCTCCGGGCACAAATTTAAGACCTCCGGGCATAAATGATAAGTCCTCCGGGCACCAAGTATAAGACCTTCGGGAAAAATTTCAAAGTCCTCCGAGCATCAATTTCAAGACCTCCAGGCACAATTTGAAGTCTTCCGGGCACAAACTTTAAGACCTCATGGCATAATCTTAAGATATCCAGTTTAGTTTTTAAAGTCGTGTGCCTCTTAAAAAGAGGAGCTCTGTTTATTTTTCAAAGTCGTATGCCTTTTAAAAAAAGGAGCCTAGTTTATTTTCCAAAGTCGTGCGCCTTTTGAGAGGAGCTCGATTAAAATAAGGGCCTTTGGTAATAAGAAGGTTATTAAGTTCAAATCTTTTCTTTAAAAAATGTCGTAACGTATCAAGTTTCGGAAAACCTAATAGCTAGACACAAAACTACGGAGTCGCCACCAACCATTCTAACCTAGGTGTGATTGGTCACCTATTCAAACTAAGGATAAGGCTTGGTCTATGTTAAGAGTTCTAAGTTCGGGAGTACGGTTACGTGTGAGGAAGGATTAGCACCCTCACAACACCCATCCTAAAATGGTACCAAATAATCTAAGGTTATCTTAATTTTGCCTTCGACTTTAATTTCGATATAATTTAATATTGAAAAATCTTTTAAGTCTCCTCCATCAAGCTGGTCGGATAACCTAAAAGTTTTTCTCACCTCAAGAGTATTCAAGTAGGACCAATCGCCTTTCTTGAAGAGGCTCCGTCGTCGGATTGTTTAAATATTTTATGCAAACCCTATTTTGACTCCTATCCAATTTTCATTTATTATTTTATCCTATTTTATTCTATTATTTTCTTATATAAATTATTATTTCATATATTTTTATCTTTAAATAAACATGAATTATTTGATGTTGAAGATTTTCTTAAAGACCTTCCATCAAGCTGGTAAGACCTTAAAGAAACTTTCTCACCTTAGGAATTTTTAAAGAAACTACTCAAGCGCAATTTCCTTTAAATTCCATCCTCGGAATAATTCACATTTATTAAAATATTTAATTTAATTTAATTTCTATTTATTTTAATTCTTTTCTAATTTTAATTCTAATTTATTAATTTGATCTTTATTCTTTATTATAATAAACTTAATTTTAATTTACTATTTTTTAATCTAATTTAATTCTTATTTTTTTTATAATTAAATTTATTAAATCTTGGAAATATTCTTTAAATCTTCCATCAAGCTGGCAAGACTTAAAAGAACTCTCCTCACCTCAAGATATCTAAAAGTACTACTCAAGCGCAGTACCTTTAAAATTCCATCGTCGGATTATTTATATTCGTATTTATTATTATTTTAAAATATTTTATTTCTAAATATATTAATTTTTATGACTCTTAATTTCTAATTTGATTATTAATTCTTTTAATTGTAACTAATCTTAATTAATTCTTATTTCAATTTTTTTAATAATTTTGAGTTTTAAATATCGGAAATGACTTTTTAAATCTTTCATCAAGCTGGTAAGACTTAAAAAGGACCTCCTCACCTCAAGATTTCCGAGAATATTACTCGATCGCAATCTCCTCGGAGTCCCGTCGTCGGATAAATTTAAATTTTGTTTTGCAATATATAGATAGTTTATATTTATTATTAATTTAATTTTCGAAAATGAACTTTATTCATCTTAACCTAATTTAGTTTTTCTAACTATTCCTTAATCTAATCCTAACTTTTAAATAAAGCAAACAAATATTAATCATACAAAGTACAAATCAGTAATGCAAACAAACATATAAAAATATAAACAATCCATATTGCATTAGTTCAAATAATCACCAATATTGATCTCTTAACTAATAAGCACACAAGCATTCAATTATTCAATTACACAAAAATATAATCAAATAAGTAATACGTGTGGACATAAGTAACACAATGTATTGTTTTTTTTTTAATCAACCTAAACCATTAAGTTAGCAAATAAATGGTTAACAAATAAATAAATAATAAAAAGGATAGGCCTATCAGTACACGTACAAAACAACTAAGAATTTGAAATAGTAAAGCAGTACAATCAACTCAAGCATTTAAATTACCAAAGTAAACAAAATCTAAAAAGCAAGTAAATGAACCTCTCTCACGTCTTCTTCCTCAAACACAAGCCGATTCTTCTTGCTTTTTTTCAAGCCTTAACTCTGAGCTAACCCTTTTTTTTTCACCCTCAAAGCTTCAATGAAATAGCACATGGACAGCAGCCAGGAAGTGACGTGACTTAGCTCCACAACTTTACCTCAATCAACAACTACCTGTTGTATTTAGTTCGAAAGACTTCGGTGCAGGACAGTGAGTAACAAGGTGACGATGAAGCTGGTAATCGTGGATGCTTTGGTGATAATGATGACCGTGATGATCGTGGTGCGAGGTAGGGATGGAAGGTGATGAGGGCACTGGGAGGATGTGATTCCGTGAATACAACAGGGGTAATGGGCTCAGTAAAAGGCAATGATGATGATGGTAGAGGCGGCTCGACAATAAGACGCTTTGATGGACGTGGAAGCAAGTCAGTAACACTTAAGGGGAAGGAAACTCGGGTGTGCAAGCAATGGCTCGGGTCGCAGATGGAGGACTTCTTAAAGCAGCAGTAACGTGAAGATAATGGTGATGTACCGTGGAGTTCTAGTAAGGCACAAACAGCAGTGGACGGCGATGAAGCAACACAGCAGCAAGGGTTCAGTAGAAGCCAACGTAGCAATAGCTAGGCATGGTCAGTTGCAGCAGAGATGTGGCTGATGGATGCAGGGGGCGACTGTGTTGAAGAAAGCTTTTAAGCAAAAAGCTGCAATGGGTTTACTTCACGCAGTCTTCCACCACCAGCAGTACAATGATGATGAAAATAAATGGTAGTGAAGAGATGATCACAGTAGAGGCGACCAAGGTTTTTTGTTCTGTTTTTCTTCCCCTAGTCTTTCACACAACCCTATTGTTTTTTTTTATTCTTCACTCAACCCACGAGCAGCTTCAGTAAGGTTGGTGGTAAGCAGGGGATCGGACAGCAGATTGAATGGTGGTGCAAGCTGGTGCAATGAACGAAGATGGTCGTGGAGGAAAGAACAGAGACAAGGGGATGGTTTTATTCTTGTGTTGGTCAAGCTGATGGGGCCAGGCAATGATGAAGATGGAGATGGTGCTAGCCAAGATCGATGACAGTGATCCTTTTTTGTTGTAGTGGCTCTCTCCTCTTCTCTTTTTTTTCTTTTCGTTTTCCTTAGGGTTTTTCTAGGGTTTTTCCGTGTGTTGTTTGTCTAGGTTTTTTTTCTGTCTCCTCCTCCTAGGTTTCTAGGGTTTTCAGCCTCCCCCTAATTCTTTTCTTGTATTTTTTTTCCATTTCCCTCTCTCCCCCTAGCGGCCCCCTTTTATTATTATTATTTTTTTGTTTAAATAGACCTAAGTCTCCTTTTATTTTAGGTAATTCAAAAAAAAATCAAGAATCAATCTTTTTTAGGAAATTTTATATTTCAAGAATCGGATATTAAATCCGATATTAATTCTGATTTTTCTTTCCACCAAATCCAAATTAATTTTTCATCTTTTAATGGTCTCATTTAATTTTACTTTCCTATCAAAATTAATTCTGATTTCCTTTTCCTTTTTTTTTATATTTTTTTCGAAAACAAAAAAGTCAAAATCAAAATTTCTAAATCTAAAATAAAATATATATATATATATATATAAACTAATTAATTAAAAATGTTTGAAAAAGACCCGGACAAAAATGGTGTCTACAGTTGCCCCTCTTTGTACATTTGCTATGAAATAGTAATTGTGCAAAGACATAGACATCCATTTTTTTCTGCATTCATTTTATTATTTTTTTCCTTTTTTTTTAATTTTTTTTTTGTTTTGTTCCCCCTTTTTTTGTGGATATTTACTTATTCTAAAAGAAATTGGTTTTGATCATGAAAATGCTCCTCCGACCAGGGAGGCCCTGAAACTTTAAAATTTCTTATCTCTAAAATGCTCCTTCGACTAGGAAGGTCCTGAAACTTTAAATTTTCTCATCTCAAAAATGCTCTTTCGACTAGGAAGGCCCTGAAACTTTAAAATTTCTCATCTCTTAAATGCTCCTTCGACTAGGAAGGCCCTGAAACTTTAAATTTTCTCATCTCTTAAATGCTCCTTCGACTAGGAAGGCCCTGAAACTTTAAAATTTCTCCTCTCTTAAATGCTCCTTCGACTAGGAAGGCCCTGAAACTTTAAATTTTCTCACCTCTTAAATGCTCCTTCGACTAGGAAGGCCCTGAAACTTTAAATTTCTCCTCTCTAAAATGCTCCTTCGACTAGGAAGGCCCTGAAACTTTAAATTTTCTCATCTCTTAAATGCTCCTTCGACTAGGAAGGCCCTGAAACTTTAAAATTTCTCCTCTCTAAAATGCTCCTTCGACTAGGAAGGCCCTGAAACTTTAAATTCTCTCATCTCTTAAATGCTCCTTCGACTAGGAAGGCCCTGAAACTTTAAATTCTCTCATCACTAAAAGTGCCCAATTATGCCCGGAGGTCTTATAGCTTGTACCTGGAGGTTTTAATGAATCATGCTCGGAGGTCTTATAGATCATACCCGGCGGTCTTATAGATTGTACCCGGAGGTTTTAATGAATCAAGCCCGGAGGTCTTACAGATTGTACCCGGAGGTTTTAATGAATCATGCCCGGAGGTCTTATAGATTGTACTCGGAGGTTTTGACCTTATCTCATCATTTCAATTCTATCTTCTAGATCATCTTATCATTCCAGTTTCTTCTTTTTGTTATTTCCTATCACACTTTTTCATCTCATCACATCTTTCAATTATCATATCCATACCTTTTTAATTTCCTCTTTCTTTCCAAATTTTTAACATTTTTGCTTCAAAACTTTACACATCCTATTCCTTATCCTTCTCACATTTTCTGATTTTCTTTTTCTTCTTTTTTTTTTTTTAAAAAAAATTTCCAAAATTTTAGTCATCTAGTCTTTCAGAACCTTTTTTATCACATCTTATTCCTAATCCTTCTCACATTTTCTGATTTTTTCTTTTTCTCTCTCTTTTTTTTGACAAAAAAAAATTTTCAAAATTTTAGTCATCTAGTCTTTCAGAACCCTTTTTTATCCTATTGTCTTAACAAACAAACCTTTATTTATTTTTTTTTGTGTCAAAATGCATGTAATGGAATGCAATGCCATGCATGTCATGAATGTAATGCAAATGATAAACAATGCCTTACCAAGTCACATCATCAGTCTACCTTATTCCTTTCTTCAAAAATTTATCATCCTTCAATCTTCTTTTTGCCTTATCATTCAATCTTTCGCTGCCTCATCATTCTTCTTTCTTCAAATTTAGCAATCCTAAAATCACTTGCCCTATCATCGTCGTTTATTCAGTCTTCTTGTTGCCCCACAATTCTTCTTTCTTTTAGCAATCATCACTCATTCAGTCTTCCCTTTGCCCCATCATCATCATTCATTTAGTTTTCTTCTTGCCTCGCAATTCTTATCAACTTAAAATTCATCAATCCAAATCATAACAACAAAATCACCTCAAACTACTCACAAGAACACTTCACCACTTCTCATATCTTCCAGAAGATTCATGCTCTCATAACAACCAAAGATTATCCCAAGAATAGTCTTAAAAACATCATCACCACACTTGATTTCTTTAAAACAAGAACTTGCCCCCATAAAATCTCAAAACTCTCATTTTTCACTTCTTCAAGTTTCTTTTTGAAAATAGAAAATTGCCCCACATAATAACTTTCCAAGGTAAAAAAACATTTGACATTTAAATCTCTTAAAAATTGGTGATTACTATTGAGAACAAATAGAATGAGTTACAACTTGGTTTAGTTGAATAAATGTGCTGATTTGGTGCATCAAGGATGCTTGGTTATCAAGAAAGGTTCTATTGATCAATGTCTCTTCAATCTTGGCTCACAAATGAAACAAATTCCTTGAAAATCAAAATTCCTTTTGTAAAAATAACTTTCACAGAACACAATCCATTTTAGCACTCTCTTAATTTCTTGATACGTGGACTTTAACAAATGTCAAGACTAGCTGAGATGGCTCAAATTTCGGGGTAAGGAAACCAAAGATACAAATCTCAAGTCAAAATTTAAAGGTGATGGTTTTTGAATTTCTCAAAAGGTCTTGACTGAAAGCATCACTCCTCTGGTTTTTCTTCTTTCTTGTTATTGCCTTAACATAGTCACAAACAATGGCCTTGAGTTGTTTCAAATTTGCTCTAGACTGCCCTTTCATGGGTTTTCACCCTAGAGCTTCATTCTCTTTTTTTCTTTTTCTTTTTTTCTTTTTTTTTTATTGATTGTTCTACCATGCATTTGAGAACTCAAATTTCATTCCAAACAAAATAATGATGATGGTTTCTCAAAGAAAAGCTTTTCAATACAAGCATCTCTATTTGATCAAAATGGACTTTTAAGCACGTACCGTAGGCCAAGGTTTAGGGTTTTCAAAGAATGGATAAATAGGCCCAAAATGAGTATTTTCAAGGTTTATCGAACCAAGGATCATTTCTTCGATTGTGAACATCTGTCCTTCCTACTCTTCGAAGCATTTTTCTTTTCTTTTCTAACATTTTAGACGCATTCATTTCTTCTTTTTTTCTTTTTTTCTCTTTTTTTCATCTACCTTTTTTCATTTTTTGTTTTTTTTTTCATATTGATTTCCATCTTCACAGATCTTTCTTCTCACATTTGCCCCTTAACAAAGGCATCATTTTCTTGCATTTGACATAAGACCAATCACTAATGCTTCTAAAACTCCTCTGATGTATTTGCCTCTCCAATGTGGAGGGTGATCCTTGGTCAAGGTTCATTTAGAAAAGAAATCAATAAGCTCAAAAGGGGTAACAAAGGGATGATTTCATTTCAGTAATAGGAATATGAAAGATGGCCATTTGTCATATCAAATATTGACACTTCTATTGAAAACCAATCCTCAAGATGAAAAATCGGCTTTTGAAATCATTTGAATATCCCTCGTGCATGATTTCACAATCAATTTTTTTTCTTCTTTTCTTTTCCTTTTTTTTTCTTCCTTTTTCTTTGCTTTTTTTTTTCACAACTCATGCCTAGAATGTATCAATTCAACTTTATGAAGGCCATATGCAACAATCTTCATTATCATGGTTTAAGATAGGAAAAAGGATATCGATCAAATTAAGAATGGTCATTAAAAGATGTTGAGGCTTATCAAAAACTTGGCTCTTTCAATCATTTTGCCCCAAGGTGTAGCGAAGGATGATTTGAGTCAGAGAGTTCAAGTTATGAGAAAGAATTTTTGGTTGATGTGTTTGGGACTCTTAGCTTGGCCTTAACATCTATCAAATTTCCAAATACAAAGTCCTTAAGAGAATGCTTCATGAATTGGTCCTTCAAAACAGTTCAAAACGTTTTGCAAATTCATCAATCATTTCATTGCTCATTACCTTAATGAAGATTATTGACTTCAAAAGTTTATCATGGTACGCAAAAATGAATGAATGAATTTCAAGCCTGTGTTTCTTTATGGATTCCAAGTTTTCATTGAATTGGGAAGTATACTGGAAATGTAATGGCTAGGTCTATTCATTCTCAATGACAATCACCAATGTTTTTCAAAATTATTTTATTTCATCTACTTGGAAAGAAAAATATGGAAAGCTTTCAAAACAACTTGATGAAAATTTTAAGAATCCTGAGAACATCTCACATCCACATATAGAAAACTTGGCCTATGGAGGAGCAGACTTCCATTGTTCAATAAGCTCTTGAGTCAAGGCACCACTACTGATGAGTTCTTCGACATTTTCCTTCAATTGCCTACACTTTCCTGTTGAATGCCCAATTGCCTTCGGTGCAGGCCAAGTTTTCTCACAGAATTCTTTTATCGAGACTGTACTGAGATAAGCTTCTCGAAACTTTTCTTCGTTGCCTCCAAGGTGACTTTTCATCCAAATGTATAACAATGGGGTACATCCAATGAAACGTCCTTCTCCCTTGCGGCGACAAAAATTTAAAGACCTAAAAGTTTCAGACAAGATAACTGGGGCCACGTTCACCTCATGATCAAGCTGCTCAACAAAATCCACCATTGTAATCTCAATGTGTCCTAAGAATTTAGGAAACATGGCCATATCATACACAGCTAATGCCATTATGCTCATATGTTGTTCTTTCGTTAGTTGCTTCTAAAGACAACTTCGTAGAAGACTCCATGGTACATAAGTGGTCTCCCCTTTCTGCCTTGTGTGATGATCAATTTCTGAAACACTATGGTCAGTCATGGAGGACAATTTCTTATCATATCCCGATTTCCTTTTCTTCCAATAGATTTTGTTGGGATTTTCTAACTCACAATGGAGCAAGAACGAATACTCCTCCATGGTTGGCATCAAATCGGCCTCATTGAAGACAAAGCATTGTAGGACAGGTCCCAAAATTGCACCATGGCTTTTATCAAATCCAAGTCCACTTCCACTGACAATAATAGCATCAAGTCCCCATATTTTTCTGAAATTCTATCTTCTTTTCTTCACCCCATGCCTTCAAAATTCCTAGCAACTCAGTGTAGTCATTTTGTCTTAGGTCCAAATGAATTCTTTCTGGTAGAGTAGAAACAAAACCAACAGGTAGGTAATCACCATTCTCACGTTAGGCCTTTTCTGATCGTTCTTTCACTATGTGGGCTGGTTCCTCTTGCGATAATTTCTCCATGGGTGCAAATGGATCTTAATCTATTCAATTTGTTATGAGATAAAAAAAAATGCAAGGAATGAGAATATGCATTATGTTTTTTTTTCTTTTTTTGATTTATTATTTTTGTATTTATTTATTTTCCATATTTTTCTTGTATGAGATGATGGTCATTCTTTGTGTCCTAATATAGGCTTCAATTCTAAAGCTCTAGCTTACGAGTGGGCATCATAAGTTCACTATATGCTTGGCTTGGATAGATGGATTACTAAAGGTTCCCAGACTGTTCCCCACTATCGTCCACGTGGACTAGTAAGGCATCCCAATCCTCACCCATTATAGGCTTCAAACGGAAAGGGTTCAACCTGAGTGGGAGTATTTCACTGGCCTATGTGGAGGTTACCACCTCACGAAGGCAAAGCTACTTTACTTCCTCTTAAAAAGGTAAGCCCGGGTCGAGGGCTAATGCATGCACATGTAAGTGGAGTGTGTGTATTTAAATGTCTTATGAAATTTAAAATTTTTAGGCAAGATTTTGATAACCTTAAACTTCCTAATGGCCTGACTCTCTAAATTCCCCAGTGGAGTCGCCAAACTGTCGTAACGTATCAAGTTTCGGAAAACCTAATAGCTAGACACAAAACTACGGAGTCGCCACCAACCATTCTAACCTAGGTGTGATTGGTCACCTATTCAAACTAAGGATAAGGCTTGGTCTACGTTAAGAGTTCTAAGTTCGGGAGTATGGTTACGTGTGAGGAAGGATTAGCACCCTCACAACACCCATCCTAAAATGGTACCAAATAATCTAAGGTTATCTTAATTTTGCCTTCGACTTTAATTTCGATATAATTTAATATTGAAAAATCTTTTAAGTCTCCTCCATCAAGCTGGTCGGATAACCTAAAAGTTTTTCTCACCTCAAGAGTCTTCAAGTAGGACCAATCGCCTTTCTTGAAGAGGCTCCGTCGTCGGATTGTTTAAATATTTTATGCAAACCCTATTTTGACTCCTATCCAATTTTCATTTATTATTTTATCCTATTTTATTCTATTATTTTCTTATATAAATTATTATTTCATATATTTTTATCTTTAAATAAACATGAATTATTTGATGTTGAAGATTTTCTTAAAGACCTTCCATCAAGCTGGTAAGACCTTAAAGAAACTTTCTCACCTTAGGAATTTTTAAAGAAACTACTCAAGCGCAATTTCCTTTAAATTCCATCCTCGAAATAATTCACATTTATTAAAATATTTAATTTAATTTAATTTCTATTTATTTTAATTCTTTTCTAATTTTAATTCTAATTTATTAATTTGATCTTTATTCTTTATTATAACAAACTTAATTTTAATTTACTATTTTTTAATCTAATTTAATTCTTATTTTTGTATAATTAAATTTATTAAATCTTGGAAATATTCTTTAAATCTTCCATCAAGCTGGCAAGACTTAAAAGAACTCTCCTCACCTCAAGATATCTAAAAGTACTACTCAAGCGCAGTACCTTTAAAATTCCATCGTCGGATTATTTATATTCGTATTTATTATTATTTTAAAATATTTTATTTCTAAATATATTAATTTTTATGACTCTTAATTTCTAATTTGATTATTAATTCTTTTAATTGTAACTAATCTTAATTAATTCTTATTTCAATTTTTTTAATAATTTTGAGTTTTAAATATCGGAAATGACTTTTTAAATCTTCCATCAAGCTGGTAAGACTTAAAAAGGACCTCCTCACCTCAAGATTTCCGAGAATATTACTCGATCGCAATCTCCTCGGAGTCCCGTCGTCGGATAAATTTAAATTTTGTTTTGCAATATATAGATAGTTTATATTTATTATTAATTTAATTTTTGAAAATGAACTTTATTCATCTTAACCTAATTTAGTTTTTCTAACTATTCCTTAATCTAATCCTAACTTTTAAATAAAGCAAACAAATATTAATCATACAAAGTACAAATCAGTAATGCAAACAAACATATAAAAATATAAACAATCCATATTGCATTAGTTCAAATAATCACCAATATTGATCTCTTAACTAATAAGCACACAAGCATTCAATTATTCAATTACACAAAAATATAATCAAATAAGTAATACGTGTGGACATAAGTAACACAATGTATTGTTTTTTTTTTAATCAACCTAAACCATTAAGTTAGCAAATAAATGGTTAACAAATAAATAAATAATAAAAAGGATAGGCCTATCAGTACACGTACAAAACAACTAAGAATTTGAAATAGTAAAGCAGTAAAATCAACTCAAGCATTTAAATTACCAAAGTAAACAAAATCTAAAAAGCAAGTAAATGAACCTCTCTCACGTCTTCTTCCTCAAACACAAGCCGATTCTTCTTGCTTTTTTTCAAGCCTTAACTCTGAGCTAACCCTTTTTTTTTTCACCCTCAAAGCTTCAATGAAATAGCACATGGACAGCAGCCAGGAAGTGACGTGACTTAGCTCCACAACTTTACCTCAATCAACAACTGCCTGTTGTATTTAGTTCCAAAGACTTCGGTGTAGGACAGTGAGTAACAAGGTGACGATGAAGCTGGTAATCGTGGATGCTTTGGTGATAATGATGACCGTGATGATCGTGGTGCGAGGTAGGGATGGAAGGCGATGAGGGCACTGGGAGGATGTGATTCTGTGAATACAACAGGGGTAATGGGCTCAGTAAAAGGCAATGATGATGATGGTAGAGGCGGCTCGACAATAAGACGCTTTGATGGACGTGGAAGCAAGTCAGTAACACTTAAGGGGAAGGAAGCTCGGGTGTGCAAGCAATGGCTCGGGTCGCAGATGGAGGACTTCTTAAAGCAGCAGTAACGTGAAGATAATGGTGATGTACCGTGGAGTTCTAGTAAGGTACAAACAGCAGTGGACGGCGATGAAGCAACACAGCAGCAAGGGTTCAGTAGAAGCCAACGTAGCAATAGCTAGGCATGGTCAGTTGCAACAGAGATGTGGCTGATGGATGCAGGGGGCGGCTGTGTTGAAGAAAGCTTTTAAGCAAAAAGCTGCAGTGGGTTTACTTCACGCAGTCTTCCACCACCAGCAGTACAATGATGATGAAAATAAATGGTAGTGAAGAGATGATCACAGTAGAGGCGACCAAGGTTTTTTGTTCTGTTTTTCTTCCCCTAGTCTTTCACACAACCCTATTGTTTTTTTTTATTCTTCACTCAACCCACGAGCAGCTTCAGTAAGGTTGGTGGTAAGCAGGGGATCGGACAGCAGATTGAATGGTGGTGCAAGCTGGTGCAATGAACGAAGATGGTCGTGGAGGAAAGAACAAAGACAAGGGGATGGTTTTATTCTTGTGTTGGTCAAGCTGATGGGGCCAGGCAATGATAAAGATGGAGATGGTGCTAGCCAAGATCGATGACAGTGATCCTTTTTTGTTGTAGTGGCTCTCTCCTCTTCTCTTTTTTTTCTTTTCGTTTTCCTTAGGGTTTTTCTAGGGTTTTTTCGTGTGTTGTTTGTCTAGGTTTTTTTTTTGTCTCCTCCTCCTAGGTTTCTAGGGTTTTCAGCCTCTCCCTAATTCTTTTCTTGTATTTTTTTTCCATTTCCCTCTCTCCCCCTAGCGGCCCCCCTTTATTATTATTTTTTTGTTTAAATAGACCTAAGTCTCCTTTTATTTTAGGTAATTCAAAAAAAAATCAAGAATCAATCTTTTTTAGGAAATTTTATATTTCAAGAATCGGATATTAAATTCGATATTAATTCTGATTTTTCTTTCCACCAAATCCAAATTAATTTTTCATCTTTTAATGGTCTCATTTAATTTTACTTTCCTATCAAAATTAATTCTGATTTCCTTTTCCTTTTTTTTTTATATTTTTTTCGAAAACAAAAAAGTCAAAATCAAAATTTCTAAATCTAAAATAAAATATATATATATATATATAAACTAATTAATTAAAAATGTTTGAAAAAGACCCGGACAAAAATGGTGTCTACAAAAAAAGGAGCAAAAAGAAAAAAAAGAAATATGTCATGAGCGGGACAAAATTGTTATCTATTGTCTTTGCCCTATTCTTGATTCTCAACAATGTGCAAAAAAGGGCAGCTGTAGACACCTAATTTTGTCCGGAACAATAAATTTATTTAGATCGAGTCTTGTTTCAATCTTAGTAATAAATTAGATTTAATCATACGTTTGAATTTGTAAAAAAAAAAAAAGAAAGGAAAAGAAAATCAGTATTTAAAAAAAATTTTAAAAATAAAAATAAAAAAAGGTTAAAAAAATCAATTAATAAAAAATAAATAAAAATTAAAAAAAAGCCTTGAAGTTGCCGTTGCCCTTGCCACTCACCAACTCCATTGACAAATCTCCATTTCAGATTGAAAGTCTTATACAAATCAAATTTCAGAGATTTGATCTGTTTTTATTGGCTAAGAACACATTGAGAGATCCTCTATAGCCTTCTGCCTCCACGACAGCTACCATTTTTCAAGCAGATTTTCTACAAGCATTTAAGAACATCAAGAAAATCAAACACTATTGGCTCTAAAAACCAGCGGAACAATGGATTACAATCCCTGATTTCATCCGATTTTCTTGACTAAATATGCCTATAAATAGTCTGAAGGAGATTGGAGAAAAACACAGAGAAAAACATAGAGAAATAGAGAGAGATATAGACAAGAGTGACATAACAAAAAAACAGGGAGAGATAGAGAGAAAAGAAAGAGAGATATATAGAGACAAAAAAAATATTGAGAGAGATAGAGAGAAAGAGAGAACTCAAATAGAAAAATCTCAATTTCAGTTCTGGTGCAATTGGGACAGTGACTGGAGCAGTAGTGAAGAGGATGTGTGGACGACGGTGAGCAGTACTCACGTTTGTTACTCTAGTGCGACTAGGAAGAAGAAAATATGGTGGCGAGAGGCGACCTCGGTTAGACTAGTGGTGACCAAACTGGAAAGAGGAAAATAAAAAAGAAGAGGAAGATAAAACTTACCCGAACTGAATACTGTAGGTATCCTCTGCCTTCTTCATTTAAGAAATTTTAAATAAATCTCGTGTTTTGCTAAACCTACCACGCTCAAATAACTAAAAAACACTGTTAAATCTTATTCGCCACCTTTTATGCGGACAAGCTCGCTACGCTAGTTCAATTGTATGGGCGAGCTCACTACGCGCCAGTTCACATGTATGGGCGATCTATAGTGGTCAGGTGATTTTGCTAGGAGCTAGTTCACTTTTGTATGTGCGAGCTATAATGGGCGGGTGAGCTTACTACATGCTAGTTCACTTATATGGGCGAGCTATAGTGGTGGGCGATCTCTCTACGCACTAGTCCACTTGTATGGACGAATTATAGTGGTAGGTGATCTCGCTACGCGCTAGTCCACGTGTATGGCGAACTATAATGGTAGGCGATCTCGCTACGCGCTAGTTCAATTACATGGCGCAAGCTCTAGTGACTGGGCGAGCTCTCCATGCTCTACTTCACTTGTATAGGGCGAGTTCTTGTGTGTGCTTCACTTGTACAGGTGAGCTTTTCACCTGAAGATAACTTGTGTATGGCGAGCTGTTTCACGGGCGAGCTATTAAGAAGAGAGTTGTTTCGGGCGAGCCAATAAATTAAAAATAAATCTTTAATTGAAAAAAAATAATTTTTCAAATTTTCCAATAGAGCTCTCGCGAGCAAGTTGACTTGCGCATGGCAAGTTGTAAAGGGGCGACCTCTAGTTCACAAATTGATTTGTGCGTAGCAAGTTGTTTCGGGGCGAGCTCTCATGCGTAAGTCGGCTTACGAGTGACGAGATGTTAAGGGGCGAGCTCTCGTACACGAGTTATTTTGTGAGTAGCGAGCTGTTTCGGGCGAGCTAGTAAAGTGAAAATAAGTCTTTAATTAAAAAAATAAAAATAATTTGTCAAATTTCACCAAAGTGTTGGAAAATTTGGAACAAAATTAATAACTTCAATTCTCTACATTCGGTCAAAGTGTTAAAGGGTGTAGAGAAATTTTTTACAAAAAAACTTATAAAAGGTTAAATAAAATATCGATGAATTAGTCTAATTTAAAAATGAATTTTTTTTTTGAGAAAATGATAATAATGAATAATCTTTAAATAAAAAATGGATATTTTCTTAGATAATAGGAATAAATAAAAACCTAACCGATGATGGAATTTAGAATTTCGCGAGTGTGCGATATTTAGAAAATTCTTAGGTGAGAAGATATTTCTCCTAAATTTGACCAAAGCGTTGGAAAATTTAGGGAAAATAATTTCAATATTAAAGATTTTCATTCCAAGTTCAAGATTAAATAAAATTATAATTTTGATGAATTTCACAAAAGAATTAAATACATAATACATTAATCCGATGACGGAGCCTCTTCATAAGGACGAGTGTGTCCCGTAAATACTTTTGAAGTGCAAAATTACTTAGGAATTCGATCAAAGTGTTGAAGAATGTCCTAAGAACAATATCAATATTTAAATAATTGAATATTAAATAATAAAAAGAAAATTTTAATTAAGAATGAAAGACCATTTAAATTAAGATTGCTTAAGATAAAACATGATTAATTAGTACCGTCCATTGGACGAGCGTTGTGGGGTGCTAATACCTTCCTCACACGTAAGCGTACTCCCGAACCCAAATTTTGGAACATAAATTAGTGTACTTATTCTTAGTTTTGAATAGGTGGCCAATCACACCTAAGTTAAAATTGATTGGTGGCGACTCCATAACTTTACGTCTAATGATTAGATCCCCGGACAAAAATCGTTACGACAATTCGAATTCAAAATAGTTTAAGATTCTAATGGATCCTCTAATAAAATATCAAAGATGCTAAATTAGTTTGTTTTGCTGGGAGTGTTCCTAACATGCTACAATCAGGATCTTCTGCAATATGTATGTATGTGTGTGTGCATGTATGTATGTGTGTGTGTATATATATACACATACATACATATATATATATATATATATATATATAGTCTATCCAATTTGAGATTTTCTTTCTTAAATTGAGATATGACAATATTAGAGTAAAATTAATCACTTGAGCGAAAATAAAATAAAATTGTTGGTGAAATGTTGTTATAATGGAATAATTATAGATGAAATGCTTTTATTTTATTATACTTGCATATTGAATCTTGAAACTGGGAGAGGAGTACCATGTCATGGGCGGAAAATTTTGTTTTAATTTATTTTGTAATCCAAAATCGTGTATGCAAAACTACTATGGCATTTATTTTGTTGGTTTTTAAGAGAAACTCCAAATGTAACTCCAATTTTACTCTTTACAATCAAAATCATTTAATTTTCAGAATTTATAAATGCATTTCAAAATTTAATCTTTACACTTCAACAATTATGAGACAAAAAATCCTCAAATAAAAATACACTTTATTTTTGATGAAGTTACAGTTTTAACATTTATTTCTTCTTCTATTGTCTCCTTTTCTTCTATGTCAACCTAATCAGTTCCAAAAATTTTCTCTTGTAAACCGAAAATAAGAAAAAAGAAAAGAAAAAAAATGAAAAGATTTGAAACAATAAAACATGTTTCAAAAATTTCCTGTAGAATCCCATTTGAGATTAAAAATTATTAATCTTGTTTTAAATTCTCACAATGGCTATAAATCTCTCTTTTGTTCTTCTTTCTTTTTCAATCTTCCTCAACCAAATAAATATTAACACATACAGAATGCATAAGAAATTCTACAGTATAGAATTTTATTACCACCAGATTTTCTAATTCAAATGCAATATTAAGATTATTTATCTTTAATACAATTATTTATTAAGAAAAATTCAGTTAAATTGATTACAAAAATGGATTTACCAAATCTCTTTTATGTATAAGAAATCGTATCTTTGCAAAAGTTTACAATTTATATCTGTTTTTAATGTGATTGTCTGGCATGGGCAAGTTAAAAAATTTGAAATGCTTGTGAAATTTCATTAAATACACTTCAAATTAGACAAAAATCAACCAAAATCAAAATATACTTGAAGATTTCTGCTGATTTTGCAAGGAAATTTTGGGGATTTTCAGGCTTATAAAGTTAGGGATTATATTAGGGGTTTTTGAGGAAAAAGAAGAAAAACGAAGAGAGAGGAAAGAAGAACGAGTGAAAGAGGGGAAGAATTTTACTTTATTTAGTTTAGGGATAGGTTAGTCATTTTGTGTGGTGGAAAAGTATATTCTTTTTAAGATTATAGTTTATTTAGTTTAAGGGTCTAAAGATTAAAATTTATAGCATATAGCCAACAACCTTAATTTCGAACAGTGATTAAGGATGAGTTATGAAATATTGTGGGATTTAGATACAAATCCAATTAACTCCACCCCATTCCTAGTTAAAAAAAGATATGTGGTGCATTTAAAATTTCACTTTAATTTTATGACAAATATATTTTAGGCAAATAACTTTATTGAAATTACCTTATTATCCTTATTTAAAATATTTTTGTGTCTTCTTCAAAAGGAACGCTTCTACGAGAATTAAGAACCTGATGAAGCAAGTTTTCGCTTATATTTTAAGGTCAAAGGCACATAGTATAATTGTGAATTGCTACAGAAAAATTAATGTTGCTTTGTGTTGCAAGACTATGGATTAGTGTCGTTTGGAGACCCATGCCCAATGTACAAGATATATATATTTTTTGTTTTGACTCGGAAGTTTCATGGTTTTATTCTATAAAGGGCGTCTGATGATTCTATAATATATAGAATTATTATGGATTTACTTATATGGTTTTTCCTTAAATTTTGATTTATTAGGTTAAATTTCTTTCTTAATTATTATTGTTGGCTCTACCGAGAGGGGGTTGAATCGGTTTTACTATTAAATTTGAGTTTTTAAGAGCTCAATTAACAAATAAAGCAAATTATGCAATAATAAAGCAAATGCAGTAATAAAGATAAAGGGAAGGGAAGCAAACACAGAATTTATAAAAGTGCGGCCAATCTCTTGCCTACATCCTCTCTCCTTGATCCTCTTGTCAAGGGATTGATTCCACTTTTCTTTGTGAATGAGTACAAACCATTTCAAGGTGTGATGAGACCTCTTGCAATTCCTTTTGAAGGCTTAAGAGTAACCTTCTCAACCTATCCCCTTGCAAAGCTACCTTCACTCTTACAAGATAACCTTACAAGGCTAGCACACCCCTTTGAATAGCAGAAATTAATGTGATTGGGTAGTGTACAAGGTGGGATATCACAAATCAAATATAAAGGATGATTTTTCAGATTTTGAATTCTCTCTTGAAGCTTAGAAAAATTGCTGAGTGCTTGTTCTTGCTTTAATCTTCATAAATACCTCTATTTATAGTCCACCAACTGCTTGAGACGATTGTTGAAGCATTTAATGCAATTCTTCCCATTGAAACCCTCAAAAACTAGCCGTTGGGCATTGTTCTTGTGAAAAAGGATCGATCCTTAGCCATAAGGGATCGATCGCTAAGTTCCAGAAAGCCTTCCAGCCCATTCTGCCAACTGGGGATGGATCCCTTACCTGATATCTGTACCTGGAAAGTGTCTTGACAACTTGGGATCCTTTCTGCCATTTGGAGATTGATCCCTCAATAGGGGGGATAGATCCCTCAAGCCTTCCTACACCTTTTTGTTAGCTGTTTTGGGATAAATTGATAGGTTTTTGTGATTGCAAATCAGTTCAAAACATTCTTTCATTTTTATAAGAGTATTTCCTGACTTTCTCAATTGAAATCTCAGTCCAAAATTTTGTTTAAAAGATTTTCTATCATTGAATCCATTTTAAGCAAATTTACAATATAGAGAAAACTTCTAGCATTACTTAATTTTTGTCATTTCAAAATACTTGTCAATTTAAAGCTAACGATCTCTCCCTTTATAATATGATAAAACTTAAGGTAAATTTGCTTATATTTTTGAAAAGCAAAAATGCTACTCCCCCTCAAGATTTGCTCCCCCTTAATTTAAGCATGATTTTTATAAAAATTTACCACACCAATTCTTCCCCTTTTTGTCATAGCAAAAGTTATAAAAAAACATTTAAAAGCCAACGAACATGCTTTTAAAAGCCAATTGCCTGAGTTTTTATGCAGAAAAATGATTTGAAAATAAGCAAATGTGCATTTTTAGTATTTTAAAGTCAAAACAAGATTTGAGCAAATTGAAAACATGTTGTGTAACTTGCAAAAGGCAAAAACATTTGGAAAAGTCATTGAAAACCATTTTGTTGTGTTTTTGAGGAAGTTGTAAACATGAGAAGTGAATTTTAGCTGGTGGCATGGTGATTTAGCCAAATCAACATTCTGAAGGAAACCGAAACAAACATGCAGCGGAATTTAAATCATTCGACCTCCACCAGGATCGATTCGGAGAGTTGCCTGATTAGGGTTTCGAGATTTTACCTAAAGTTTTCTTTGATTTCTGTCGTTGGTCGAGTCACAAGCAACAACCTTTCGTTCCTGCCTCTATGGTATCCACACGAACGGATCTCACGACTCTTGAACGTCTCACGATCAGAAGCCTTAAGGAGCGTTTTTGATTCTTTATAACCGAACTGCTAGCTTCGATTAAAAGAATACTTTTCTGTTTTCTAATTGTTGTACGGCTATGTTTCAGAAAACATCCTTTTATAGGCAGTAAATTTTACCCTAAAATTTACTGCCAAACAGAACTCTAATCCTACTTAGAATAGGATTAGTTATATCCCTAATCCAATTCAGAATAGGATTAGTTATATCCTTAATCCAATTCAGAATAGGATTAATTAAGCTCCTCATTGATCCGTTCTAAGTGTGCGACCCAATAGGTTCTCAAAACAATGGCAATGACAAAATTGTCACAGGTAATGAGCGGTATCTAGCAACACATCATTGCTACCCATGTAACGAGAATGTCAATGACTCGACATAACCTTACTCGTGATAGATGTTACTGTGTAGTCTAATCCCTTTATCCTTTGATGTCTTGATTAGACACAAGTCATGGAATGTGTCACACTTGTATAGTCTAATCAGCGTTTCTTGATTCCTGAGTAGACTAATTAAACAAATAAAATCAATATCTCATATTGACTTATTTGAGCACGGCCATGCATTTTAGTCTCACTCTATCAAAGGGCCCAAGACATCACTCTTGTTATATAAGAGGGATAAATCCTATCTTGATCACTCAACATCCCTCTACATAGATCGAGGCATACCCAATTACTACCTTTATAGTCCATCCTGTTACGAATGACATCTAGCAGCATTAAAGTATGCAATTCTCTATGTTGGGATCTCTGATGATCTCAAGTCAAAGGATCACATACACCATCATCACTATGAGAATCGCTTATGACACTCATATAACAATCCATGTAGCGTTCTCATGGAGGGTCGATCTAGTACATAGTTCTCTAACATGTACCTATGTGATGACTTGATATCCTATATCCAGGACAATGGTCATCAGTCAACCACATACTAGTCTTATCATATCATTGTTATCCTTGTTCACAATAAGACTTGACTAGGGATATTTTAAGAATAGTGTGTTATTACTATTCTAAGGACATTATCATATAAGATTATATTACGCAGTTATAAGACAAATATAATAATGAACTATAAATAAAAATGTCATGATACATAAAATTGCCAAAGTCAATCATCTAATGAATAGTTCTAAGGGCATAATCCAACACATTCTTTCTCAAAAAAGCTGAATGGTAAGGAATTAACATGGTATTTACAACATGATCAAACACAGATTTCAACAATTCATTCTAACAACTAAGAGAAATATGGCAAGTTAAGTCTATGAATAGCAAGTGGTCAATATATTCTCTAAATTCCTGACTTGCATTCATCACAACCAACGTAGACCATTCATTCAAAATCACAAGGAAGTCAATTTAGTTCAAGGAGCATTCATGAGACCTAGTTTACCTCTAAGTGTGCAAAATCGCTCTTTATCCAAAGGTTTTGTGAAGATATCAGCCAATTGGTGCAATGTATCTATGTGATAAAACTTCTAGAAGCAATATATTCAGCTTTGGTTGTGGATTGAGCTGCGTTATTTTGTTTCTTGGAGAACCATAAAATGAGTCATTTCCTAAAAATTGAAAAGTCCCGAATGTACTTTTCCTATCAACTTTGCAACCACCAAAATCCGCATCAGAATAAGCATGAAAAGCAAAAGTAGAATCTTTAGGATACCATAGTCCTAAGGAAGAAGTGTCTTTAAGGTATCTAAGGATTCTTTTTACATCTTGTAAGTGTGATTCTCTAGGCGATGATTGAAATCTAGCACACAAGCATACACTAAACATTATATCGAGTCTACTAGCAATGGGATATAACAATGAACCAAAAATAGACCTATGTAGTTTAGTGTCTACACATTTTCCTCCTTCATCCTTATCAAGATTGATATTTGTGCGCATTGGGGTGGATTGAGGTTTAGACTCATCCATTCCAAATCTTTTGAGCAAGTCTTTTATGTACTTAGCTTGATTTATAAAAATACCATATTTACATTGTTTAACTTGAAGTCCTAGGAAGAAGGTTAGCTCTCCCATCATGCTCATTTCAAATTCACCTTACATTAATTTGGAGAAATCTTTTTTAAATAATGACTCATTTGTGGATCCAAAAATGATATCATCTACATAAATTTGAACCACTAATAAGTTACTACCCTTAGATTGGATAAACAAGGTTGTATCTACTTTGCCTCTTGCAAAACCTTTTTCAATCAAAAACTTTGAAAGTCTTTCATACCAAGCTCTAGGAGCTTGTTTTAATCCATACAAAGCTTTTGAGAGTTTGAAAACATGATTAGGAAACTTTGGATTTTCAAAACTGGGAGGTTGCTCAACATAAACCTCTTCATTTATGTAACCATTTAAAAAAGCAATTTTAACATCCATTTGATATAGTTTAAAATCCTTGTAATATGCAAAGGCAAGTAGCATCCTAATGGCTTCTAGTCGAGCTACCAGAGCATAGGTTTTATTATAGTCTATTCCTTCTTCTTGCCTATACCCTTGTGCTACTAATCTAGCTTTGTTTCTAACTATTATACTATTCTCATCCATTTTATTCTTGAATACCCATTTAGTTCCAATAATTGGATGATCCTTAGGTCTTTCGACTAGTGTCCATACTTTACTTCTTTCAAATTGATTCAATTCCTCTTGCATAGCTATAATCCAATTTTCATCTTTTAAGGCCTTATGCACATTCTTTGGTTCAAATTGTGATACGAAAGCCACATATTGATATATATTATGTTGACCTAGTTCTAACACCAATATTTGGATCTCCAACAATGTCATTATCCTTCACATAACCAAGTTCTCTAGGACATCTTGATTCTTTCTCAATTATTTCTTGTTCCAATGACTCCTCATTCTTACTTATATCAAGATCTTCTAATTGTTCCCTAACATCTTTATCTTAGGATGGATCAATTATTGGTTCATTAAATATTTCTACTTCATCATCAAGATTGGTTCTACTAGAGGAACTTGACTCATCAAAAATCACATGAATTGATTCTTCTACAAAAAGTGTTCTTTTGTTGAAAACTCTATATGCCTTAGAATTTAAAGAATAACCAAGAAAAATACCTTCATCACTTTTTGCATCAAATTTTCCTAGGTTGTCTTTTCTATTGTTCAAAACAAAGCATTTGCAGCCAAATGGATGAAAATAGCTTATGTTAGGCCTTTTTCCTTTATAAAGTTCATAAAGGGTTTTCTTTAAAATGGGCCTAACCATAGCTCTATTTATAACATAACATGCAATGTTAATAGCTTCAGCCCAAAAATATTTTGACAAATTGTTTTCAAAAAGCATGGTTCTAGCCATTTCTTCTAAGGTTCTATTCCACCTTTCAACTACCCTATTTTGTTGAGGAATTCCAGGAGCTGAAAAATTATGGCTAATTCCATTTTCATTACAATAAGTATCAAAACCAGGATTTTTAAATTCTTTTCTATGATCACTCCTAATGCTAGTTATAGAATAACCTTTTACATTTTGAACAAGTTTTGAAAAGATGATGAATTTATCTAAGGCTTCATTTTTCACACCTACAAAGAACACCCAAGTAAACCTAGTGTAGTCATCAACTATGACAAAACCATAGTGTTTTCCTCCTAAACTAGTGGTTCTAGTTGGTCCAAAAAGATCTAAGTGGAGGAGTTGGAGTGACCTAGAGGTTGTAACACACTTCTCAGATTTAAATGATACTCTCTTGTGTTTTCCTCTTACACAAGCCTCACACACCTTATCATTTTCAAATTGAAGTTTAGGCAATCCTACGACTAAGTCTCTTTTAGCTAATTTAGATAAAACATGCATGCTCGCATAACCTAGTCTTCTATGCCATAACCAAGGTTCATCTTCTTTTGTGGCCATAAAGCATACATTTTTGTTATTTAGCTCATTTAAGTGAACAATGTAAATATTTCCTTATCTATGTCCTATGAAAAGGATTTGATTAGTTTTAGCATTAATAACATTACAACACAAAGCATCAAACACAACTTTAAAACCTTTATCACATAATTGACTAATACTAAGCAAGTTATGTTTTAAACCTCTAACATACAAGACATTTTCAATGTTGAGGAGCAGTTACCAATGGAGCCAATTCCTTCAATTTGTCCTTTGGAGTTGTCTCCAAATGTGACTTCTACACCACTTTTAGGCTTTAAGAACTGGAATTGGCTCTTGTCACCAGTCATGTGTCTTGAGCATCCACTATCAAGGTACAATGCTCCTTGGACTTAGCCTTGTAACAATGCTTTTCCTCCAACACACAAATACATCAAACTTTTATCTTAGGTACCCAAATTTTCTTAGATCCTTGAGAGTTGGTACTAATAGCTTTTGATCCTTTAGGGATCCATTTCATTCTTAATGACTCATCATTTGAATTTAAAACATGCTTTGGCACCCAAATTTTTATAGCTATTTTTCCTTTAATGATGGTCTTCCTAAATGTGCATGCTTGTGAGAAGTGTCCAAGTTTATTACATGAAGTGCATAGCATAAATTTTTCATTTTTAGCAAGAAAGTTTTTGAATTGAGTTTCTTTATTTGATGCATTGTAACCTACTTCTTTATCAAAGAATGCTCTTTAGGTCTCTAGCATATGATCAAGTTTTTGTTGACCCATATAAAATCTAGAAAATGAATTTTGCAAATTAATGTTCTTTTTATTTAACTCTTCTATTTCTATATTTGCATTTTCTAATTTCTTCTCACATTCTAACTTGACATTCCTGAGCATTTCATTTTCCTTTTTCAATTTTGAGATCATTTTCTTATATTTTATATTCAAGCTTTCAAACTCATTGGCTAAATCATTAAATGCATCTTACAACTCATTAAAGGTATATTCATTAGTATCTAATTAGTTGGATTTTACCTTCTCATCTTCAATGGCCATAAAACAAATGTTGGCTACTTCCTCTTCTACATTTTCTTCATCGGAGCAGTCACTATCGCTCCATGTAGCCATCATTGCCTTCTTCTTTGGTTTCTTCTCATTTTGTTTTTTATAAAATGGACAATCAAATTTACTATGACCAGGTTTTTTACATTCATAACAAATGATTAGATCCTTTTCTTTCCTACTTGTTTTCCGTTTGCTAAAGTCTCTCCTAGGGGGTTTCCTAGAGTTTCCACTAGCTATCATCCTCATGAATTTGTTAAACCTTTTTGCAAACATAGTCATCTCTAAGTCCTCATCATCACCACTTTCATCGTGATAATTTTTGGATTCCTCATTTGTGGTGGATTTTAATGCAACTCCAACTTTCTTAGGAGATTCTTGATTCCTTTTGAGTTTCATCTCATAGGTGAGTAGAGATCCCATGAGTTCATCTAGAGAAAGGGTATGGGGATCCTTAGATTCCTTAATAGCTGTAACTTTAGCTTCACATGATTTAGGTAAGGTTTTTAGAATCTTCTTCACCATTTCAACATTAGAGTATGTTTTTCCTAAGGACTTAAGACCATTTATGATATTAGTGAATCTAGTAAACATGTCACTAATTGTTTCATCACCCTTCATTTTAAATAGCTCATAATCTTGAGTGAGCATGCCTACTTTAATCTCTTTGACTTGTGCGGTTCCCTCATGAGTAATTGCTAGCATATCCCAAATTTGTTTTGCATTTTCACATTGTGAGACTCTATAGTACTCATTAGGTCCTAGTGCACAAAAGAGTGTGAGCACTGCCTTAGCATTCAATTATGCCATTCTAAAATCATTTGTGTCCCATTCATCCTCTTTCTTTGGCACTTCCTCCCCATCAACTTTCTTAATAGGAACTAGGGAACCTTTAACAATAATTCTTCACACTTCATAGTCATTAGCTTGAATGAATAGCACCATCCTAGTCTTCCAATATACATAATTTTCACCATTGAAGAGTGGTGGCCTACCTGTAAAGTGTCCCTCTCCTAATAAGGGTGTAGCTACACTATTTTGAGTCATCTAGATCGTTTATGCTCGATGAAAATTATTCCAAATCAATTCTCAAGCCTAAGCTCTGATACCAATTGTTGGCTCTACCGAGAGGGGGGTGAATCAGTTTTACTACTAAATTTGAGTTTTTAAGAGCTCAATTAACAAATAAAGCAAATTATGCAATAATAAAGCAAATGCAGTAAATAAAGATAAAAGGTAGAACAACAAACACAGAATTTATAGAGGTTCAGCCAATCTCTTGCCTATATCCTCTCTCCTTGATCCTCTTGTCAAGGGATTGATTCCACTCTTCTTTGTGAATGAGTACAAACCACTTCAATGTGTGGTGAGACCTCTTACAATTCCTTTTGAAGGCTTAGGAGTAACCTTCTCAATGTATTCCCTTGCAAAGCTACCCTCACTCTTACAAGATAACCTTACAAGGCTAGCACACCCCTTTGAATAGCAGAAATTAATGTGATTGGGTGGTGTACAAGGTGAGATATCACAAATCAAATACAAAGGATGATTTCTCAGATTTTGAATTCTCTCTTGAAGCTTAGAAAAATTGTTGAGTGCTTGTTCTTGCTTTAATCTTCATAAATGCCTCTATTTATAGTTCACCAACTGCTTAGGATGGTTGTTGAAGCATTTAGGTTGCGTTTGGTACATTGTAGGTAAAATGATTGCAGCGAAAGTGATTGCAGTGCAAAGTGATTATTGGGAAAGTAACATTGCAATGTTTGGTATATAGTGTAAAGTTTTGTTTAAATTGCAGGGAAAGTAACATTACAGCGTTTGTTATGCAGTTACTTTACTAGTAATGTAATTACAAATTATAATAACAAATGTAATTATCTTATTGAAATGTAAAGAATATAAAGTTATAATTGTTGACATTGATCATCATTTGTAATAATAAATTTATATGCATTATTTTTAAATTGTATAAATAATTTTTTTATAATTAATTGTATAATTATTTTTTATAATTAATTGTATAATTATTTGTATAAATTTATATTCATTATTATAATAGAAATGAGGAAATGCCAAATAATTTTATTCGTGTTGGATTATAAATAAACGATTTTGCCTTCTAGCTCAAAGAATCAAAGAAAAAAACTACCAAATCATAGGTGATAATAAAACCATATTGTAAATCCAAAATAAGTCATACATGATATGTAGCTAAAACATCCATGAAAGTCATAAACAAGCCACCTTAATAATTTGCCTAGACGTCCAACAAATCTTAAACATAATTCTTAATCATTGTAGTCAAACCATCCATATCTAGTATCAAGATAACTCATTACTGACAGACTTGCCGAACGCACTTCTTGACATAGACCTTTCTCCTTTCAAAGGAGCATGAGAAGAAAACATCAACCTTGTTCTGACAACTTAAAATGATTTCTGTAACCTCAACTATTTCTTCATCTATCATCTCTTCTATATCACCCTTCAGCTCATCTATTAAGTCCATTACCTTAGCCCTTCTAGTAACATCATCAGACAAATATTGAAAGCAATCAGCCAACTTACCAATCTGTTGAGTTGCTCTCTCATATAAGTTATGAAAGTTACCCATTGTATTAATTATTGCTCTGGTAAGTTCCTCAACATTAGCATCTACAGCTCTCCTTTTCTTATTTTTATTTATACGAGTGGCATTAACATCAATATTGAAAAGAGGCAGTTAAGTGCCAACAGAAGGAGAACTAGGTCGAAAGAAGCCATTGCTTTCATCCATCTCAACTTCAATATTCATATCCTCAAGCCCTCCACCATTTGCATTTTCAACTTCAATGTTTTCAACAACATCTGTAGGACTTTTTGCTGCTAAACCAGTTGCTCTATCCTTCCCAAAGATCAGGCTAACTTGTCAAAGTGTGGAAAAGGCTTATTTCGTAGTCCTGCAGCTCCAGGATGGCCCTACATTCCAAGTCAAAAATCATACAGAATAGTTAATTACCCATGATACATTTGAAAAACATATAGATAGAATTTAAGTTAGGAATTATAGTACCTTTACCCAACCAACCCACACATCAAGCTCGCATGTTACACATTTCTTTTCATCATCCCACCCAAAACCAGAAGCAGCGTTGCTTAACATATCAGCTACCTCTCTATATAGAGACTTGAGTGTTCTCATCTTGGAGTTGATGTGAGGAACTCCTTTGATGGTGCAATTTGGGATTTTTTCAGCCATCCATTTTTCAAGCTATGTTAGGTATCCAGCTTTGAACGTGCCATTGTCCTTACTCCAGCTACCTTGGTTGATAAGATCTATACAGCTATCTATTAAAATAGCATTCTCTTCTGGTGTCCACTAGTGAGTGGATCTTTTGTTTGTAAGTTGAGATGATTCACCGTCCATTAATCTGTTACAGTATCAAACTAGACAAATAAAAAGTTGGTAGCAAAAAAAAATGCTATAATTATTAGTAATACATTATTCCAAACATACATTCCAAAACAAACAATTATTACAAATGTCACAATACATGTCAAATACAAATATAAGAAACTTTAAGTTTATAACCATACATAGTTCGAAAGCAAGAATTTAACAATACATAATTCGAAAGTAAGCACATACTAATACATAGTTCAAAAGAACGAAACACAACACTGGCATATTACATATTTTACGCATGGTTTCTTAAAACAAGCCAATCATTCCACATCTCTTGTGCTAAATTATCTCTCCAAGTAGTCCACGTAGGGGAAGACTCGATGAATGCGATGGTCTCTACATCTTGATTAGATTGAACAAATCCCTTAGACATTTTAGCCTCAAGTGGATCAACTGACATCTCCCACCTTATGTGGTTGTGTAACAAAGCACATGCGAAAATTATTCTGCACTTTGTTTGCACTGGATACCAAGACCTCTCTCTCAAAATTGTCCATCTCATCTAGAGAAAACCAAAACATCTCTCGATAACATTTCTGGCACTAGAGTGTCTATAATTAAACAACTCTTCTTTCAATCGAAGGGTGTGATTATGTCTCCAATCATTTAAATCATACCTTACCCCTCTATATGGAGTTAGAAACCCTTCACCATTGGTATACCCAGCATCACATAAATAATAAAAACCTATGGTAAAAACATTTGAGTTTTAGGTAAACCATTCTAGGGTGAAATAAATATTCACACTGATGATGGTAATTTCATACCTTTAGGCACTTTCAACCCATTTCGTCTAGAAATTGCATCTCGAAGAACCCTAGAGTCTGCAGCGGAACCTTCCTAGCCAGGTAAGATATATATGAACTACATATCTTGTGAACAAACTCCTAGGACATTTGTAGCAATTTCATTCTTTTTTGTCCTGTATCTAGGCTTATTAATCTCCAATGCATTAACTTTAATATATGTCTCATCTAAAGCACCTAAACAGTTCTATTGTTTCCAATAGAAAATAAGCATTTGTTGGATTAGTTTAATTTTCAACGAGAGACATAAAAACTTTAGCAAACTGATAAATTACCTTAAACCATTTCCATCTCGAGTCATTGGAATTCTCAAATACATGCTCCAGCTTCTTTAACAAAATTAAGTACAGCCTTAGTACCGAATTTAAGACAACACTAAATTGCCTACTCACGGTCTTTTCGCTTCTAACAAATTCTCTCTTAATGATCCTATTTTTTGCATGATGAGAAATGATGTACAAAAATATAGCAACCATTTCCTCAACATTCATGTTTTTTGTCGATGCAAGTCTACCAGTAGTTTGAAGCATATTATATAGTTTATAGAAGCTCAGTCTATCCATTCTAATATTTTCAATACATGTCAAATCAGAATCAAACATTATCCTTCTAAAATTCAGCTGCCTAATGGTCTGTCTATCATAACTAGTACCTTGGTCCCTTTTACGCTTTCTCGTATTCAATAACAAAATATCACAACTACCAAGTAGCATATTAACCAAGTTAATACTATTAAGAATCTCTATAGTCAAAGCTATAGTAGTGGCCAGCATTGCAAGTTGTTAGGGAGACAATCCTTTCATTCTGTAAACTCATAACATAAAAGTCATAAACAAGCCATAAAAAGTTTTGAAAAAAATACAAATAGTTCACATTACATTACTGTCTACTACCAACATAAATAAATAAGATACATAGCACTTCACTCTATTTGCCATTACCAACACAAATCAAGGTGAAAATAACACCAAGACAGAATGCAATTATTAAATGGCACCGATAAATAGTGGAAGGTTGATGTTGCATAATATCTACATTCTGATCATTTAAGTGCCTTTCTTGGTGCCTAATAGCATCAACATTTGGTATTTCACTATTAGGATAGTCATTCATTCCCCAATAATCCAAGAAAGCTTGTTCAGCCTGGGCTCTAGTGAGAAATGATTCATGGATAGCTCCCCTAAACCCATGAACTTGTCTTTGAGCTTCCAGCCAACTGTTATAGATGCCCGATCTGTATCCAACAAACACTACATATGTCTTTGCCATATCTAAATGCCACAAATTATACGTAAGATATTAGAAACTAACCAATATGCTAGCTACTTAACTAAATAATATTAACTAATTAAGACCTTACTTAACTAAAAATGCGTATTATTATCCTCCTATATTATTATTATTATTATTGTTGTTGTTGTTGTTGTTGTTGTTGTTGTTGTTTAGAAACCATTTTACTAAATAAATGTAATGTAAAATTGTGTACACATAACTTTTTTCAAACCCCACAATGTGAGATTTTGTACACTATGTTCCCCTCTTTTTTTAATAGACCTCTAGTATGAAAAAAAATAAAAAAGAAATGCAAGTAACAAAATTCAAATTTTGAACTTGCAAAACTCTCACGCCTTAAAGGTAAGAACATGAACATCCAAGTTCCAATATTTTTTTTTAAATAAAATATATATTATCTTAAGTTTGTTTGGCTTATATGCTGAAAAGAAAATATAAAAGTTTTTTTCTTTTCATCTTTCTAGCTTTATTCTTTACGGCTCAAGATGCAACAATCCAAGTAGGTATTGGGTACCTGGTAGCTCCTCCCACCACAAGAGAAAAAGGAGAAAAGAAAAGCAGAAAGAAGAGGGAAAAGGAGGATACAGAACAAAACAGGGCAAAAAGCAGAATAAGATTACTTCAGAACTTCCCATGCTAGCTTTAGCTAAGATGATAGAGTCAATCTTGCACTAGACTACAGCATTTCTTTCATAGAAATTCTAATCAATCATTTACCTGCTAAACGAAGCAGCAGCTTTCTACATATATATTGTATAGACCACTGTATCTGTTTCATAATATATCTTTTCGATCTTACATTATTCTCACTAAAATAATGAATTCTAAATTATAAATATATGATTTACGCTTTTTAGGGCATTAATTTTAAAATGAAATTAAAAAAAACTCCCTATGAAATGTATACTTCACATAACAGGCTTATCAAAGAACTTTTAATTAGGTGAAACAAGAGGTAAAATGGACAAGTTACAAGCAAGCTATAAGCTTAAGGCTAATATAAGAAAATAAAGAGTTTTTAATAAGTGAAGAGTTGATGTCAAACTAAAGATAGCATACACAGAAGGATTATTGATCCTGATTTAGAATAAAATCATTTGCATTTCAACCCAAAGGAGGCCACAAAGAAGAAACTGCCAGTAGCTTCTTCTTCTTCTTTTTTTATATTTATACAAAGAAATTAACAAATTAAGTTTAGTCCTGCTTCGAAGGAAAGTTAATCGGTTTACTAAAAACATTTATACTTGGTCAAAAAAAATCATTTATACGATAAGCTCATTTTCATTATCTCTTAAATTTCCACAATGCCAACTAGAATTAATTTTAGGATTCCAACTTTAATTATTTTTCTTAAAGAGTTATAATGAGTAACAAGCAAATGTCTTATGCAAATTTGAAAAATGGGGGGAGGGCAGTGTTCAGCTTGATTGAATCACAAACAAAAAGAGAATAATTATCATGAAAATGGGATCAATAAGCAAGGGGGAAACGGAGGAATAATACAAGTAATAAGAACTCGACGCCTTTGGCTTTGATGGTGAGCTGAAGCTGAAGTTATTTTGCTTAATCAGAAACAAATAAGATGTAAACAATGAGAAGGATTTCGATGTGCCTAGAGCTGTGAAGGAACAGAAAAGATATTCGATGTGCCTAGAGCTGTGCTTATGGCCAAAATGGAGCTGGGAACAACTGGGCATTGCAAGTTTAGACACCTAAACCCCAAAAATCCTAAACCCAAAAAGGAATCGAGCTATCCATGCATTGCAAGTTCAAAGAACTAAAACAATCACACAACATAAATATTTTACTGCAAGAAAAAGCAAATGCAGAAGAAATCCCTACATATTTCTAGCAGATATTAGCGATAATGGATGAGCCCCAATCAACGAAACCCTAGCACTATCAACAGCTTTCAAACCCATTCGCACTATCAACAGCACATGAAAACAATTTCAAACACAATTTCAGAAAATGGAAGCAAGCATTTTTAGAAAAATAAACTTACTTGTGCGACAAAGATGAGAGATGTTGCAGAGGCGAGCTTGAGGTGGAAAGAACCTGAGCTGATAGAGAGGGGAGAGGGCGAGAGGGAAATGAGAGACAGGGGCATGAGGGAAAAATGGACAGAAATGAGCTATAGAGAGTGATGATAGAGGTGAGAGTGATGGAAGAAGCTGGGCTGCTAAAGGATTGGTTCATTTTCGATGAATGGGGGTAATTTTGGCTAAAGCACTTTGTAGCATTGGTTGTAAAGTGCTTTGCAGCCAATATTAACTGCAATCACTTTGCAGTGGGAAGTTACTTTGTAGCGTAAGGTTGCAAACCAAATGCTGCAATCACTTTACATTGATTTACTTTGTAGTGTAAAGTTACAACTTCTACAATACTAAACGCCACCTTAATGCAATTCTTCTCGTTGAAACCCTCAAAAACTAGCCGTTAGGCATTGTTCTTGTGAAAAAGGATAGATCTTTAGCCATAGGGGATCGATCCCTAAGTTCTAGAAAGCCCTCCAACCCATTCTGCCAACTGGGGATCGATCCCTTACCTGATATCTACACCTGGAAAGTGTTGATAGCTTGGGATCCTTTCTACCATCTAGGAATCGATCCCTCAATAGGGGGGATCAATCCCTCAAGCCTTCCTACACTTTTTTATTGGCTATTTTGGGATAAATTGATGGGTTTTTGTGATTGCAAGTCAGTTCAAAACATTCTTTCATTTTTATAAGAGTATTTCCTGACTTTCTCAATTGAAATCTCAGTCCAAAATTTCGTTTAAAAGATTTTCTATCATTGAGTCCATTTTAAGCAAATTTATAAGAGTATTTCTATCAAAATACTTGTCAATTTAAAGCTAACAATTTTATTTTCTTCAATTGTGTAGACAAATCAATTATCAAGGAAAAACTCACATGCAAACCATGCATGTTGTGGCCCTAACCCATGAAATCTAAGGTGCAACCCATGCTTTTCCAAAGACCATGCAAGTACAACCTTATACACAATCGGTGACTACATCATGCAATAGTCTAAGAGAGTTTTGGCCAAAGTAAAAATTGAAGAAGTATAGTCCAAGTAGGAGTGAAATAAGGTGGAGGAATCAGCAAATGATAAAAAAAAGGACAAAGCTAAGCAATAAAGCTTGATGAGAAGAATCTCTTTGAAGATTAAGATGGAATGAAGCTAAGGAAAATAAGAAGTCTATCTCATTAGCACTTTTGGCTCTATAAATAGCCAAGCTCCAACCTATAGTGAATCATCCAATCCCACTAGATAAGAAGTCTATCTCATCAACACTTTTGGCTCATAAATAGCTAAGCTCTAGTCAAGTGAATCACTCAATCCCACCAAGGGATCTAGTAATTTAGTTTAAGCTTTCTTTTCGTTTTATGGTTTTGAATATTTTCAATTACAACCTACCCCTAGTGAATACACTATTTAGGAAAAGAGAACCTCACTTTTTAACCATTCAGAGTTGGCTGAGTACAAGTCAAATAGACTTCTTTTTTTATTAGGAGGAGGGATAGACGCAGTTGTCTAAACTACAAAGCTATCCTTAGTGAAAGTGTTACCACGCAACATAGATTACTAGTCTTAGATATGAAAATTCATAAGCGAGATCAAAAGAACCAACGGGAAGGAATTAAAGGATAAGCTAAAAGAAGAATGTAATGCAATATGTAGAAAAAGTTGGATTCAGAAAGAGAACTGGACAATAGGGGAGAACCCAAATACAATTTCAAATAAGTTGGCAAAACACATTTAGGAGTTGGGCAAGGAGATACTAGGAGTCTCGAACAGAAGAGCACTGACTGGAAAAGATGCAACATGGTGGACTGAATCAATTAAGGAAGCTATAAAGACTAAACAAGATTGTTATAAGACTTTGAAGACGAACAACACCGAAGAGGGCTTCACAAAATACAAGTTAGCTAGGAAGAAAGTAAAGAGGGAGGTGTCAGAAGCTATGGCAAAGGTGGTGAAAGAGATTTATAACAAGCTTAAGTTAGACAGAAAGGAGGGAGAGAAAAAGATATATAGGTTGGCGCGAGCAAGAGAGAGGAAGAGTCGAGACCTAGGAGTTGTAAAATGTATCAAGGATGAGCAGCAAAAGACTCTAATTAAGAACAATGATATTAAAGAAAGGTAGCATGATTATTGCAACAAAGTATTTAATGATAGACAAAGCTAAATTTTGGGCAATATCTGAACACCTCCCGAGCATTTGAACCGATGTTTTATAAGCAGAATCAAAGAGATAGAGGTAAAAGAGGCAGTAAAGAGGATGAAGACAAGGAAAACTATTAGGCCCGATGACATTTTTATTGAAATATGCAAATGCCTTGGAGAGGTAGGATTTAGGTGATTGACAAATCTTTTTAATAAAATTTGGCACAATAACAAGATACTTGAGGAATGGTGAAAGAATGCATTGATACCTCTCTATAAGAATAATGGGGATAATCAGTTGTTCCAACTATCAAGACATGAAACTAATGAATCACATAATGAAATTATGGGAAAGAGTGATAAAATGAAGATTAAGGAAGATTGAGATTTCGGAGAATCAATTTGGTTTTATGCTTGGCCGGTCAACTATTGAAGCCATACACTTATTTAGACAACTTACAAAGCATTCTCGAGTACAAGGTAAAGATGTTTATATGGTCTTTATAGATTTGGAGAAAGCATACGATAAAGAACCTAGGCAGTTGCGTGGTGGTCTTTAATGAAGAAAAGAGTCCTCGTGAAAAATATTGAAATAATTAAGGACATGTATAGAGATGGAAAAACACATGTGAGGATGTGTTGAGGGCAAACAAGTGAATATCCTATCATAGTAGGACTACATCAAAGGTTTGCATTAAGCCTATTTTTGTTCACTACAATAATGGACGAGCTAACAAAATCCATTCAGGATAATGCCCCTTGGTGTATGATGTTTGCAGATAATATTATCTTGAGTGCTGAGACTAGGGTGGAGGTTAATGTGAAGTTAGAATTGTGGAGATAGAGGTTGAAATCAAGAGGATTTAGACTAAGTAGAGTAAAAACTAAATACATGGAATGTAAATTTAGTTTAAAAAAATAGGATGTTAGCTTTAAATTGCCATATATATTTTGAAATGACAAAAACTTAAGTAAGCTTTAATGTTTTAATTCATATTGTAAATTTACCTTATCACACATGATTTTTTCAATCCATTTTCAAGTGATCATATCAAACATTAAGACCATGATTTAATGATACATCCTTATTGGTCTTAATACTTTATAAATGCTTTGAATATTTTAGAAAATCACTTGATGAATTTTTGGACCATGTTTTCATTAGAGAAAGTCAAGAAAAACTCCCACAAAAATGTCAAAATGTTTTGGGTTGGATTAGGATCAAAAGCCACAACATTTCTAACTCAAAAAGTGCAGGAAATCACATTCTGGAAGCATGGGATCGATCCCCTAAGGGAAGGGATCGATCCCTTTATGGCAGAATGCCTCCAAAGCTCAGAACGAAGCATGGGATCGATCCCCTATGGGAAGGGATCGATCCCTTTGCCCGAAAATAGCTTGTAACAGCTAGATTTTGTGAGACAACGGTAATATTCGAGATTTGGCTCCACCCAACGGCTAGAATACATCCAAGGGACTATAAATAGAGGCTTAGAAGCTAAAGAAAGCAAGAGGAACTACTCAGCAACTCCAAAACACATATTCCTCAAATCCTCAAGCCTCAACAACAAATCAAGAGCTTCAAAGTCTTCATCTTCCATCATTCACATATTTCTTTGTATAGAATAGCACAAATCTTGTATAGGCTTTTTCCTTGTGTTTAAATATTGTAATCACTTGCCTATCTAGAGGCCCTTCTTTGATTACACAATTTGTAAACACACTTATTCCTTGTAAAAGGGGAGGTTTCTCTTTAGCCTAAGAAAAAGAGAGAGGTTACTCTTTAGCTTAAGAAAAAGAGGGAGGTTTCTCTTGAGCCTAGAAAAAGAGAGAGGTCTCTCTTTAGCCTAGAAAAAGAGGGAGTGTAACAAATTCAAGGATAGTGAATTTGGGAAAATCCTTGGGAGCGTCTCAAGGTAGAGGACGTAGGCAAGGTTGTCGAACCTCTATAAATCACTTGCGTACATTTCTCTATCCTTACTTTCTTTACTTATTTGCAATTATATTTGTGTTTATTGTTTTGAATTTATATTGCATAATTGAGTAGCCTAGAGAACTTAGAAAATATCAATATAGGCTAGAGAATTTAAAAGAACCGAAAAACGAACTTAAAGTTAGCGAAAAACCGATTCACCCCCCCTCTCGGTATAGCCTATAAAGCCAACAATTGGTATCAGAGCTTGGGCTCGAGATTGATTTTGACTAACCTCTATCGAGCAAAACGATCATAAATGGCTCTAGGTGATGATTTTGAGACTAGCTCACAAACTTTATAAGAATATTCATTTGATGAGCTTCAAGATGCATTTAATGAGCTAAGTGATGAATATAAATCAATGCATGCAAAATATAACAAAAAGTTAAATAAATTTAGAAAAGAGAATGAAATTTTGATGAATACTAATGTTGAGTTGTAGGAGAAAATGAAAGATCTAGGCTCAAAGAATGATGAACTCACCAAGGTGAAATTAGAGCTAGAAAAAAAATTAGAAGACATTAAAGATAAATTGGCAAATCCTAGCTCTTTGACTATTGAGGATGAAAAGGAAAAACCTAGCTCTAGTGAATGCAATGACCATTCTTATGATGATTTACAAAATGCTTTTGATGAGCTAGCTAGTGAATTTGAATGCATGAATTCGAATGCATGAATTCAAAATACAAGAAAATGATTACAAAACTAGAAATGGAAAATGATGAGTTATTGAATGCCAAGCTTGATTTTGAAAAGAAATTAGAAGAAGCAAATCTAAAAATTGATGAAGTAAATAAAAAGAACTTAAATTTGCATAATTCATTTTCTAGATTCTACATGGGTCAACAAAAGCTAGATCATATGTTAGAGACCCAAAGAGCTTTCTTTGACAAAGATGGGTTAGGCTATAATGAAAAACAAAAAGAAACTCATCTTAGGAATTTCTTAGTAAGCAAAAATACTATGCATGATTTATCTCTTATATGCTCACTATGCAATAGAATACGACACTCTTCACAAGCATGCACTTATAGAAAAACTACATTTAGAGGAAGAGTTGTTAGAAAAATGTGGGTGCCAAAGCATGCAATAAATAATGATGATTTGTGCTTGAAATGGATCCCAAAAGGATCAAAAATTATTTGCACTAACTCTCATGGACCCAAGAAAATTTGGGTACCAAAGCATGTTTGAAATTGTTTGATGTAGGAGTGTTAGAGCATGAGAATACAAAGAAACAATGGAGTTCAAATGCTCTACACACCCCCCATGGAGATTGCTTATGCCAATGAGAAAGAGGAAGAGCTTAAGAATCCATACTTGACAAGGTCACAACAATTCTTCAAAGAATAGCACAAGGTGGATTCAACTATTCAGTGCAAAGCATTCTCTAGCAAATGAGTTTTGTAAGCTTAAATCCTATCTCTTCAAAACTCATTTTTGCTAAAATTATTTATATGTTTTATTGAGGCACTTGGTTGATAATTCTTGATGCATTGTGAGTTGAATGATTGAACAAAAAGGCATGACAAAGATTTTTGATTGTTTGATTATAGTACTTGATGCATTGAATGAAAAGCATGATTTGTGATTTTGAAATGCTTATTGGATTTCTGCATTTTGAGCAAGTTTCCTATGTGTTGATAATGTATTTACTTGCCTCAAATTGCCAAATATGTCATATATGCAAAATGCCCTGTCATGTGCATTAATAAAGAACTTGTATGTTGGAAATCATGGCATAATGTTCACAAGTATGATGATTTGATGTTATATGTGCTTAAAACCTATGTGAACAAGTTTGTTTTGACATATTTGTGGTTTCCAATGCTTGAGTTTTGTCAAAATATGCTTAACTCTCAAAATGACATCCTTTGAGGCCAAAAATGCATTTTATTATGTAAATTCTTCCAAAATTGCAAAATCTTTTGTAAAATGGTTTTTCATTCATACAAGTCCAAAATCATGTTTTACAAATGTTTAAACTCTTACTTGGACTTAAAATACTCAAAAACGAAGTTTTGGTACCTCAAAGGTTGGATTTTCTGTCAAAAACTGCAGAAACAGGTGAGGGATCGATCCCTCAACAAGTAGGATCGATCCCCCTTGAGCAGAATGCAAGAAATTTGCATTCTGGAGTTAAGGGATCGATCCCCCTCCTATAGGGATCGATCCCCCCAGGCCAAAAGGGCTTTTCTGCATGTTTTCAACTGAAATTGAGAAGAACTTTTCATTGTTTTGATACTTTCTCTCTTCTCAACTTAAAATTCATTGTTTTAACTCCTTTTTGATGAACTTTAAAATATGAAAAATCATTTTTCATTGATATCATGCCTCAACTTCATCAATTAATATCATTTCCAATGAATGGTATCACTTTCAACAATCAATATCATTTTTCTTAAGCTTACAAGTACAAAATCATTTTTCTTGTTGAAAACATTCATGAATCTTGAAATAATCTTGAAATATATTTTCAATGAATGCTTAAACTTAATTTTGAGATTTATTTTAATGATTTATGGATATATTTGAGAATTTGATGAACTTGTACTTAATGAATATTCTTCATTCCTTTTTTTGTTCATCTTAGTCAAGCATGCTTATAGGATTATGTCTCTTAGCTTGACTTATCTATTTCACACTAGGTTTCATGATAAGTATACATCTAGTGGAAGAATAATTAAAACTTGACCTTAAGGATTGATGTCAAATATAAATTCAACAATAGGTATAAGGTCATAATTTTCTTTGGCCTATAATTTGTGATGATAAATGGATCCTAAATGTTCAAATGCATGAAACTTTATCATCCATGTACTTAAATTTTTCTTATGGCCAAATTATTAAAGAACTTGGGCTTTAATGACAACACCAACAATTGATATACATGCATTGTATCTTGATTGTTTTGATGTTGAACATGCATGTTTACTTAAGTTGAATCAATAATCATGCCTATGAGATGAGAATAGTTGTTTTCATGATATTATGTGCTTAACCTCACTCATAGTTTATGGATTTTAATGATAAAATATATTTTAGCTTGATAATATTGATTCACTTAGGTGAAGCCATTTTAGTTAAAATAGCATATACCCTCTAGAATGTTAAATGATGATAACAACTAGGGATATGGCTCTTAATTGATTAAAATGGTAATTTTGAATCTTTCCTTGCTCATAATTGGTTAAGGACTTGAATTGGAAAATGAGCATAGGATTTGTGTGCTTGAAACCATGGAAGAAAATGTGTTTGCTTGAATATCTTGACTTCTTGAATCTTCCATGTGGTATCAATTTGTGAATTTGAATATGGATTAATGTTTAATGATAGTGTGCTAATGTTTAATTGATCCATATGCATATTTGATGATGTATGATTGTGTTCTTGCATATTTAGAATGATTATTTTCATGACATGAACACACTACACATAGATATTGGATTCATGCAAAATGCCTAAGTCAACCATTAGTAACAATTGGTATTTAGATTGAAATAACAATTAGTATCATTGGCAACCATATTTTCAATAATTGGTAAGCCAAATCTAAATTGCCAATTGGTATGAGCTATAAATTGACAATTCTTCTTGTGCTCTTTAATTTGAAATGACAAATAGAGAAGAATTCTCTTAGGATATTTTTGCATGAAACTCTTGTGTGCTAGAATTTGAAGTTAATTGCTATATGTTTTGATTCTATGCACACTCTTACTTGAACATGATTTATGAGCTCATGCATATGATATGTCATCTAATTTTAGCTCATAATCATGATGTCTTGCCATGCACCTTAGTTGGACTTTAGAGAACAATTGATACACTTAGGTGCTTAATAGGATTGAAATAAGCAAGTCATAGACTTTAGTAGATATTTATACTCAACTTGCTTCATTGATTACCAATTGTGAACTTCTTGCAAAATTATTTATAAACAATTGGTATAGGATCATAAGTCATGTTCTTTGCATGAATATTTCATACTCTTTATGGATATGGACTTATTTATTTGTGCTAAGAGTCCCATGTACTAACATGTTTCTTGTTGGATGGAGCATATTTATCTCTTCTCACATAGCCATGATTTTAGGGGGAGCATATTTTTTATTATTTTTCCTTCTTTTTGCTATGACAAAAAGGGGGAAAGATAGATATTAAAAGGGAGAGATATTAAGGGGGAGAGATAATAGAGGAGAAATAGTTTGAAAATTCATTTTCAAAACCCATGCTTATATTAAGGGGGAGCTTTATAAATTCCTGCTTTATTTGAGGGGGAGTATTTTAACAAAGAATTTTCAAAGCAAATTTACATTAAGTTTTGTCAAATCAAAAAGGGGGAGATTGTTAACTTTAAATTGCCATATATATTTTGAAATGACAAAAACTTAAGCTTTAATGTTTTAATTCATATTGTAAATTTGCCTTATCACACATGATTTTCTCAATCCATTTTCAAGTGATCACATCAAATATTAAGACCATGATTTAATGATACATCCTTATTGGTCTTAATACTTTATAAATGCTTTGAATATTTTAGAAAATCACTTGATGAATTTTTTGGACCATGTTTTCATTAGAGAAAGTCAAGAAAAACTCCCACAAAAATGTCAAAATGTTTTGGGTTGGATTAGGATCAAAAGTCACATCATTTCTAACTCAAAAAGTGCAGAAAATCACATTCTGGAAGCATGAGATCGATCCCCTAAGGGAAGGGATCGATCCCTTTATGGCAGAATGCCTCCAAGGCTCAGAACGAAGCATGGGATCGATCCCCTATGGGAAGGGATCGATCCTTTTGCCCGAAAATAGCCTGTAACGGCTAGTTTTTGTGAGACAACAGTAATATTTGAGATTTGGCTCCACCCAACGGCTAGAATACATCCAAGGAACTATAAATAGAGGCTTAGAAGCTAAAGAAAGCAAGAGGAACTACTCAGCAACTCCAAAACACATATTCCTCAAATCCTCAAGCCTCAACAACAAATCAAGAGCTTCAAAGTCTTCATCTTCCATCATTCACATATTTCTTTGTACAGAATAGCACAAATCTTGTATAGGCTTTTTCCTTGTGCTTAAACATTGTAATCACTTGCCTATCTAGAGGCCCTTCTTTGATTACACAATTTGTTAACACACTCATTCCTTGTAAAAAGGGAGGTTTCTCTTTAGCCTAAGAAAAAGAGAGAGGTTACTCTTTAGCCTAAGAAAAAGAGGGAGGTTTCTCTTGAGCCTAGAAAAAGAGAGAGGTTTCTCTTTAGCCTAGAAAAAGAGGGAGTGTAACAAATTCAAGGATAGTGAATTTGGGAAAATCCTTGGGAGCGTCTCAAGGTAGAGGACGTAGGCAAGGTTGACGAACCTCTATAAATCACTTGCGTACATTTCTCTATCCTTACTCTCTTTACTTATTTGCAATTATATTTGTGTTTATTGTTTTGAATTTATATTGCATAATTGAGTAGCCTAGAGAACTTAAAAAATATCAATATAGGCTAGAGAATTTAAAGGAACCGAAAAACGAACTTAAAGTTAGCGAAAAACCGATTCACCCCTCTCTCGGTATAGCCTATAGAGCCAACATAGGATGATAGAAACATAGTGATGCTAGATGCGGTGGCAATCCCTAAGCAAGATCATTTTAGGTATTTGGTGTTGATTGTACAGAATGATATAGAGATCAATGGTGATGTGACTCATAGGATACAGGCTAGTTGGAGCAACTGGAAAAGGGCTATAGGTGTGTTGTGTGACAAAGGAATTCTTGTATGGTTGAATGGCAAGTTTTACAAGACAGTTGTTAAACCAACATTGCTCTGTGGTAGTGAATTACTGCATATATAGAAAACGAGTGTAGTAGAAATGCAAATGCTGCGATTGATGCTTGGATATATAAGAAAAGATAGAATGAGAAATAAGGACATTCACAAAAAGTTGGAGTGGCACCTCTCGAAGACAAGATAAGTGAAAGTCGTTTATGTTGGCTTGGACAAGTACGACGTAAACCTATGGGCACTCTCTTTAGAATAATGGAGGCTATGAATGGTGCAAAAAGGTCAAGGTTAGGAGAAGATCAAATAAGACTGGGAAAGAAGTAACCTGAAGAAATATGGCGGAACAGGAGTTGAAAGAACACTCTGCTTTAGATAAGAATGAGTGGATGAGGAGAATTCATCCTGACGACTTAGCGTGAGGTCATACATTAATTCATATAGCTTTGTTCAATAATTTACTTTTGATAAACACCTTCAATTTTTTTAGCCTTTAAATAAAAGTTAAGCAATATTATTTTCTTTTCCCAATCATAAAACTAGTGGTTTCTTATTTCTAGCTACATTGATTATTTTCTCGTTTGTGTTGTATTACTTTGTTGTCTTCTTATCTAAAGTTGATGCCTGTTGCTTCCTCAACTATGTTAGTTACGGTATAGTTGGTCTCTATCTCTTGAATGTTTTTAATATTTTCCATTCTTATTTTTGCTTTAGCTATTCTTTGCTTTAAATTTCTTTCTACTACTTTGTTCTTGGTGTTGTTGTTTCCTTGTTCTATTTCAGGTGGACGCTATCTTTGCTGGCTTAAATCTGCTTAACACACCACTTTAACTTGTTGCCCTTGCTACTTTGCTTTGCATTCCTTACTGGTTTGGCTAGCTACCGTTTTGAGAGGCTTGTGAGAGTTTCTGATATGTTTTTTTTACTGCACTATTTTAGTTGATTTTCTTCCTACTGTATGGAGGATTACAAACTACCATAACCTGCTTTGTTGCTTAAGTTTGCTTCAAGTTTAAATACACAATTACTACTTTGTTATTACTTTCAATTTCTTTCAATATTTCCTATTCCTGGGTTAGTTTTATGCTACTGTTTCTTGTTTATGTATTGTAGTTGGTTCCTTGTTGTGTGGCTGCTTTTGGTTTTTGTTCCAGTTGTGCATACTTGTGGTTGACAGAAGTCGCTACCGAGCCTTACCTGCTGTAAGGTGTGACTTTGCTCTAACTTTTTGCTACTTGTTTGCAATTCGACTTAGGCCAATCCCTTTGCTGTAAGCTTTTGCATTTGTTATAGTTATTGAAAGCTAGTAGTTACTGAAGGAACCTAACCCAGGATATGTTAGAGCCGAAAGAGGGAATTAACATGGCCAATAAAGGGAATTAGATGCTTACTTATAATTTCTTGCTTTTTACATTGGTTGTTAAATTATAGTTGTTATTAGTGTATAGCATAATTATTAATATCGTACGATATGCGATATGTATCGTACGATACGTTTCGATACACATATAAAACGATACGAATCTATATGCTATATTGTTTTTATTAAGAATAAAAAACGAATCGTACGATACACGATACGTATTGTACGAAACTCAATACCCTCGATATAGTATGATACAGTTTATTTTATCTAATTCAAGTCAATTAAGTCTTTTTCTTACAAAATTACTAATAGCCCAATTTTATTTTATTTTATTTGGATTCAAATGAAAAAAAAAATATTGAGATCTTGCGAAAATAATTGCCCAATTGAATTTTTAAAAATTTATAAAAATATATAGATAAATTAAAATTTTTAATAAAAATATTAATTTTATCTCCAAAAAATTAAAAATTTTAATGAAAACAATAGTTTTGTCCCATTTAAATTTATTAAAAATTAAAATATGAGCATATAAACTTTTTTAAGTAACTTATTAACTTATTTTAATATTTTATTATTGTATAAAAAACATGAAAGATTATACTAAAAAAAATAACAAACCATTTATTTAAATAATTTTGAATTCATTGACCTATATATTTTTTATTTGTTCTTGTATATTAGTACATATGAAAAATTGAAAATATCAAATACTCATATATAAATATATATTACATGTATATATTATTTGTGTGGAAATCCAGTCCAGATTCTATGGGATTGGATATGATTGATTTTTTATTTATTTCCTAAGATAAAGGGATTTGGTATCTTGACCAAATATTTCCCTGATTGGTTTCATTTAAAACTTTCCTTTATTTCTGATTCCTTTTCCTTTTCTGAAAATGGTATCTAGGATATATAGGGATTTACGTAGATTTCCTAGTTGAGCCTACAACTATTTATATTCTTTGTAAGCTGTAGTTTTTATGTAGAAAATCAGAAAAACATGTTCCTATCAATTTCTACATTCTCTACAATATCAGTTTCTACATGGTATCAAGAGCATACGACCCATTAAAATTCTTAGTTTGATTCTTCTCCCACCATGCTGAGCGGTAGCACAACATCAGAGGTGACTTCAAACTCAGGGAGCATGATCAGCAACATCACTTGGAAGGCTGTACACGCTAGGGAGAGTTATGGGAAGACACCTACTGATGAGATGCCACATCAGTCCCTTCAGCAAAACAGACCTGAAATTGTGAGTACTGCCACTTTGGCACAAAAAGGTAATTTTCTAAGCGCTTTAAGTGTCAAACGTCATAGCTCAAAGGCATGGATCGTTGACTCAGGCGCATCAGACCATATGACTGGTGATGCATCGTTATTTCATGAATACAGCCCATGTTCTGGAAATTTTACAGTTCGTATTGCAGATGGCTCATTATCTAAAGTGGCTGGTATTGGTATCGGTTCAATTGCTATCTCCAAGGACATAATGCTTAATTCTGTTCTCCATGTTCCTAATTTGGATTGTAATCTCTTATCTATTAGTAAGATTACGAGAGATCTTAATTGTGTTACTAAATTTCTCCCACATATGTGTGAATTTCAGGACTTGGATTCGGGGAAGAAGATTGGCAACGCTAGGATATGTACGGGACTCTATCTTCTTAGAGATGAAGAATCTGAGAGGAAAATTCAGAATAATGCTTGCACAATCTCAACCTCTAGCAGTCATAAAGATAGTGCAGTCATGTTGTGACACTACCGATTAGGTCATCCCAACTTCTTGTACCTCAAAAAACTATTTCCCACATTATTCCAAAAAAATCCCTCATATTACCAATGTGAAATTTGTCAATTGTCCAAGCATCCTCGTAATACTTACCCACATCATTCATATAAACCATCCCATCCATTCTCCATAATTCACAGTGATGTTTGGGGACCATCTAGGATAGCAAATATTACTGGTTCTAGATGATTCGTTAGCTTCATAGATGACCACACTCGAGTGACTTGGTTGTTCCTCATGAAAGACAAATCTGAGGTTGGGCAAATATTTCAGAATTTCAACAAAATGGTCCAAACTCAATTCCAAACCAAAATTCAGGTGCTTAGAACCGACAATGGAAGGGAATATTACCACTCTATCCTCGGAGCTTATCTACTTGATCAGGGAATTGTCCATCAAAGCTCATGTGTGGATACTCCCCAACAAAACGGAATAGCAGAGAGGAAAAACCGACACCTAATGGAGGTTGCCCGATCACTCATGCTTGCCACTCATGTTCCAAAACATTTTTGGGGAGAAGCAGTTTTAACAGCTACTTATCTCATAAATAGAATGCCTTCTCATGTCCTTCAATTCCAAACACCATGCGAAAAGCTCCTTACAACCTACCCTCATCTTCGAATTATCTCATTCATCCCTACTAAAGTGTTCGGGTGCACCACATTTGTCCATATACATCAGCAACATCGAAGTAAATTGGATCCCAAATCAGTCAAGTGCATATTTCTTGGCTACTCTCCAAACCAAAAGGGGTACAAATGTTATTCACCGGTAACCAAAAGATTTTATAATTCTATGGATGTAACCTTTTTTGAGAATCAGCCATATTACACCAAAGCTGACATTCAAGGGGAGAGTGCGAGAGAATATCAACTTTGGGAAACCATACCTGCTGCTAAACCAGTACGTTTACCACCAGCCCAAATCTCTTGTCCACTAGCCCAAATATCTAGTCCACCTATAATCCTCACAGAAATCCACCACCAACCTCTTGATTCTGAGATAACTAACACTCAACTTAGCCCTCAAAACCCTGAGTCTGTGAAAGAAACAGCAACAAAAGACATGATTGTTTACTCAAGGAGACCGAAATCTCAAAAGGAGGTAGAGAGTCGCACATCTCCAAAGCAAAACCAAGATTCAGAACCAAATCCAGAAGTTTCTGAGATGCATACAGGAAACATAATTACTGAACCTATCTCTAGTGATTTTCCTAGTGATCTTGACCAACCTATTGCAATAAGAAAAGGAGTAAGGACATGCACTCAGCATCCTATCAGCAACTTTGTATCCTATGAGAGCCTATCTCCAGCTTTTCGTGTGTTTGTGTCCACTTTAACAGATGTTCAAGTTCCAAGCAATATTCAAGAAGCTCTCCAACAACCAAAATGGAAGGCTGCTGTTTTGGAAGAAATGAAAGCACTAGAAAAGAATGGCACGTGGGTGATTACAGAACTTCCCGAAGGAAAGAGTCCGGTTGGTTGCAAGTGGATATTTTCAGTTAAACACAATGCGGATGGAAGTGTGAATCGATTCAAAGCTCGTCTTGTTGCCAAGGGCTTCACTCAATCTTATGGTGTTGACTATGAGGAGACATTTGCTCCTGTGGCCAAGCTAAACTCAGTCCGTGTGCTGCTATCTTTGGCAGCTAACCTAGATTGGCCTCTTCATCAACTAGATGTTAAAAATGCATTTTTGAACGGTGACTTAGAGGAAGAAGTCTTCATGGAGATTCCACCAGGATTTTATTCTCAGGAGAACAATGGTAAAGTGTGCAAGCTTCGTAAGTCGCTATATGGCCTCAAACAATCACCACGGGCTTGGTTTGATCGCTTAACAAAGGTTATTAAGAAGTATGGGTTTTCATAGTGCCAAACCGATCACACTATGTTTGTTAAGCACTCATCTGATCACAAGATTGCTATCCTTATCGTTTATGTGGATGACATCATTCTTACAGGGGACTACATGGAGGAGATTGTTGGGGTAAAGACCCTTTTGGCAAGAGAATTTGAGATAAAAGACTTAGGAAAGCTCAAGTATTTCCTTGGCATAGAAGTAGCTCGATCAAGAAATGGGATTTCTATTTCACAACGAAAATATGTTCTAGATCTTCTTAAGGAAACAGGGATGCTTGGATGCAAACCTGCAGATACTCCTATGGATTCAAATGGCAAGTTAGGAGTTGAAGAAGAAAGTCCTCTAGTTGACAAAGGTAGATACCAAAGGCTTGTGGGGAAACTAATTTATTTGACACATACTAGACCAGACATTTGTTTTGCTGTTAGCCTAGTAAGCAGATTTGTGAATAACCTTACCGAAGCACACATGGAAGCAGTTTACTGGATTCTTCGATACTTAAAGAAAAGCCCAGGCAGAGGACTACATTTCAAGAAAACCTCAAATAGAGATGTTGAAGTTTTCTCAGATGCAGATTGGGCAGGATCTATAACGGATCGGAGGTCAACCACCGGATATTGCACATTCGTATAGGGTAATTTGGTAGCGTGGCGAAGCAAGAAGCAGACAGTAGTAGCTCGGAGTAGTGCTGAAGCAGAATTCAGAGCTATGTCTCATGGGATTTGTGAAGGAATTTGGCTTGAAAGGGTGTTGAAGGAATTGAGGATTTCAAAAGGAAGTTCTATGAAGGTGTTTTGTGACAACCAAGCAACCATAAGTATTGCCAAGAACCCAGTTCACCATGATCGGACCAAGCATATCGAGATTGATCGCCATTTTATCAAAGAGAAAATCGAAGAAGACCAAGTCAGACTTGTCTACACGCCAACTAGTCTTCAAACCGCAGATATTCTCACCAAGGCCCTTCCTAGAAACAATTTTGAAAGCTTGAAGTCCAAGTTGGGTATGATTGACATCTACTACCCAACTTGAGGGGGAGTGTGGAAATCCAGTCCAGATTCAATGGGATTGGATATGATTGATTTTTTATTTATTTCCTAAGATAAAGGGATTTGGTATCTTGACCAAATATTTCCCTGATTAGTTTCATTTAAAACTTTCCTTTATTTCTGATTCCTTTTCCTTTTCTAAAAATGGTATCTAGGATATATAGGGATTTACGTAGATTTCCTAGTTGAGCCTACAACTATTTATATTCTCTGTAAGCTGTAGTTTTTTTTTTATGTAGAAAATCAGAAAAACATGTTCCTATCAATTTTTACATTCTCTACAATATCAGTTTCTACAATTTGTAATTAAAATTTTTATCCGTATCTTATGATACGATACGATATTCGATTCTCAAAAATAAAATTTCGATATATGATACGTATATCGATTTAATAACTATGGTTTATAGTAGTTTATTACTTATATCACTTTAGTTATTAAATTACCTTATGATTATTAAGAATTAAATTAGTTTAGATTACTAACATTAGTTATTTAAATATTAAAATTTTAGTTTAATTACTAGTTCAAATTATATTGCATAAGTTGTAAGTCTTGTCATTTAGGATTAAGTTTTCTTATGCCTTGATTGTATTTACTAGTTTAATTACAACACATAAGAATTTTGGTCAATTATTTGAATAAAATTAGGATGGTCAAATTTTAGTACTTACCAAAATAATTTATACAATTAAATCCTCGATAAAATGGTCTCTACTTTCACTTTTATCATTTGTGATGACCCATACACACTTGTGGTACTCTTTAAAATCAATAACAAGTTTTTTGCATCATTGTTGGAGATTGAGAGATTTGTTTTGCTAATATTAGTATGAAGCATGCCTAATTTCAGTTCAAATTTTTTTCTTGTCTTTTTAATTATTTCTTGTTACCAAGGTATATTGGGCTAGTGTGTGAGCCAAGCAAAAAGTGGTGAATTCGTCTCATTTGATCTTGAAATTGAAAAGAACCTTAAGAAGAATGGAGGAGAACCAAGAGTCCCCTATTGAAACAAGCACTATAGAAGAACGTGCTGAGCCCAAAACTCTTGGAGACTATGCTATGCCTTTGGTGAAAGGATTTGAAACGATCATAAATAGTTGTCTGTCCAAGCAAATAACTTTGAGATCAAACCAACCATCATCCAAATGATCCATACTTTTGTACAGTTTTGAGATTTAATTAATGATGATTGATCTTAATGCTCATTTGAGATTTTTTTATTTTTTTACATATTTGCTCTACTTTTAAAAACAATGGTGTTTCTAATAAGCAATATTACTAAGATTGATTCTTTTTTCTCTCGTGAACAAAGCAAAGGATTGGTTGAACTCCCTAGCAACAAAATCAATCACCACATGTGAGGAGTTAATCTAGATGTTCTTAGCAAAATTCTTTCCACTAATCAAAACAGCCAAGACGAAGAACGAAATCACCACTTTCTTACAATTTAAATCAAAGTCGCTATATGAAGCATGGAAAAGGTACATAGAGCTATTAAGAATGAGACCTCGTCACCGGTTGTTCAAATGACTACTAGTGTAGATCTTTTACAGTAGGATAGTTGGTTAGACTAGAACAATAATAGTCGCAAAATGCCAATAATGGCCCAAAAAGCATGAGTTTTTTTTTCACTTAGATTTCCCCGCATAGGAAGGGACCTAAGGTCCAACACAATGAACTTTCATTCCGCTCCATAAATAAATGCAGTTTTATAAAAGGGAAATGATGATCCTTAAAATATGGGATGGTCATGCCAGATTCCATACATGTTATTTTCACTAACTTGGCTAATAATGAACATTTATTAAATTCGAAAAACTATCCTGGAGCACCAAATTCTTTTCCCAATCAATACAAGATGATTGATTAATCTACCAATTATAAAAACTTGAATACAAATGAGCATTCAAGAGTCGTGAATGAATGACATCATTTGACCCTCATCTATGTCTGTGTCTTTGAAAACTGGATACTTTATTTCTGCCACTTGCAACTCTTCGGCAATAAAGACTTCAACATTGATGGCACTGCTTTGCTAGGATAATATTCAATTGCGGTTTCAAGCTTACCATTTGCTTTCATATTCCGCAAATACACCCAGTCCAATTCAGATCAAAGATTTACCTACTTGAATACTCCTTGTCCAACTCCATGGTCACCGTCAAGCAAGATTTTTAGCTCCACAATGAGCACTTATCCACAGTCCTGCAAGACAAAGCAAACATAAATTTCTTAGTAACAATCCACACATGTTCTATGTCTGATCTTAAGGGTCTTAAGTCCTTTACCTCACAAAAGTATAGGTGGAAGTTTGCTTCCGCCGGTCCTCAACTCATGTGAAAGCTTGCTTCCGCAAAAAATGTCATTCCACAATCTTTTTATTTTAATTTATTTTGTCAAATAATAGTTTTATTTCTCCAAACCAAACTAACACATTAAATCTACTCTATTTCCATTATGCTTAAACTTTTTTTTTCATAAAGAGATATAAGAGGAAAGGAAGAATCAAACTTTGAATCTAATCTTTCTTAAAAAAAATAACAATCACTGAACCAAATCTCAATTATCAATCTTTCAAAAATTTTTCCATTGATTGATTTTGTTGTAAATTTAAATCAATTTTCAAGTTGAAATAGTGAACGTAAATACCTGCATACACCTCAAGCCCTTTCAAAGAAGAAAAGAGAACTCAATGATAACATTCGCATTCAAAGCATAGACTCCGAAACTTTCATCATTAAGGTTTCAATTTCATCTGCATTCAAAGCATACGGTCTCAATTCTCGTATTATAATATCTAACAAATTCACAATAAAACAAGTATATGTATAGGGTATTATTTTGACTTCGCATGTCAATTCAATTTAGAGAAAAAAATAAAAATTCAATTTACAAATAACCTTGGATCATATTTCTTTGGTATTATTCCTTTGTATCTATACGAAGTGCGTAATTTCAAAATTTTAAGTACGTTGATCATCGCAAATATTTAAAGTAAAAAAAAAATTAGAAAAAGATTTTTTTTTTGGAAAATGATTTTGATAATTTTTTTTGGAATGACTTGACAGATGATGTTGATGATCAGAATTCTATGTTGAATGAACAAAAAAGAAAAAGGATTCTATGTTTACTGGAATATCTTATTTTAAGAATAAAATTTAATATTATCCTAGTTTAGGAAATAAGACCAAAGCTGGTAGAAAATTTTAAAACTATCCCACCCACACCAAAATAATAAAACAATGGTGGAAAAATAAAATTTTCTTTTTACCAAAACAAAAAGAAAGCCTTATCAGAAAACCAACGAAAAAATCGACAGGCGAAGAGTCAGCCACACATAGCATTACCCCCAGCACAAACATGTCCGGTCCAAACTCCCAGGCTGCAGTTTTTAGCTTTGCCCGTCACCCGTAAGCATCACCTCACAATTTTATCATTTTGCCCAACCCTCTTAGAAAAGAGGTAAGCTAAGATGTTTTTTTCCCTGGGTTTCTTTTTCTTTTCCGTTTTCTCCAAATTCTGATGAACATTTTTGGTGTGCAATGGTAATGGTTGTAGGAACAATGCCTTCTTCTTCTTTAGCTTCCCTTGTTCATACTACTTTCATTAATTATTGCTCTGAACCCGTTTCATTATCTTATTATTCTTGTATTAGAAGAGTTTCATTGTCTAAAAGGAGTATTAGTAAGAAATGTAAATGTAAATACTCCGTGGCAGCCATGGATTTTGTTGCCGAGGCAAACAATGCATCTTACTCTTCTTATAAAGATAGTGATGCTCAAATTGTTCTTAAACCTGCCCTCAAGCCGGTTTTAAAGTCCCAAGGGGCAAAAAATGAAAAGGGTTTGTCTTGGAATGGTGAATTGGGTGAGGGTGAGGATGGTGATGAAGACGAAAATGAGAGGAATCAAGTGATTGAGTCTTTAGGTGAAGTACTGGAGAAAGCTGAAAAGTTGGAAACTTCAAACGTAAATGTTAATGTGAATATAAATAAAGCTAAAGCAAGTGATAATGGTGGTGGTAAAAAGACTAAGACTTTGAAGAGTGTGTGGAGGAAAGGGGATACTGTTGGAGCTGTGCAAAAGGTTGTTAAGGAGTTTCCTAAGGTTAATAACAATGGCAATAGAGGAGGGGGAGGAGGAAGTAGTGCTGCGCCTTTAAGACCTCCACAACCGTCTTTAAGGCCTCAACCTAAGTTACAAGCTAAGCCATCTGTAGCGCCTCCACCTATGGCAAAGAAGCCAGTAATCTTGACAGATGTTGGGGCAGCTCAAAAGTCAGCAGTTGTTAATGAGTCTGATTCAGATGGGAAGAGTAAAGAAAGAAAGCCTATTCTGATTGATAAATTTGCATCAAAGAAGCCTGTGGTTGCCCCTATTGTTCCTCAAGCTGTATTAGCCCCTACAAAGCCAGGGAAGGGCCCCACCCCTGGAAAGTTCAAGGATGATTATCGCAAGAAAAATGTTTCTGCTGGAGGTCCAAGGAGGCGCATTGTCAGTGATGATGATCTTGAAATTCCTGATGAGGAGACATCAGAATTGAATGTGTCAATACCCGGTGCTGCCACTGCAAGGAAAGGGAGGAAATGGAGTAAAGCTAGAAGGAAGGCAGCCAGACTCCAGGCTGCCAAAGAGGCAGCCCCTGTTAGAGTGGAAATTTTGGAGGTTGGGGAAAAAGGCATGTTGATAGAGGAGTTAGCCTACAATTTGGCTGTTGGTGAGGGGGAAATTCTTGGATATCTGTATTCCAAGGGTATTAAGCCAGATGGAGTGCAAACTTTGGACAAAGACATAGTAAAGATGGTGTGTAAGGAGTATGAGGTGGAAGTCGTAGATGCTGACCCCGTTAAGGTAGAAAAAATGGCAATAAAGAAGGAAATTCTTGATGAAGACGACCTAGACAAGCTACAAGACAGACCTCCTGTTCTCACTATAATGGGTCACGTTGACCATGGGAAGGTTAGATGTAATCTTTTGCTTATAGAATTTCTCTGTTCTTTTATTTCAATTTGAATTTAAGAAGGAAAAACTTATCTTAAACACTAGACCTTACTAACATGTAGTTTGGTTATATATGCTTGGCAGACAACTCTTCTGGATGTTATTCGAAAGAGCAAGGTGCGTGGATCCTTGATCAGTCCAATGCTCCTTATGAATTTATTTTGCATCTGAAATTAATAGAAACTTTGAGGTCATAGGGTTTTACTTGTTCTGGGTGAACTTTTATAATCCTTTTTTGCCCTTCAATTTTTATTTGTCTTCAATGTTGTGTGCTTGTGATAGAATGATTCTCTGCAGAAAAAAAAGGGGGATATTTTAGTTAATTGATGCTCAAGGCTATTTGCAGTTACTAATTAGTAAAACATATGGGTTATCAAACTGAAGCCTGACTGCTGGATATTATAGGTGGCTGCGACAGAAGCAGGTGGTATAACGCAAGGAATTGGAGCATATAAGGTTTTAGTACCAATAGATGGCAAGTCACAACCATGTGTTTTTCTTGATACTCCCGGACATGAGGTAAAACAATCACTAAAATCTTTCAACTTTACATTCTTTGTCAATTAGGAATAGCTTTTGCATCCCCTTTCACTTTGTTGTTAGTTGTTTAAGCAACTAATAACCTCTCACGGTACTGCTGTTATGGAGTATATTCTAAACTGTGATTTGCTTGCATTCTTTTGCCCTTAGATGATATCCGTTACATGTTCATGTAGGCATTTGGGGCAATGAGAGCTCGTGGAGCACGGGTGACAGATATTGTGGTCATTGTGGTGGCAGCTGATGATGGGATCCGTCCTCAAACAAATGAGGCCATATCTCATGCCAAAGCAGCTGGAGTACCGATTGTCATTGCTATTAATAAGGTGTGTTAGTTTTAATGTCAGTTTCTTTTATGACAATCAGAAAGCAAGTTTTCTCTACAGGAAAATTCTGGTGCTTGACTAACACTACTCCTAAGTGTTGGCATTGAGATACAGCTAATACTATTCATTCTGGGTAACAGATAGATAAAGATGGAGCGAACCCAGAAAGAGTCATGCAAGAGCTTTCTTCAATTGGTCTAATGCCAGAAGACTGGGGCGGTGACATCCCTATGGTTCAGGTTTTATTCTTTAATGATATATCATATATGCTTCTTCTTTGTTGATTCATGTGCTTTGCGTGTGCTTATATGGGCATCTGCTATTACAGATCAGTGCTCTTAAAGGTCAGAACATAGATGATCTATTGGAGACTGTAATGCTAGTTGCTGAGGTATGACCATTTTATATACTTCATGTTATCAGTTTTGGCTGTCAAATTATGCAGCAGATCCTTGGTTCCTTTATCTTCTCTTTCTAAGTTTTAAAATTATTTTGAATTTGCTTGTAGTTCATTTTCCTTTTTAAAATAGCAACTTGAGAAATACATCTCTCGAGGAATAAACTTTTCTACTAACTGAACCAAATAATGATGTCATTAGGCACTTTTGAGTTAAACATTTTGTAGAACAAAAACATTTCACTAATGCCTAAAAATTCAATATTATTTCAGGTCTAAGTAGTGATATCTTTGGTAAAATATTTCAAATGATACGTGAATATTTTGTGTCTAACTATAAGCACATATCTCTCCTGCTTAGTTTTACTTCTAATATGACCATCATCCTGATTGTTTCAGTTACAAGAGTTAAAGGCAAATCCTGATCGAAATGCAAAAGGCACTGCAATTGAGGCAGGTCTTCATAAATCTAAGGGACCTCTAGCTACTTTTATTGTGCAGAATGGAACCCTTAAAAGAGGGGACGTAGTTGTTTGTGGAGAAGCTTTTGGAAAGGTTGGTAAACAAGAGTCAAACTCTTGCTTGTTCTAATATAAAATTTCTCTGCTTACTATATGGCATAAATGCTTAATATTGTGAACCTATCTCTGAGGATGGTTTTCCACTATCTCCATGGTCAGGTGCGTGCTTTATTTGACGATAGTGGAAACTGTGTTGATGATGCTGGACCCTCCGTACCCGTACAGGTTAGCAAATTATTAAGTTTCCTTTTTTATTTACATATCTGTCTTGCGATCTTTGACTGTATTTTCTATTTAGAATTTTGAAACATAATAATAAAGCTGTTGATCTAAGCTGAGCAGAGACATGGAAATGTTTGTTGAACTCATTGCAAAATAGTTAGCATTTTGTCATGCAGCTTGATTTCCTTTTATGGCCCTTGTAGTTGGAAAGTTCTCTGTATTTGGGGCGGCCAATACAACAAAAGAGAAACAACATCATTCTGTGCACCCTTTTTAGTATTGCCGTCCACCTTTCCCTTCAATAAGAATCACAGAATCACCTTTTTTTGGAAAAAAAAAAAAGAAACCTTTTAGTTTCTATTTGTTTTATTCATTGGATTCCACACTCCAAAATTATCTTGAGTCTCTAAGGTCATCCATCATGAGGCTATAGGGTGAATAATCATGTTAGTTTTCCACTATGGATTGCTCTGTTAATAGACAACATATGAATATAGTTCAGGTTGGGTACTCATCCAAAGCATTTGTGTGATGACTTAGGCTATACTGTTTCTTTTGAATATGGGGCTTGATCCGTATTCTCTCTCTCTCTCTCCCACAAAATTCTTATCATCATTGAGGCCCATGAAGAAAAGAGGAGAAAAATAGGAAAAGGAAAATACGTAAAAGAAGATCATGTGCTCTAGTATTTGGTGTATAGTTTCCATGAAGTGGCATTTTCTGAACTCAGTAACATGCAGGATGTATTGTTTTTAGATTTATGTTGCCAACGTATTTTGAAACTAACCAGGAGCAAGTTGAAGCATTTTGTTGAATTTCTGTACAATGGTTTCCATACATTGACTTAGTTTTGTCCAATTTTTATCGCTTTTCTCTAGGTTTAGAACTTCGCCTAAGAGATCTGGTATTTATTCTTCAGGTCATTGGTTTGAATAATGTTCCAATAGCTGGTGATGAATTTGAGGTTGTTGCTTCCCTTGATGTTGCGCGTGAAAAGGCAGAGGCATGTGCAGAGTTGTTGCGAAATGAACGTATGTCAGCCAAGGCTGGGGATGGAAAGGTCACACTTTCTTCTTTAGCTTCTGCTGTGTCAGCTGGAAAGCTTTCTGGGTTAGACTTGCACCAGCTCAATATTATCTTGAAGGTTGATTTACAGGTATGCGCATCAGATTTACTTGGAGGTAGAAGCATGCAAGACTATCCTGTTCATAATATTGTTAATTTGAGTATCATGAAATTTGATAATGCATATAATAAACATGATGCTGCTGCTAATAGGTTATTGGTCAGATTCCATCCTTTTAGCATAAGAGGGGGAAGAGAATGAGAAAAATGCTGTTGGTATATATAATAGTTATATCAAATTTCTATGCGAGGAACCAAATATGCATCATGAACCATCTGGAATTGCACATTATTTTTGTGTGACTGTTGACCAATATAATGAAAGGCTAAGGAAACACTTTGGGTGCGTGTGAATTGAATGAGACTGATATAGAGCCACGAGAGGCTGTTTCCCCGTGATGTTACTTAAAAGCTGAGGATAGTGAGAATAGGAACAAAGATGATTGCAGGGTTGAACTATATGTGCCAAACATTAGAATTTAGTCAATAACTTGTCTTCTTATATGTACCAAAGAAGAAAAAAAAGAAAAACTTGTCCTTAGCTCTTTCCTTTTATGTATCAAAACTCTTATCATTGCATGAGAATGTATCCAGTATTCATCTGGGTATTGCATTTCTTACATGTTACTCTACTACTCAGTGCTTTTATTGGATTATGATTCCATGAAAGAAATGAACATCCACTAACATTCTTGTTGACCTTTTCTATCTATTTCGCATGAGCATTATAATTGCTAAACTGTATTTGTTTTTCACAAGTAGGGATCTATAGAGGCAGTCAGACAAGCGTTGCAGGTGCTACCACAAGTCAATGTCACTTTGAAATTTCTCTTGGAAGCCACAGGAGATGTAAGCACCAGTGATGTCGATCTTGCAGTTGCTGGGAAAGCCATTATCTTGGGATTTAATGTGAAGACACCAAGTTCTGTCAAAAGGTATGCAGAAAATAAAGGTGTTGAGATTCGGCTTTACAGAGTCATCTATGAACTTATTGATGATGTGAGGAATGCAATGGAAGGACTCCTGGAACCTATTGAGGTTAGTCTAATGTTTAAGTATTTGCATTTTGATATCGTTGTTGTCAATGAGGTGGGGATGGCATGAGTACATCAAGCTTTTTGGCATTCCATTTTGTCCTTGAGTCAAAATGTGCATGGATTTAGGGGAATAGGAAGAATGAAGAAGAAAAAGTGGGGGGAGGGGAAGGAAGGGACCTGGCCCTTGTTTTTTGGGAGAGTAGAAAATGAAAAGAGAGGCTATGGGGGGAACCCTTTATCCCTTTTGTAACATATAGAGGTGGCAAAAGTTGACTCAGCTCGAAATATCCGCCCAATTAACACGAATCCAAGCCCGACCGATCTGATTTGACTAAAAAAGTCAACAATCCAAATCCAACCCGATCCGAATTGATCCGAAACCAAATTTATCCGAATTTACATTGATCCAAACCCAACCGGATCCGAACCTGAATTGATCCGAATCCAAATTCATCCGAATTTAGATTAACCCAAACCCGAATTAACCCGAATCCAAATTTATCCAAACCTGAAAAGATTCAAACTTAAATTTAATATTATCAATAAATATTTAAATGTTAAAATTAATTATCAAAGTATTTTAATATAGTAAAAATATAATTTTTTTCAATAATATGAATGTTATATATTTTTTTAATCTAGTTAAACATAAATATTTACTTTTATATTACATTCATTTGAACCTAATGTATAATTTTTTAATAGCTAATCTATAATAGAGTACAGAAGCTATATCATCTACACTTAATGTCTCCAATTATTCTATAAAAAATAAAGATAAATTAAAGAGATATATATAGCACTGTTTTTTGATATTTAGTAGGGATTATTAAATTACTTTGATTCATAAAGTTATTAATTATTATAGATAATAAAAATAAAATAAAATAAAATAAATGTAATTAATTTATGAATATTGGTAAATATATTATAAAGAAAACTATCATACAAATTATTAAATATTTTGATTATTTCAATCCTAATTATACTATAGGTCATGTAAGAAGAAAATTTTATTTTCATGAGTTTTGTAATTCTTAGAAATATGATTTCAGTTGATTTTCATACCAGATAAATTACATCAAGATGACCAAACCTTAACCTAATAAACCTGTCCAATTGACCCGAATCCAAATTCGACCAACCCGAATTGACTAAAAAAGTCAACGATCCAAACCTGATCTAATTCAAATCCGAATCCGAATCTGAATTAATCCGAACTCAAATTGATCCAAACCTGACCTTATGATCCGAACCCGAAATAGATCGACTTGTCCTTGACCCAAACCCAACTTTATCCGAACCCGAAATGATCCGATTTTTCTTTAACCCAAAATGATCCGATCCAAAATGACAACCCAAACCCGATCCGACCCGTCCATTTGCCACCTCTAGTAACATAGATAGTCCCCTCTTGAATTCCATTTGTTCTTATTTTCATTGAATAAGCCTTTAATTCTAATTGCTCAAATCAGCTACATGCATGCTTTTGCAATACTTTTACTTCTATCTATGGCTACATCTCTTCAAATCCCTGGTAGTCATATTTTTCCTCAACTACCTTGACCATTGTCTTCTACCCTTAATATGTTGAATGTCCATAGAAGTATGCTGAGGCATTGATCCTTCTTTCTTACTCACCTTCATTTTATTTTTGTATCTCTCTTTTTTGTTTCTTTTACACTGTCCTTGTTTAGTCTCAAGGACACTGCTTTAAAACCTTGGAACGCATTGGCTTTAAATTCTTGGGTCATGTACTTGCTTTTCCTTCAGTATGTTTAAGATTTCTGTGTTAAAGATTCATGGTTGACAGTTACTGCTTCTCTGTTTATAGGAGCAAGTACCGATTGGCTCTGCAGATGTTCGGGCTGTTTTTGGCAGTGGCAGTGGTCGTGTTGCTGGGTGTATGGTAACAGAAGGAAAGGTAGTGAATGGTTGTGGCATTCGTGTCATTCGAAATGGTCGCACAGTCCATGTTGGTGTTCTTGATTCATTGCGAAGGGTAAAGGAAATTGTGAAAGAGGTATAATGTTGATTGCCAATACTGCTTCTTTCTCTTTTTGCATTCCATCCCCAACCCTCTTTAATCTGACATCTTGAGATTTGTTCTTCCTTTATTTTGTTCCTTATTGTCTTGCTTATTTGTATCTGCTGATGTTTTGGGACTTCGGATATGTATGTGTGTAAATTATCTAATAATTATGCTTTGGATGATTTAATATTCTGCCTAGTTATGTGACATATAGGTGTAAAGACCTAGTCAAAATAACAGATCAAATTGCACGTAAAGGGATCTTTGCAAGCAGAAGTTATTCTGTGTTGAATAACTAGACCGGAGATCAATTTATATTTTATTAGTAAGTTAAATTTAGCTGAGCAGTGGGATGAACAAAATATTAAATTCTATTTTTGCACTTGTTTCCATCTTGGACAATTCAAAATGTGGTAAAGTTTATTTTGTAAAGATAGTAACTTGTTTTCACAATTTTCTGCGAACATGGTGATTCTCAGATGAAATTTTGAATGATTAGAAGGATGGTACCTAGGGTGGAAATTGTCTACATGATTGCTTGCATTTGTGGTTGAAAGTATCTTGCCTTCATGTGCACTTATGGGTCTTTTTCTAGACCAAATAAAAGAGCATAAAAATGGATTTCAGAAGTTGTAGAGTGAATTGATTTATGGTTTGATTATGCTGTTCATTTCAGGTGCTGTTTCTCTCTTATATGATGAATGATATGATTGACAAATTATTTCAGTGTATTTTGTTACTATATTTTCCATAATAATCGGAAATTACTATTGCTCGATTTTTCAACTAAATAGAGCCTTTTTTTTTTACGTTGATTTAATTTGATGGTACTAATTTGCAATTTCATAGGATGTTGAGGATAGTTTGTGATTATGATTATATTTTAACAACAACAGATGCATCTGATTGTAGTGGGCAGAGTTTCTTTTGATTCTTTTTTTAATCCAAATGAAATGCTTCCAAATCAAAGATTATGAACTTAACAATCTCATGATTTGCTTTCCCTTCCCGTCTGCTTCTTATCCTGGTTTCCTTCCTTCTGCTTCTTGCCTTTATATCATAGTTCTTGAGGTAGCAATTTGAATTGAAGAGGGGTAAATTATAGAAAGATAAGGAATTGAGTTTGAGCTTATTAATTGGTTGAGAGAATATTGCACCCTGGAGCTAAGCTAGATATATATGCAAGGTGGATTTTATGTCCTGATTTATCAAATGTATGATCCAGTGGTTCATCTTTGTTTTGTTAATCCTTTTCTTTATGTTGATACATGTTCATGGGAGGTTCTTGGGTTAAGCATATTATTTTCTGAAAAATTGGATTCTGGTGTTATACTAATAGATCATGTCGTGAGACGCTTTTCTGAAAGATACTAGGCCTACTATTTGATACCCTGTAACATAGATGTTCCTGCATCAATGTGTCATCTTTCAAGCGCTGATCTGAAGATATTTAGGAGAATATGCTGGAATTGTGAAGTTCTTTTTCTTCTACAATGGATGGACATCATACATTTCACTCTCTCTTCTGGACAGGTAAATGCTGGGTTGGAGTGCGGTATGGGAATGGATGACTATGATGAATGGCAGGAAGGAGATATTCTCAAGGCCTTCAACTCAGTTCAAAAGAGGCGGACACTGGAAGAGGCATCTGCTTCGGTGGCAGCTGCGCTGGAAGGAGTAGGAATTCAGCTATAGAAGGGCAGATGGCTGCAAAATTGGCTTTTCTTGATGGAATTAAATTTTCATGACAGAGTCAAACCACCATGCAGTGGGTGCTGCTGCTGCAGCTGCTTTGGGCATTCCTTAACGTGCATGATATAAGAGTTTTCACCATAGGCAAATTATTTCCAGAGTAAGGCAATGGGCTTACAGATATTGGCTTTGTTGTAACCGTTGTTTTGGTGTATATACTAACATGATCATCTCACTCCAGCCTTGGTTTTGTAAAGACTGTGGACAGTTGCATTCCACAAGATTCATTGTAGAAAATCTGTTGTAACATATACCCAAAAAGGGGAAAGGAATATAGTTGAAAAATGTGGGTTCTGATGACATTTTGTTAATGGCCTCCTGCTGCCTATGCCCAAATTCATTGATTAATTGTTGAAATTTTGATTAACAAAATATTATAGGTTGTAAACATGGAGTTTGAATTTAGGCCAATCTCCTGATTAATCTACTCATCATCCGAGCTCCTCTTAACTGTTGACCCATGCATTACAAACTGCATGACCTGAAAGATGTATGTATAGTAGTATCTCTGAACCATTTTGCTTCAATTTTTATACTTTATAACCATTTATAATCATTTTTCTTTTTTTTTTTTAATTTTTGATTTTATATTTTTTATCTAGTAATAGACAATTTTTCACGGGTAAAAAATGCATGTTATTGGCACATTTTGAGATATTATATTGTTTAATAGTGTGTTGCATGCTTGTTGATTTTTATTGAAAATTATCCCTATTTATTAGTTTCGAAAACGTTTGATTTCGATTTGGATCAAATATAATATTATTTGTTAATAATAATAAATCCAAAATTAGATCTTAAATTTAGCAATTAGTGCAAATGTGAAATGGTGGAAGTTTTTTTCACTCAATTAAATTTCACACTATATTTTTATTCCATGTCAACTTCTCTTTGTTTTACTTCTCTTCCCTCTAGAAGGTTACTTTTGTAAGGTTGCTATTACATTTACATTTATTTCAATTAAAAATATCACTTCACAATATCAAAACTCCATTAATTAAAGTTTTTATCAATTTTGGCAAATTATTAGTGTCTAATGAAGGTGAGATAAGGGTGTAACGGTAAAACAAAATCCAATGACGATAACTTGAAATATTTTATCCTTAAAAAAATTAAAGCTGAGTAAATAGTAAATATTTTAAGATTGAATAGAGCCATAGTGAATCAGATCATTTTAATCTTGAACAAAAAAAAATCAATTCATTTTAAAACTAAATCTTCAATCTTTATGCTAATTAATAACTTTGAGAATTTTATTTTTTGAAAAAAATTTTGTACAGTAAAATCGAAATTTTAACTCCAATGTAATGACAATAAAATCAAAGCTTGAAATAAAAGATGATTACTATGCGTAAATCAAATGAAACTTTCATGTCCAAAAAATAATGCATTAACTCTTCTAATGCCATCAAATTTTTGTCGATTCTTATGTTGAGGACTTACAACAATGGAAGAGAAGTGTTCCTCTATGGAAGAGTTTAGTCAGCTAGTAGGAATGTAAACGGGGCGAATGCTCACGAAATTTTAGGTACTTGAACCCGAACCTGATTAAATACCTGATTATTTTTTATTTTTACTACCCAAACCCTACCCATTTAATATAAGAACTACCCGTTTAACAACTCGAACCAGTTAAATACCCGTTTATTAAGTCAAAATTTGACTTTTAATTTTAAATTTAAAATTAATTTTAAGAAAAATTTAAATTAATACATTTAAATTAACTCATAAAAATAAATTAATGTTAAAAATCATAATTAAAATACTTAATGAATTAATTTAATTAAGTATTATATTAATAATAAATATTTTTATAAAAAATAATATTTAAAAATTATTATATGTAATCGGGTTCGGGTAGTAGGGTACCCTAAGATCACTACCCGAACTCTACCCTAACCCGTGACGGGTAGTAAAATTACTACCCGAACCCTACCCGAATCCGATTATTAACTACCCTAACCCTATTTAATAGGGTTGGGTAGTACTGGGTACCCGTTTATAGGGTACCCATTTACATCCCTATCAGCTAGTGTAGGCGCAAAGGTACTAGAGAACAAGAGAAGAGATGACAAGCGAGAACCAAGGCAAGAGAGTAGCTCTGGTGTAGTATCAGCTCTCTAGTAGTGGTATGCAAGAAGTAGCAATGGAAGAGAAAGGTTCAAGGAAAACACCAGCTTGTGGGGAGCTGAGCAGAGGTTGCTATGAAGAAGAGTGTTGGAATCCTTCTTCCAATCTTCTTGGGCACCTTTTATAGGTGTGTGTCACTGGTGCCAAGTCACCCAGCTATGGGAGACATTCCCTTTGGCAATATTCAAGTCCTTGTGGTAGTAGCCTTGGTACCTTAGCAATATTCAGATGCCTTAATCTTGGCAACTAGGAATTTTTTCAGTCATAGGTGGCCATGTGTGAGGGTTGTTTGCTATGAAGAGGTTGGGGCTTGTCTACTCAAGGCCTGCTTACCTAGTGTGCAGGCCATAGATTTCACCTGGACATGTTGGGCCTGTCAAATAAGCCTTAAGGTTGAGGCCTAACTAGAGGTGGCAAATGGTCGGGTCAGATCGAGTTTGGGTTGGATCATTTTGGATCAGATCATTTTGAATTAAGGAAAAATCGGATTATTTTGGATTCGGATAAAGTCGAGTTTGAGTCAAGGAAAAATCGGTCTATTTTGGATTTGGATCATTTCGGGTTCAAATAAAGTCGGGTTTGGATCAATTTGAATTCGGATTAATTTAGGTTCGGATTAATTCGAGTTTGGATTAGATCAGGTATGGGTTGTTGAGTTTTTTAGTCAATTCGGGTTAGTCGGATTTGGATTCGAGTCGATTGGACAAGTTTATTGGGTTAAGCCTTGGTCATCTCGATGTGATTTATTTGGTATGAAAATCAACTGAAACCATATTTCTAAGAATTACAAAACTCATGAAAATAAAAAATTCTTCTTACATGACCTATAGTACAATTGGGATTGAAATAATCAAAATATTTAATAATCTGTATTATAGTTTTCTTTATAATATATTTATCAATATTCATAAATTAATTACATTTTTCATTTTATTTTTATTATCTATAATAATTAATAACTTTATGAATCAAAGTGATTTAATAATCCCTACTAAATATCATAAAATAGTATTATAAATCTTTTTAATTTATCTTGATTTTTTATAGAATAATTGGAGATATTAAGTATAGGTGATACAGCTTCTCTACTCTATTATAGATTAACCATTAAATAATTATACATTAAATTCAAATGAATATAATATAAAAGTGAATATTTAAGTTTAACTAGATTAAAAAAAATATATGACACTCATATTATTGAAAAAAATTATATTTTTATTATATTAAAATACTTTGATAATTAATTTAATATTTAAATATTTATTGATAATATTAAATTTATGTTTGAATCTTTTCAAGTTTGGGTTAATTTGGATTCGGGTCAACTTGAGTTCAGATCAATTTGAGTTCAGATCAAGTCAGGTTTGGGTTAATCTAAATTCAGATGAATTTGGGTTCGGATCAATTCGGGCTCGGATTAGGTCGGGTTTGGATCAATGTGAATTCAGATAAATTTGGTTTTGGATTAATTCAGATTTGGATCGGGTTGGATTTGAGTTGTTGACTTTTTTAGTCAAATAAGATCGGTCGAGTTTAGATTCGGATTAATTGGGTCGATTTTTCTAATCGGGTCAACTTTTGCCACCTCTAGGCCTAACATCTTGAATCAATATTAGAATAAAAAAGAATCGCTTTGATCTACGTCCCAATTTCAAAATCAATATCAAAATAAATTAAAATTTGCAAAGAATCTTTTGATTTGAAAAAAGCGCAAAAAAATTATAATAGGCTAATAACTTTCAACTTGTTCTCAAGTACAAAAAAAAGCTATCTTTATTTTGTGTGTATAAAGAGATTAAAAAAAGTGATTTTGAAAAAAAAAACCGTAGCATGAATTATCTTATTAGTGAAATAAGATTAAAAATATCTTTCCTAAAAATTAAGAATTTTATATTTTATCTTAGTGTTAGGAGTGTTCTTTAGATTCATTTTTAACCAAATAATCAAAGCCAAATTATTTTATTTTCATTAACATAACTTAATTCATGACTTTTGAAAATTTAACTGTTTGAATTTAATTTGTTAATTTGGTTAATTTTTAAATTTATTGAATAATAAAATATATTTAAATTAATTTTTAAAATTTTTAATTTATCATTTTAAAAATAAACTAAATAAAGTCATCCAACAAAATATTATATAATATTAAAAATCTAACAACATTAAACTTAAAATATTATCCAAAATCCAAATATTAAACATATCTTTGACTTTTATATATTTTTAATTATATATATATTTCAGTTAAATTTTTAAACCAAATTAATTAAAAACTGAATTTTTTAAAAATATTTTTTAAACAATTAAAATTAAGTCGATAATTAATTGATTAATGAAATTAATTTGATAATCTTCCTGTTTCTTTCTTAGACCACAGTCTTATGATTTTGAACACAAAAGAACAAAGGAAATTCAGAAAGAGACCTTATCATTTTGAAGCTATGTGGCTAACTCACCCCCAATGCCGCGAAATTATTAGCAACTCCTGGTGCAATGTTGTTAGTGGAACACCATCCTTCTCACTCATCCAAAAACTAAAATGTAAACAGAATTATTTGAAAATATGGAATAAGAATGTCTTAGGAAATCTCAAGGAATGGAAAAGATCACTGGAAGCAAAACTCTCAAACCTACAAGGGAATCTAGACTTAAGGGAAGCCTGCTTATGGGAAAAAGAACTTAGGATGGATCTTGAAGAACTCACAAAACAAGAGCAAATTCAATGGATGCAAAAATCCAAAATAAATTGGATTCTTAAAGGTGACGAAACAAAATTTTTTTACTCGATTACTACCAGAAGAAGGTTCAAAAATAGGATCACAAGGATCATGGCTGATGATCAACATTGGGAAGAAAATGAACAGAAAATTGAGGAAGCTTTTCACCAATACATTGCTGATCTTTTTCATACCACTGGGGAAACAAATGAAGAAGAAATTGGGTCTTATCATTCTAACCTTCCTTTACCACAACTTAAGGATGAACATGGAAATATCCTCAACAAGCCTTTCATCGCGAAAGAAATCAAGGTAGCTGCATTCCAGATTGGCCCTCTTAAGGCCCCAGGGATTGATGGTAAGCCTAGCATCTTTTGCCAAAAATTTTTGGACATTGTTGGCCCCTTTACTACTGCCTCCTTTCTTTCCTTCCTTCGATCGGGGCATTTTCTCAAGGAACTCAATAAGACACTGATCACATTGATCCCAAAGAAGAAGACCTCACAGAAGGTATTTGACTTATTGCTTATAAAATCATTACGAAAGCTTTGGTCAACAAACTCAAACTTGTCATGGATGACATTATCTCCCCCTACCAAAATGCTTTTGTGAAAGGAAGACTTATTTATGATAACATTATTGTGGGAGGTGAAATCATGAACTTCATCCAAAGGAAGAAAAAAGGGAAAGAGGCCTTGGTTGCCCTCAAAGTTGACATGAACAAGGCTTACGATAGGATCAACTGGACAAATGGTAATGAAAAGAATGGGATTCAATGAGAAATGGATCCAAATTATTGGAGAATGTATAAGAATAGTCACTTACTAGATTCTTGTGAATGGCTCCCCTTCAAAAGTGATTATCCTAAGTAGAAGACCTCAACAGGGTGACCCCCTCTCCCCCTGCCTGTTCATTATGTGTCAGAACGTTCTCTTTGCTATGCTTAACAAGCTAGAGGAAAATCGAAAAATTCAAGGAATCCAAACCACCAAAAAAGGAACAACTTTCACGCAATTGCTCTTTGCAAATGATTGCTTCCTCTTCATCAAAGTGAATGTTCACTCTTGTCAAGTTATAAGGGACACCTTAAACCTCTTTTGTAAACTCTTAGGGCGGGCAATCAATCATGATAAGTCTAAACTTCGTTTGAGTCCCTCTTGCAAGCCGAAATACAGAAGATGGTTCAGTGGAATCCTTAATGCTAGAAACTCCATCGAGCCAGGTAAGTATCTTGGAATTAACTCCAACAACCTTAGACGGAAAAAAAGTTTTCTTTCAACCACCTATAGATACACTTCTGAACAAACTTACAGGTTGGAAAGCAAATTGCCTCTCCCAAGGCGATAGACTCACTCTCATTAAATCTACCCTCAGCTCTATCCCACTTTACACCCTTTCTCGTTTCAAAGCCCAAGTTACATCTGTAGGAAAATCAACCAAATTATGGGGACATGATGATGGAAAGAAGACAGATGCTAAATTTCCCATTTCTAAGATGTGCTTAGTTGCCACCACAAATTAATGGGACTATATATGCCAACCTAAAAGTAAAGGGGTCTTGGAATTAAGAAGACCGAACTCATGAACAAATCTCTATTGGAAAAGCAAGCTTGGAGGATTCTTTTTGACCTTGATTCCTTAATGGCCACCACACTCATAAGTAGTGTAGGAGAGCTACCTTTAAAGAGGTTCACCTAAACCGAGAGATACATGGGTTTGGAAAAGTTTACTGGCCGGAAGGGATATATGCCTCAAAGGACTGGATGTGATGCCCTAGGGTGCACCTATAGGTCCTTGACCTAGACCATCGCCCTAGGTGAGTCACTCAACTGTATATTCCACTTTGGGGTGCACCCACTAGGCAATCGTCCCTCACGACTTTGTCGAAGTGCACCTCAAAAGGCCACCGCTCCAATTCGCGTACGGAGCGACTTGAACCCTTGACTTCCTCAAGTGTCAAGTCACTCCTAACCAATTGTCTTGGTTCGAGGTGCATTTCGACAAAGCCATAAGGGGTGATGATCCAATGGGTGCACCTCAAAGCAAACAATACAATTGAGTGACTCGCCTGGGGAGGTGGCCTGGGTCAAGGACCTGCAGGTGCATCCCGAGGCGTCACACTGGAGATCAAAATTTGGGGTGGAAACTAAGCTCATCTTAGAAATGGGAAATTTAGCATATCTCCTCAAGAGAGCACCAACTCTAAGGTACCTTTGGCAAAGGATTTCTTCAACCCACTCTGAATCTCTTGGAACCATTCTCTTTTAAGATCCCTTCTTGAACCAACAGTGGCCCAAAGCTTAACTAGTAAGACATTTTTTGTTTTTGAAGGAACAAATAAGCCAATTTGGAAGTACAACTTCAATGGTGCTTTTATTGTTAGCTTTGCCTACCACCTTCTTCTCAACGAGGAAAGTAGCGTCAATGTTGAAAGAGGTATAACCATTCCTTGGAACAGATTATGGATGCCAAAGTTGCGACATAAACTTCTCATTTTCATTTGGAAGATCTACAATAATTGCATTCCTGTAAGAAGTGAGCTCTTAAAACATTATATCAAAACTAGTAGACTGTGTCCCCATTGCAACCAGGAGGAAGAAAACATGGAACACCTCTTCATTCTTTGCACCTCGGTTAGAGCCATCTGGTTTGCTTTTGAACTCACACTAAAAGTCGACAAGATCAGACAAGACTCTTTGATTAAGTGGATATTAGACATCCTTAACATCAATGACCTCTACTCTGAGGAAGCATTCACCTTTTATAGTCAGTTCATTGGCATCCTTTGGTCTATTTGGATCCACCGTAACGAGGTTATCTTCAAAACGGCTAGCTCAAATGCCCTTAAGGTTCTTTTTCATCATAAATCACATCTCTCACACATTAAGGAAGCCTTTACCCAGGAAAAAAATTGAAGTTCACCAAAATTATTGTCAATAGAACCCCAACAACTATTGGTGAACCTATCCCATATGACCTCTTGAACAAACCCTGGTATATTCCCCTTAGCATCCATCAATCAACCAACTCGAACCATTTTGGAGTGAGTGCATTGCTCAAAAGTTACAATGGCCTTACTATTATCTTTTGTAAATTCATTGAAGCACCTTCAAAATTTGTGGCAAGAATGCTCCTCATGAGACAGGTACTCCTTAGACTTACCAAATTTGAGACAAAATTGATTGTTCACAAGAATGACAGGAACAAGTGGAGGAATTTACTCAAAGGAGAACCAAGAACCCATTGGAGCTTACGACCAGTTACCAATGACATATCCAAGTTGAAGTTTAATGGTATGTACTTCATCTTCACAAATGATTAGCACCCCTTAGCTGGAGAAGCCAACAAGCTCGCGGAAGCTACTGCAATGCATAAGCTGTTTTACTAACTTGGTTTTTTAAGGATGTTTTCTTGGCACATTACCAAAAAAAAAAAACGGTTCAATTGATTAACTAATTAAAATAGAAATAAGAGTAACTCATGGGTTGTGGCTAGAGGTGGCAAATGGGCGGATCGGATCGGGTTTGGGTTGGATCATTTTGGGTTAAGGAAAAATCAGATCATTTTAGATTCAAATCATTTCGGGTTCGGATAAGGTTGGGGTTTGGGTCAAAGAAAAATCGGTCTATTTCGGGTTCGGATACGGTCGGGTTTGGGTCAAGGAAAAATCGGTCTATTTCGGATTTGAATTATTTCGAGTTCGGATAAGGTCGGGTTTGGGTCGTTGACTTTTTTAGTCAATTCGAGTTGGTCGAATTTGGATTAAGGTCGATTGGACAGATTTATTGGATTAAGCTTTGGTCATCTTGATGTGATTTATTTGGTATGAAAATCAACTGAAACCATATTTCTAAGAATTACAAAACTCATGAAAATAAAATTTTCTTCTTACATAACCTATAGTACAATTGGGATTGAAATAATCAAAATATTTAATAATCTGTATGATAGTTTTCTTTATAATATATTTACTAATATTCATAAATTAATTACATTTTTTCATTTTATTTTTATTATCTACAATAATTAATAACTTTTGAATCAAAGTGATTTAATAATCCCTACTAAATATCATAAAACAATACTATATATCTCTTTAATTTATTTTGATTTTTTATAGAATAATTGAAGACATTAGTGTAGATGATATAGCTTCGGTACTCTATTAAATAATTATACATTAGGTTCAAATGAATGCAATATAAAAGTGAATATTTAAATTTAACTAGATTAAAAAAATATATAACACTCATATTATTGAAAAAATTTATATTTTTACTATATTAAAATACTTTAATATTTAATTTTAACATTTAAATATTTATTGATAATATTAAATTTAAGTTTGAATCTTTTCAGGTTTGGGTAAATTTGAATTCGGATCAATTTGGATTTGGGTCAATTCGAGTTTGGGTTATTCTAAATTCGAATGAATTCGGGTTCGGATCAATTTGGGTTCGGATTCGGACCGGGTTGGATTTGGGTTGTTGATTTTTTTAGTCAAATCGGATCGGTTGGGATTGGATTCGGATTAATTGGACAGATTTTTCGGGTCGGGTCAACTTTTCCCACTTTTAGTTGTGGTTCAGTTGGCAACACAGGCTGAGTTTGTGGGAAAAGCTCTCGGATTTAACTCTCACTAAACACATCTTTGGAGATGGGTGAAGAGTGTTAACTGTGACTAAACTCCAAATAGAATTAGACTCAGACTGTTAAATAGATGAGGATACTTGTGGTTTATAAAAAAAAATCGAAATAAGAGTGCGCAGAAAAAAGAATAAAACTCGAAATTGATGAGAAAAGTAATGAAGGCGCAAAACGCCATTGCCCGCTACCCGGTTTCGAATTTGAATAGGCCAACGGTAACGCAAAATTGATCTTTCTCTTACCTTAAACGAGAAATCAACGCCCAAACCCAATGACAAACCTTCCTTTCTCGTTCTCTTTCTCTAAATTGATTGACTCAAAGGCATATTTCACTTTTCTTTTCTCTTTATTCTGAAACTCTTTGATTTCTTTCATATTTCAAATCGAAGTTCCTTTTTAGCAATGGAAGATACTAACAATTTTCAACTGTGGACTGACCCACTTCTCCTTACTGACGTTTCTTGGCAGCAAAACACCTCTAACTGTAAGCTGTCTCTAACCACTAAATCAAGCCCTTCAACTTCCCACTTCATTTCATTTGTTTCTTCTTCTTCTTCCCTCGCAGATATTGACGCAGCCATGTCATCCCGCTCAAAAAACCCATCAATGTCGGATTCTGATTCTTCCCCTCAAATCGATTCTGGTAATTTCTTTTCGTTTAGAAAAATTTCGTTTTCTTTATAAATCGATAGTTTAAAAAATGGGTTTTAATCCTTTTTCCTCAGCTTGATCTAAATTGAATTTGGTTATTTTTGTTGATACAGATGATCCTTGGCGAAACCAAAGCTCAAATGAAATTAGTTTGCCGCTTAACGAGTTTGATGGTAGAACCCTTTGCTCAGAAACGGTTTTTTTTTTCCCTTGCACCCAATTCAAGTGTTGTAAGGATGTAATTTTATTAAAATTTGGTTTCAGGCCGGTCCATTTTGGGCTTTTCTTTAACATCGCCAGACCTTGTTATATGCACTGCATCACCCGATGTTCCAAGGCAAGCCTATGGAGATTCCCCTGAATGCTTGGAGAAACATAGGTGTTCAACTGAGCTTTCTTTAGAGAATGGCATTTATGGATCTGATTCTAAAGTTACGCACAAAACCCCCACTGTAAAGTTCTCCACAGTTTGCCGAACTTTCAACAAAGAATTGTCCCCGGACTCTTCCTTTGAGCTTCTTCCATTACCAGAAACTGCAGACTATCTACAGAAGGATAATGAACTTCTCCCTGTTATAAGCATCAATGCTGGGTCCTTATGTGAAGCAGTGGAATTGGATGGTGTAATATATTCGAAGGACAATTGTTATGTGGGTGGTGAAGTTATAAGGACTGATAGTATGGTTGGAGATGGAAATTCATTATACAACACAGCGCGATTTGGTGACTTCTCATACAACTTTCCAACATTAGAGTCTGGTTTTTATACTGTTGATCTGCATTTTGCAGAGATAGTTTTCACTAGCGGGCCACCCGGCATTAGATTTTTTGATGTATTTATACAAGAAGAGAAGGTCAGAATCTTTTTATGCTGATGACTTTATGCTTTTGATCTGCATTGTACTAAATGAGTTGGTATTGTTATTTGATCAAGGTTGATTAACATATTGTAGGTTGTGTCCAGCCTAGACATATATGGTCGGGTAGGTGCAAATAAACCTCTGGTTGTATCTAACATTAGAACTTTTGTTGATGGAGGTGGGGGCTTACTGATTAGATTTGAAGGATTAAGGAGGAATCCAATTGTATGTGGCATTACTGTAAGAAAAAACTCTCCTTCAAGTAAGTTTACAGATTGGCTACTTATCTCTTTCTCCCATCTTATTTACTTGGGCTTAAAACGTAAAACATAGGCATACTTATTTAAGGTTTTATGGGATCAACCTCTTGTTACAAGCCAAAAGTATTTGCAACATTCTTGATAAGATATAATTTCCTGCAAACTATTTATTTTTTGTTTCTTAAGAAGTTAGTGTCATCAAAGTCAAGAAGAATTCAATCTTTTTGTAAACATGCAACAGGTTCTAAAGAAGCTGAATCAGAGGAATCAATTCAAATGGCTAAATTGGGAGGTCATGAGTCACCAAGAGTAATGGAACTTTCTACAGTTTCTTCAAGGTCTGAATAAAGCAGTTCAAAAATAGGGAGAAGAAAATTTGAGATCATTTAAAAATGGTTGCTTGCAGGATGTTACTGACTGTAAGGTAGAAGTAAAGTACCAAAAGCTGCAAAAGGATTATGAGCAACAAAATAAGGAATTAGCAGAGATAAGGAGAGCCTTGGAAGGGCTTAAGAGGGAGAACCAACTGAAAAGTAAAGAGTGTCAAGAAGCTTGCAAATCTTTACAGGAACTCCAAAATGAGCTTATGCGCAAATCGATGCATGTTGGTTCATTGGGTAAGAATTTTTCTCTTTTCAATTTTATAAGCTCTAACAACCTAATTGTATATGGAATGAATGATGTTACTTCTATTTGTAGCCTTTGCAATCGAGGGACAAGTAAAAGAGAAGAGCAGATGGTTCTCATCATTGAGGGACATGACAAGAAAATTAAAGGTACAAATTAGAACTGAATGATGCATAATGAACCACTACAAAACTAGAACTATGATGACAAAAGTTTTGAAAAATTCCTATTTGCAGATAATGAAAATGGAACACATCAAACTATCGGAGGAGGCATCGCTGTATAAGAACTGTATCATGGATATCAATGAAATTGGCACTACAATTCTGTCGAGAAGTAAGTTAGCAATTAGTACAAGTTACATGCACATCTAATCAGACTTGGCAATATTTAATCTCCCCGTGTATCTTTTCTTCCCTCTTTGTAATCCTATTTATCTTTCCAAAAGTAAACCAGGAAGTAGATATGCATGAAGATCTCAAGATTAAATTTATCAAAGGGGCCAAAGAAAGGAAAGAACTCTACAACAAGGTTCTGGAATTGAATGGTTAGTCAAATTGGTTATTCTATATTTAAAAATCGGAAATAGATTGAAATTTAGAGCCTAACTGAAATTTTTTATTTCTTGCAGGAAATGTAAGAGTCTTTTGCCGGTGTAGGCCTCTAAATTCTGAAGAAATAGCAGCAGGAGCTTCAATGGCTGTTGACTTTGAATCTGCAAAAGATGGTGAACTCACTTTGATATCAAATGGTGCCCCCAAGAAAACATTTAAGTTTGATGCTGTTTTTGGCCCTGAGGCTGAGCAAGGTAATTGCCCTGGCTAATGGCTGTTTTGGACTCACTGCAATGGCAATATCAATGATGTTTCTATTTATTTATTTATTGACATTGTTTGTTTTGTTTAGTTGATGTTTTTGAAGACACAGCTCCATTTGCTACTTCAGTTCTAGATGGATACAATGTCTGCATTTTCGCTTATGGGCAGACAGGGACTGGAAAAACTTTTACAATGGAGGGTACAAAAGAAGCCCGTGGAGTTAATTTTAGGACTCTTCAGGAATTGTTTCGCATAATTAAAGAGCGACAGAAATTATATCGATACAAGATATCCGTCAGTGCCTTAGAAGTCTACAATGAACAGATAAGAGATTTATTGGTGTCAGGCTCTCAGCAAGGCATGATGGCCAAGAGGTGTGCCACTTTGTTTTAGCCCTTTTTCTTTTACATTGCACTTTTTCATAGTAAAATTAGGAGAAATATTATTCACATGAGTTTCATACATCATCTTGTAATAAATTAATCTTGATGAGAGATCAACCTGTATCAAAGATATTAGATTGATAGTTTTTTCTTATTCTCATGCCAAATTTTGCTAGCACAGTTTTTTTTATTCAATATCAGGTGTTGAAGGAAGAATTTTCCACGAACAATAAATCATAAACTAATAAAATTATGTGCTTGGGGCCTAACAAGATTCAGTGTGTAAATTTGTTGATCTAGACTTTACAACTTTTGGCTCAATGAGACTGTAACATTGGTAATGATTTATCCGAAACATTTTTCCTTTACTCTCTGGTGACTTTGACTATGATATAATGACTGCTAGTAAGGGCAGTCATTCTTGGGAATTTAATTTCAAATGGCTCCAATCTTTTTATGTTGATGTGGTTACTTGTAGACTTGAAATAAGGCAAGTGGGTGAAGGAATGCATCATGTCCCAGGACTGGTTGAAGCACATGTAAACAACATGAATGAGGTCTGGGAAGTTCTCCAGACTGGCAGTAATGCAAGGGCTATTGGCTCAACCAACGCCAATGAGCATAGCAGTAGATCTCACTGGTCTGTCTATCACATTTTATTTTAAATAAATTCAGTTCTCATTGCACTGAATGTCTTTAAACACAGCTAAATGCCAGCTTACGGCTCGCTCTTTGTGCAGCATACACTGTGTGATGGTCAAGGGAGAAAACTTGTTAAGTGGGGAATGCACAAAAAGCAAGCTATGGTTGGTGGACCTAGCAGGAAGTGAACGAATAGCAAAAACAGAAGTTCATGGCAAAAGGCTCAAGGAAACTCAAAATATCAACAGATCCTTGTCTGCCCTTGGCGATGTCATATCTGCTCTTGCTACTAAAAGCCCTCACGTTCCTTTCAGGTTATAAAATACAGAGATGCGTACTTTTAAACTATTAAGAACATAGAAATCAACATTTTTCATAGGTTTTAAACTTGACTGTTTTTTAATCATGCAGAAATTCAAAGCTTACACATTTGCTTCAAGACTCTTTAGGTATATTTTTTTCTTTATTCCCTTCAGTGAAATTACTCTGATATAAATGATAAAAAGAAGTTGGTTCAAAATTTCCTTTATTTTATTTTGCTCTTTACTTTTATTATTCAAACTTCAGTAGTTTATTTCATAGAATTTCCACGGATATAAGAAGTAAAAAACCTGACAATTAGGTTCCTGTTTGTTAGGAGGAGATTCAAAGACACTCATGTTTGTACAAATCAGTCCTCACGTTAATGACCTTGGTGAGACTCTATGCTCTCTAAACTTTGCAAGTAGAGTGAGAGGGATAGAGTTGGGCCCGGCTAAGAAGCAAATGGACAGTTCAGAACTTCTGAGATGGAAACAGATGGTAAACTGGCAACTTATCAGCAATATTTTTTTGACCCTATTTTCTCATTCTGATTTTACTAATGACAATTGTTTTTGTACCTAAAAGGTTGATAAATCAAAGCAAGACATGAAGATCAAAGATTTGCAAATCAGGAAGTTGGAGGAAACAATTCATGGATTAGACTTGAAGATGAAGGATAAAGATATAAAAAACAAGAACCTGCAAGACAAGGTATTGCATAGAGTAAACGTATCAAACAATCTTGAAAATATACAATCACGGAGCTGCAAGTCTCCAACTAATCTGCTATCTATTCTCCAAACTCTTTCTTTTTATGTTAAATTTTAGTTCTCATCAGTTTCATTTTTCCAGGTGAAAGAGCTGGAGTCGCAGCTACTCGTTGAGAGGAAGCTAGCACGTCAGCATGTGGATACAAAGATTGCTGAACAGCAACAGCAACAAATGAAACAGCAGACTGAGGACGTTAATAATAGTTCAGCAACGAGACCACCACTGACAACTCGACTTTTGGGAACTAATAAGAATCTGAATGAAGTTGCAAATGGCGCGTTGATGACGAAAGAGCAAATAAATATCATTCGTCCTCTGATGGATAACAGCTTCAGGCCTGCTATACCACTGTCTGTAACTGAAGGCTCCATCAAACACATTGATCCAGCAGAAAAGGAAAACAATCCTGAGGTGGCTGAACAGCTGCGACTGCCAAAGAGGACGGGAAGAGCCTCAATCTGCCCAACCGCACGACGAATGTCAGTATCTTCAGCTCCAAGGCGCAACTCTTTAATACCACTGCCTAGTACACCTAGCTTAGCGCAGCTCACACAACCATTTCTCCCATTGCCATCCCAGCCAGATGTAAAGGAAGAGGTGAATGAGTTTATTCCTGAACAAACAGTATGCAACAGTCCTAAAGTAATGAAAAGTGTGGGTAAGAAGCTGAGCAGCATTCTGAGACGAAGCCTTCAGAAGAGAGTTCAGCTGAAGTCCCCAATGCAGCAGCATTTGAGGAGAGGTGTGAATGTGGGAATGGAGAGGGTTAGAGTTTCAATAGGAAGTCGAGGGAGAATGGGCAGTAGAGTGTTGGTAGGCAATGGTAGAAGAGGAGGAAGCAAGGAAATTCAGCAGAAACAGAACCAAAAGGAAAAAGAGAAAGGGTGGAATATAGGTGCAGTTGGGAGGACTGCAATCTAACAGATGAAGAATCTTCTTTATTTTGCCATGCAAAGTGGTATGTGTATTCCTTTGTTGTACAGGCAACAGCTAAAAAACAAAAACGAAAAAAGGGTGTGAATCTTCCTAGATGATGCTAATCATCTGTTTGGGTTCTTGTGCTTGCTAATGGTAAATGGAGTGATTAATTACAAAATCAGAAAAGCTTGGAATTATATGCTTCTGTATGCTTGAAAAATTCACTAAGTTCCCCAAAGCTGAAACCCCATTTTATCAAGAACATCACGAATGGCAGACATATGCCATGTAAATGTTTGGAGGATAGAATGAATGATAGGATAGGTATGTTATGTTCGGTGCACGCATAAAAGTAAAGATTGGATTGTAAAGAGAATTAGTCATCTTTTTAGTATAAGATAATTCAATCTTTTAAAAAAAATAAGAATTATTTCAAATATCATGTTATTAGGTGATAGATACTTATATTTTATTCTTAAAGTTAACATTTAAAAATTATTTACATTTATAATAAGATGTAAATCCTTACAGGAGCAAAAGTTTTCAAGCCAAGGCTTGAGGTATGCAAATTAATTGAAGTTCTCATAAGAGTAGAAGTTGTCAAGCAAGGGCTCAAGGCGCGCAAAGGAATCAAAGTCCTCATAAGAGCATAAGCAATTACGGTAAGGCTCGAGGCACGCAAGGAATCAAAGACTTTGAAAGAGCATAAGCTAAGGTTAGAGCTCAAAACATGAAAATGATCAAAATCAAAGCAGTCATCTAAGCTAAAGATTGTACTAAGAAAAAAAGATCAAAGCAAAAGCTAATCAAGCTAAGACTCGCTACAAGAGAAAGAACAATAAAGTCTAGTAGAGAGAAGACCTCCACATCAAAGTTCAAAATCAAAGATAAAACTCCATATGCTCAAATCTTAACAACTTCAAAGGGATAAAACAAGTCCAACGCAAACAAAGATAACTGCTAAGAGCTTTCTTTTCATCAAAGGAGTGAGCGCAAGAACGCACTTGCCAATGTAACCAAAAAAAAAAAAAAGAACGCACTTCGACAAGCGTTCTTGCCAATGTAGAACCCACAATATGGTGATACATGGCACGATTTGAGCCCATATCATGACCTATATATATGCATTCACTCCAAGGCAAATGGATCTTTTAATCTTTATTTACTATCCAAACTCTATCTATATTGCACTATGCCTTTCTCTTTCTAGTTTTATTGTACTTTGATCACGCCTAGACACTTGACCAACTCTAATAAGAGTTCTATAACTAGTGAATAGCTCCATTCATGCACTTCATTAGTGATACTCTTAGTTACACTCTGTGGACGTAAGAAATCTAGTTGAATCACGTAAATCTTGAAGTTTTTTGTATTTGACTTATATTGTTCACGCCCTCAACATAGATAAAAATCTCAATTTTATAAAATATTAATGACAATCAACTTAACTCCGCCTGTGTGAGTTAATGCAGCCGGTCCCAAGCCCGGGTAAAGGAGGAGGGTGGCGGTAGGTTTGGACAACCAGCCTTAAAAACTAGTCCAATCTCATGAAATGAACCAATATCAAAACATCGTTGGGGCGTCCCCCACAAAGCGACGCGCTACATCGGAGCCCGTGTGTAGTGAAAAGTGGGCAAGGGTTGCTAGGTCGTCGCCCGGAAGTGACGCGCCACATTGACGCCTGGATGTGGTGTTAAATAGGCAAAGGTTCCCACACCACAATGGACGGGGGTGGGTAAAGAACTTAGTCCATAACCATAAGCTTAGGTTAGGATCTTGGAATATAGGTACGCTTAGTGGCAAGTTAGTTGAGATTTGTGAGGTTATGAGTAGGATGAGGGTTAACATCTTGTGTCTCCAAGAGACCAAATGGGTTGGGGAAAAGGCTAGAGAGATAGCACTTTGGCAATATAAGCTTTGATACACAGGGAAAGATAGAGACCGAAATGGAGTAGGTATCATTATAGATAAAAAGTACCATAAGGATGTTGTACAGATTAAGAGACAAGGGGATAGGATTATTTTGGTTAAACTAGTTTTAGGAGAAGAGGTGTTGAATGTCATTAGCGTGTATGCACCCCAGATAGGACTTGATGAGGTTAGTAAACGACAGTTTTGGGAGGATTTAGACAAGGTAGTACAAGAAGTACCCATAGGAGAAAACCTTTTTATTGGCGGTGATCTTAATGGACATGTAAGTACAAATAGAGAGGGTTGTGAGAGAGTATGTGGGGGTTTTAGTTATGGCGTAAGAAACGAGGGAGGAGATGCTATCTTAAATTTTGCTTTATCTTATGACCTAATCCTAGCAAATACATTGTTTAAGAAGAGAGATTCTCATCTTATAACCTTTAGAAGCGGACCAAGAGCAAGTCAGAGAGATTTCTTTTTAACTAGGAGTAGGGATAGACATAGATGTTTGGATTGTAAGGTTATCCCAAGTGAGAGTGTTACCGCGCAACATAGACTCTTAGTTCTAGATATGAAGATAGATAGACGACATCGAAGGAACCAACAAAAAGGAATTGAACGGATTTGATGGTGGAAGCTAAAAGAAGATTGTTATACAACAAGTAGAGATAGTTGGATTCAAAAAGAGGCTTGGACAACAGAAGAGAACCCAAATGTAATGTGAAATAAGATGGCAAAATGCATTCGGGAGGTAGGCAAAGAAACATTAGGAGTATCAAACGGAAGAGTGCCGACGAGAAAGGACACAACATGGTGGACTGCAGTAGTAAAAGATGCTATAAAGATTAAGCAAGAGCGTTACAAGGCTTTGAAGAAGAACAATACATAAAAGAGTTTTTCGGAATATAAGTTAGCAAGAAAGGAGGCAAAGAAGGCTGTGGCAGAAGCTAAGACGAAAGTTGCGAAAGAGATTTACGACAAGTTGAATACAAAGGAGGGAGAGAAAAGGATATACAGATTGGAACGAGCAAGAGAAAGGAGGAATCGCGACCTAGGAGTCGTGAAATGTATTAAGGATGAGCATCAAAGAACTCTCGTTAAAGATAATGACATTAAGGACAGGTGGCGAGATTATTTTAACAAATTATTTAATGACGGACAAAATAAAGTTTTGGATAATATTTCGGTGCCTCTCAAGGATTTAAATCGGTGCTTTATGCGTAGAATCCAAGAGACAGAGGTAAAAGAGGCACTAAAGATGATGAAGAATGGAAAAGCTGTTGGACCTGATGACATCCCAATTGAAGTTTGGAAATGCCTTGGAGACGTAGGAGTTAGGTGGTTGACAAATCTATTTAATAAGATTTGGCACACTAACAAAATGCCAGAGGAATGGAGGAAGAGTGTCTTAGTACCTTTATATAAGAACAAGGGAGATATTCAAAGTTGCGCCAACTACCGAGGCATAAAATTGATGAGTCACATGATGAAACTATGGGAGAGAGTGATAGAACAGAGATTAAGAAAGAATGTAGAGATATCGGAGAATCAATTTGGTTTTATGCCAGGTCGATCAACTATGGAGGCAATATATTTGCTTAGACAACTTATGGAGCGCTTTCAAGTAATGGGTAAAGACCTCCATATGGTCTTTATAGATTTGGAGAAAGCATATGATAAAGTGCCTAGGGAGGTACTATGGTGGTCCTTAATGAAGAAAAGAGTTCCTTTGAAATATATTAAACTAATTAAGGACATGTATAGAGATGCAAGGACATATGTGAGGACAGGTGGGGGGCAAACAAGTGAGTCGGTGGGATTACACCAATGGGTCAGCGTTGAGTCCATTCTTGTTTGTGGTAGTTATGGATGAACTGACAAAATCCATCCAGGGTAAGGTGCCTTGGTGTATGATGTTTGCAGATGATATTGTCCTATGTGCGGAAACTAGAGCGGAGATCAATACAAAGTTGGAATTATGGAGACAAACGTTGGAATCAAAAGGATTTAAACTAAGTAGAGTGAAGACTGAATACATAGAGTGTAAATTCAGTTCTAACCGACTGGAAGAGCATGATGTAGTGAAGTTAGATGGGGTGACGATACCTAAGCGGGATCATTTTCGATACTTGGGATCAATAGTACAGATGGATGGAGAGATTGATGGTGATGTGACCTATAGGATCCAGGCTGGATGGAGTAAGCGGAGAAGTGCTACAGGTGTGTTGTGCGATAAAGGAATTCCTACATGGTTGAAAGGCAAGTTTTATAGAACAGTTGTTAGACCAACATTGTTATATATGATAGTGAATGTTGGGCGACTAAGAGGCTACATACACAAAAGATGAGTGTAACAGAAATGAGAATGTTATGGTGGATATGTAGATATACAAGAAAGGATAGAATGAGAAATGATGATATTCGTAAGATGATTGGAGTGGTACCTACCGAAGACAAAATGTGTGAAAATCGTTTACATTGGTTTGGACATGTAAGACATAGACCTATAGATGCTCCAGTTAGCAGAATAGAGGCTATGGATGTTGAGAGAATGGTTAAGATTAGAGGAAGACCGAAAAAGACTTGGAAGGAAGTAGTTTGGAAAGACATGGAAGTTTTAGAATTAGATGAGCAAATGGCATTGAATAGGAATCTATGAAGGCAGAGAAAACATATGGACGATCTAACGTGATTTTAGATATTGGTTCATATAGCCTACCCCAATTTATTGGGATAAAGGCTCTGATGATGATGATGATGATGATGATGATGATGATTAATGACAATCAACTTCTTTTTAAAATAGTCGACTACCTTTACAACCTTGTATTAACGTCAAGATTTTTGACTTTTCAATAGAATTTTCCAATGGTCGATATCAAGTGATGTTGGATTCGATTCTTTTTTCGTAATACAATTAGGATCATTTATTCTTGTTTCATACAAATTAACTGGACTAATTCTTTTTGTTTTTGTTGCAATTAACTGGATTAATTCATTACAAGGGAACCTAATATTTTTCATTGGTACGACCATTCATAATTAATGTAAATTCATGGAGGAGATTAATAAAGGTTTTTTTTTTATTGGAGGAGATTAATAAAATTGGAATAACTTATTTTACAATAAATTTATTTAAAAAAAAAAGAGAGATGTATAGTTTGGGAGTTTACTATGGTCAATATGAGACATGCATGTGATATTGTGGCCACAAAAGGTGAGGAAACCTGTTTGAGAAGTAATCATGTGCCATGTCAAACAATTGGACTAAGCTGTCTCCATCAATGTCAAGGGAGCATTTTCAGAATAAATAAGTGGTTAAAGGTGATGAAGAGGAAGACAAAGAAGCACGACCCACTCAATCCTCACCAATATCATCATGGAATAAATGATAACAAAGTTTTCAAGTCACCGCAGCTCTAGTATTCAATTTTTGGATGCTTGGAAAGGCAAGTTGAGATGCCATTTGCTCCTGCTCCTTGACTAGAATATCCAAAAGTGAAAACAAAATTTGTTCCCTTTAACTTTTTTTCTTGTCCCAAGGATATGCCAGCCGGCAGCCAGCCCCTACCGCCCTCCTATTGTCGGTGTAATATAGAATCCTTTGATTAAAACATTTGCGTACGCACTTAAATCGCAGAATGTCGTGCTACTTGTGATAAAGTAGATACTTGACTAGTTGGCATTCCTGGGTTCACTTGAATATCAGAAGATTACTGCATTTGAAAATAGAAATGGATGAAACCAGAGCTAACAACGAAACAGTGGGAGAAAAGAAGAGATTAATTTCATTACGACTACCAAAGAGTAGTAGTTAGTTGTCGAATGTTTCATACATAACATGGGAGTAAATAAATATGCATGGAGATCGATTTTGATCCCTGGTTTTGAAAGGAGAAAGGCTCGGAAAAGGAGCTCAACAAAATCTACTTGTTGGGGCTAAAGCCTTCATGATCTATTCACCTGAAACACCAACTCATGCATCTACACTTTCTTGTCCTTGCTTTCATCCTGATATTCCATGCGATCTCTTCTTTTCATTCTTTTTTCTAATTTCCACTCCTTTCCTCTTCCCTTTTCTTCCTCCTTTGTTGAAGATGATATTCTTTTCTCTTTGGTTGGAAATAAGAAATTCTTCGCAAATGCATTTCGATAGTATTCAGGTTGAAGATCTTCGCCATTGCCTTTTGCTTTTCTTCTGAGGCAATTTGAATGGACTCCAGCTCTTTCTGCGTTTAGAGGTTTCACAGAAGAGGCCAGAGGCCATGGCTTGCTGGAGCCATAACTCAAATTCTTCATCTTCATCAATCATTTCAGCATCCAAATCCCAAGGATATCTGCTTGAGTTGGATCTTTGTGTCTTTTCCAACCCAACCATGTTCACATGGAAGCTAGGCCGGTGGGTGTTTGGTCTACATGCCATTCCCTGTAACAACCATTTATTTAAAGTGTCAACTGTGAGAAGCTGCCAAATCATTCAAGTACTATTTGCTGAATCACAGTTGTGATGGTCCTGATATTGATTATCTAGCATTTACAGTTACATGGAAACAAGCTCAATTAATTATGTCATATTTCAATCTATAATGAATAAGTTAAATTACTAAATGCATAGATATTTCAGATACCAGTATCTAAAACTTGGTAAATAAAACTATACAGTATCATTACACTGCTCTGAATTAAACAGATAAAAGTTTGTAATCCAAAAACCACAATTTTCAGAGGAAGGTTTTTTGTGGATAAAGAACATATCTTTTTTTTTTCCATGTTATATCTGGTCTTCAGTATTTCTTTTAGAGAGGAAAATAAGATTCAGAGCCAGATGAGTAATCAACCAAGCAAGGAAGCATTCTCTATTAAAATGATTGGATTAAGTTCAGTTTGGATTTTGACAACATTTTCTCTTTTTACACAACCCTAAAAACTGGTTTCGGTGATGCCATAACTGCAGATTGAATATGTCTTATATCAAGGTAAGCTCCCTAAAGTGACAAGGCAGTAGCCTTGTAACTTTTGGTTTAGAAATAATTTTCCCCTTGACTTAGAGATAATAATAATAATAATAATAATAATAATAATAATACTCTCCCTTGTACTTTCAAAACTATACGGCTATCGCTGACAGGAACAAAAGGAAGATTTTTGTACGATAGTGTCAGTCTCATCATATGATTTATCAAAGTCTATCCCTTGAAAGGACAAATGGAAGTTATTTTGTTCAATGAGGGCAGTCAGATCAGATTAATTAAAGAATACTACAATTTCATAAAAATAAAAAATAACTTTGACTCGTTCAAGAAAAAAAAAGGTATTTGACCAATTTGATCGAAAAACATGATTCAAACACCATAACCAGTAAGAAAATTTTCTTCTTCATGTACTAATTGACAAATACACAGGGTAGGCTTCTATGGGGTATTACAAAACTCTATGAAGTTCTACAACCCGTCATTTAAAATGATGTAATTGAAATCATAGAATTACAAAATGAAGTAATTTAAATTCTAGAAATTTAAAATTTGCTTGTTGGTAACAAACCAAAATAGACCGAAATAATTTGGTTTCTTACTTGGTTTGCCCTTCTAACAATGTAAATTAAAACATGAAAACAAAAAATAAAATCATTCTTTAATTTTAGTGCATTATAGACAAGGAATCTCATCCAACATCTCTTATTTTTAATGTCAATGCAAAATTTCAAAGATCTAAACATAATAAAATAGATACAAAAGCATGCTGCTTCAAGTGTACAGAAACAAGTTCCAGTAAGAATCATTCTCAAACTAAATCCTTTTCACAGTGTTAAGATTCAAAAACTCAAAATAGAATGTTAAGTAAAGATACTTCCAATCTATGGAAGTAAAATCGTTGATGACTACTTTTTCAAAGGAAACTCTAAACTAAAGAGAGTTTATATATTTTTTAGATAAAAATATTAACATATTAAATAACTTACACAAATAAAATAATAAAATATTTATATCAAAATATGATTATATCATATATTTTTAAATTTAGTTTTTGGATTGGATTGGTTTCAAAATATCATGAAGCCAAATCGAAACCAAAATTTTAATTAAGTTTGGTTTTGAAATCAAACCAAACCAAACTAATCAGTTTGGTTTGGTTTGGTTTTTCAGTTTTAACCAAATAATGCACAGCCCTAACCAAACATACATGCACAGGCATGTATGCAAACAACAGGAACCACTGACCTGACAAATAGCCCATTCTGAAACATCAAAGATCTTGCTTTCAGCACAAACAAAAGCGCGTGGTATTTCTGCCTAAAAGACAAGAAAGATAACAAAGTGCTAAGTGTAATGAATATAAAAACCATTTAAACAGCATAAATTGAAAGAAAGGGATAAAAAAATTCTGATAATTTGACAACGCATGGCAGTAGATGCTTACTTGAAGGACAAAATCACACATACAATCAAGCATACTGCATGAAACTTGAGCAAAGATAGCTATCAAAAGCTTACATCCTTAGAAGGGTATTTTAGCCCCACATACGTCTTTATATTCTGTTATTTCATATAAAGTACTTACGAAAAAGGCACCAGAAAACAAATATCCTCCCTAATCAATCTTCAAATACCATCTCATCGAATTTTGCGAACACAGTGCATTTAAATCATACGCAAGAAATAAAAAAATATTCTCATCATCACCATTCTCCCATGATATTATTTAAGTTAACACATGCCATGCTTTCCACATTGATGACAAAGTTTCAGATCTCCAAATGCTCCAAGTGCTTAGCTTAAGAGCAACCCAACAACTAGCAGCTTCCTCAAAAAGAATCAAAATACCATTTCTCAGGTGTCTTCAATTCATTACCTAGCCATTTAACTAGACTGTGAGTCGCGATTATTAATATGGCTAAGATTAGACGGGTTAATTCACAATCAGAGGACAAAATAAGAAAGCTTTCATAACCTTGGTCTAAATAATCCTTTAGACTCATTATAAGCATTTTTCTTATTCCCAGATAAAAAAATAGATTTAAAACTCAAATCTATTGTTCTTGTTCCAGCTCCTATCTTAATTTTGGCATCCGATAAGCCATTATTCTGCTTTAACTTCATATACCACAAAAAGATCACCATGGCTGAACAAATTGCCCATTTGATATGAAACACTGTTGATAGAGACACAAAACATTCACAACTTGGTGGTCCAACCAAATTCAGTTGAAACAATCAATGTAGTAAATCAAATGGATCAAATTTTTTGTAACAGGGAACCTACCTTTTGAGGCCTATCAAACACCAAGGAACCTTTGTGCTCAACCCATCCATCTCCATCTTTGGCTTGATGATATTGACAGCAATCCTGAAGCCAGAACTAATCTCAGAAATTATGAAATGCATTTAGGGCCAATAAGTTTATGAGTTTGTAGACATGCATGTGTATCTGCCGCTGTTACACCCACATGCACGTGCTTGTATTTTTGTGCTTCCATTCAAGTATGTTTTTCTGTGCAAGAGAACAAAGATTGGCCATTGTTTTAAACTGAATCATGCCTTGATAGAAGCTTTAGGACAAGGTGCCATAAAATCGCCTTAGGACACAACTTGGACGAATTTCTCCTCATTCTATTTGTTTGCTTTGACATTTTGAATTTTCTTAAGTGGTTTGCAGCCACCATTACTTTTTGTTTGACAAGTAGCTTTTGCTTTTTGAGCTGCAAATATTAGATTGACCGGTTCTCACATCATATTTCTCTAATAACAGAATAATTATTGACCCACCATGGACAGGCATCTTTTTCCTTTTATGCATCCATTTGTGTAATCACATATCAAGCCATCAACATGTTAATACTTGAACCACCAACAAAAAGCACATTATAATATCATAGTAATTCACATTTATGTTAAAGATATTGCATGAATATTTTCATTTAAGTTCCTAAAAATCGTGATTACAATTTCAGTTAAAATCTTCATTCTCAAAAGGCTTATGCCTCAATGTTTCATGGTTAAGCAATTATTTCATACCAAGCATAAAATGCTTGGCATTTTAAGACAACGGATTTGACAAAAAGAAAGAAAAGAAGTCTGACCTTACACCATCTAGCCTTGGCTTTGTTCCTATTTGTGCACACCCATATATGTGAATTACCACACTTAGTGCACTGTATACGCCTTGATTCTTCAGAGCAATGATCTGAACTAGCCTGCTGAAAAGAAAGAATGGTTAAAAGATATTAGTTTTCCATTATCCTAAGCATCAATGAACTGGGTCCAGATCACAGGAATAAGCATTAAAAAAAAAATAAGTTTTTTGGTACAGCTGCTAACCATAAGAGCACAAAAGACAGGAAATTAATTGCCAGATGCAAATATAGCGGTCATGTTGGACAAATCTTGCCCTCATTAGCCAATTGTGAGATCAGGAAATCTCCACACCACAATTCATAAATTGGTCTTAGTTCAAGAGGACAAAGTTAATGTAGAAATATATTGACACATTTTTTTTTTAATTTGCCTAAAAATCTAGATCTGTCCACAAATAAAATATATAAGAAACTCCTAGATAGAGCAAAATCCAGTCATAAGAACCCTGAAGCTAGATTTCACAATCCTAAGAAAGAATTACATATTGTCTCTCTTATACATAAGTACTTTTTTGCATTTCGTTGCTCTTTACAATAAATTCTATCAAAAAAAGGAACTAGAAGAAAACACTCCAAAGAAGTAAGAATGCCATAAAAATGAAAAGGAGAAATAGAAATCAAAACTACCTGCCGTGAAGAGCTATGGGACTTTTGACAGACACTCCTAGTCCTGGATTCTTCCTTTCTCAATTGCTCATCATAGTCTCTCTTTTTCATGGAATCAGAAAGGACCTACAAATCCACAACAATGCAAGCTATGTAAAGCCAAAGCCAACATCTTTTCAGATAATTTACATTGTTCAACTTTCATTTGAGATATACAAAACACAGGAACTCAAAACAAGAAATCCTACGAAAACTAAATAACAATAACAATAAGAACATAGTTGCTGACCTCATAAGCACATTGAAGTTTCTTAAATGATTCACTTGCTAAAGGACTTCCCATATTTTTGTCAGGATGTACCAGCATAGCCTGTTGAAGATAGAATTGAGAGAAAATAAATCAAGAAAATTAGTGGGTGCACCAACAAAATGGAAAAAGATAAAAAGAAGGCTAAATGAAGGATCCTTGTGATAAGGAAAATAAAAACAAGGATATCTTCCCTCACATCTTAGATCATATTCTTCCCTAAAATGTTATTCTTTGATTCCAATCCATTCATTTCCTTTACACAAATCAAAAAGCATTTCCCTATTATTAATAATGAATTGAAAAAATAATCTATAAGACACAAAGGCTAAAATAATAAAACGTAGCCTAATATCACTTAAACAGAAAAGGAGAAACCACTGGTCTAGTTATGCTTTTACTGAAGTTAGTAGTACTGATCAAGTTAGAATTTAGATTGTTTCAAAAAAAAAAAGCTAGATATTTAGATAAATCAAATGCCTAAGGATTCTTTCAAGATAGCATCTACCTTCTTTCGGTATTCCTTTTTCAAGATTCCAGTGTCAATTTTTATGTGGCGACGAAAACCCAAAGCTTCATAATGATCAGTGCTATTCAATATTCTTTTCATTTCATCAGCTGAACTGGTTTCTTCCTTGACCACCCTTTTAGCAGAAATCTCTTTTTGGTTTATAACTGATGTATTAGCAGATTTGCTGGATGACTTGCATGGCTGCACCTTCTCGGGTTCATGAGTGGGAATAGAATAGTCACATTCTCCGGACAAATCATCTTCCATAACTGGTTTGGATTCCTTTTGCTCTTCAAAATGAGTGCTTTCACTCATATTATCAAAACATTGGAGCAAATAATTCAATACATCATTTGAGAAAAATGCAAGGTTTAGTGATAGAAAAACACCAAGCCATCCAACTCGAACTTTGACAAAATAAACAGAGTATGTAGTTGCTATCAAGACTATCAACCGTGCATGACTTAAGGAGAACAAATAACCTGTGGAAGGAAATAACAACTTAAGTGATCTCAAAACAACAGAAGCAATAAAAAAAATCAAATGCATCCATCAAAGAAGTTTCAGAGCAAAGAATCTTCCATCCAAAATGAGATATGATTCATACCCTGTTTACCATTGAGAAGAAAAATGAAATGCAACGCTGGTAACAAATAAGAAATATGCACAAGTTTATTAAGTAAATAGACATGCTAGCCAGGTTTTAGACAACATATAGTACTTCTATAAAGTAACATTCCTTCACATGCAATAAAGGCTAGGCAAGGGCTTTGGCCGGTCATTCAGAATTATCAAATGGGTACTGTGTGGTCATGGAAATTCCTCAAAATCATCTATCATGAATCTTCATATTCCTCAGAGTTAATTATTTCCACTAGCGGATGAAGTGAATAATTCAAAGCATGAAAAAAACTTGACTGTTAAAGATGGATTCAATCAATCAATAAGTTTTACTGACTTCCAGCACCGGAATTGGACAAGGCAACCTAAAGATTACACTAATAATTTAAATAAAAATACAGAACCTTTGTATTTGATATGTAAATAACATTAAAGTCAAGTCCTGTCAAAGGATCCTATAGTAATTACTTTGTAAGCTTTATACCCTTCTACTCCTAAGCATATACAATCCTAATAGATTAGATCTGATAAAACTAATCCCACAGTTAATTGTATTTGCACTAGCTAGACATGCAAATTCTCTGCATTCTTAAGCAGGGAGAACAAGAGAGGCAGAGCTCCTAAGAAGGAATAACATAGCTTATCACATAATTCAATGTCTCACTAGAGAATTAGCGACAAAAATCCTTTCATCTGCTCTTGGTCTTGTGACCCTTGTCACAATACAAACTTTCCCTTTCAGTTTCCACTGGCCGAGCCAAGTTGACCAACTTCATAGACAAACAGATCAATAAGACAAAACAACTTTTGAAATTATTTGTGCTTTCCTTTATCATTTTATATATACATATATACATATACCTAGTTTATTTTTCTCGCATATAAAAACACATGTATGTAGGTAGTATATGTAAAAACTAGAAAAAGAAAGCCATAATCCAATTTGACACAGCATAAGCTGAATATTTTTGGAAAAAATAAACTTCATAGTACTGCAACTATTTCTCGAACCTAATTTTTATGACAAGGTGTGTTGTGGGTGTCATCAACTACATAGATAGACCTATGCCAAGTGTCATGATAGCTCTGTAACATGAAATAAGTAAAAAGCATGAAAACTGACAAGAAAAATTCATAGTCAGAGGGCAAGAAAAAAGCCATACCTCCAACTATAAACAGTGTTCCAGTTATCCAAAAGTTAGCATACATCCACAATATCAAAATGCCGAAAAGTCCTACAATAAAGAGTCCAGGAGTGTAACCTACGTACTGAACTGCAGCTCCAGCAGCTCCCTGAAACATATGAGACCAGATTTTCAGTATTATCTTTTAATTTTTAATTGTAGAATTATATGTTGATTAGATTGATGTCACTCAGTAAAACTAACATACCCTTAAGTTTGTTTAAGTGAAAATCCAACATAAATCCCAGTAAAACCTAAACATCAGTAAGTTCATTTGAACTTAATAGAAAAATATACACCGTTAACATCTATTAGCAACTTTCGCTCCTCTAATTTCTTGTCCACAGTCATCAGTAGGTACGAAATGCTATTAGAAAGAATGACATTAACCGTAAGTTGGAAAGAAGAAATTTTATCTTTTGATGTCACAATTGTGGGAGATGTAAAGCAGCTATGACTCATTAAAGATTAAGAGTTCAAAAAACTTCAACAGCACTAACACTCACTCACATTGGTACGCAAAGACTTTTACGTGCATAAAGTGTAGGACAAAAACAAGGCTGAGCAGTTCATTGACAACAGCTTAAGGATAATATCCAGGGTTCTCTGAATCAATTAAATCACCAAGCAAAAGTATTTTAACCTCTCTCGCAAGAATATTCACGATATGAATTTCCATTAACTGTTCAGCAATCAGCGCAAACATAAGATTTCTAGAAATCAAACTTTTAAGCTAAATCCAAGCATCCTTGCTCACAGTGTAACCTCTAAGACATTAACGGAAACAAAGTTAATCCTTCATTTTCATTTTTCACTATTCAACATCAAGCAATCAAGCCATGACATTTTACCAACGAAAACCCAAAATTTTGTTCTTCTCAAAGAAATTTCAAAGATATAAAAAGGTTGAAAAATATGAAATCCAATTACTCAATCATCTCAACCATATATTAGCTCATTCCAATCAAATTACCAAGCCCATCTAACTAATTAAAGCATATAAAATCTACAATCAGCCTGAAAAGTGTCCACCAACTCGGATATTCAAAATGTAAAAACAAGTCACAAAACTTTTTAACTATAACATGAAACAAGGCATACCATACTTAGAAGTACATAAAGCAAGCAAGACATGGAAGTCAAGCTGAGGAAAGAACTCCACATTATAACAAGCAACGAAGCTGAACCCAATCTGATACATGACTGAAACCCTCTCACCACACAATTTTTCCAATAAACCAAAAGCAATCTGGAAAACTTCCAGAATTTAACGAATCCACTACAAACCGCAGGCCAATGAACCTCCATTAACAACCCCATTTTATCTCTACAACAACCAACCGCTGCTTTCGCCTTGGAATAAACATGTTTCTGAGATTGTAACCATTTCCAACCTTGTTTAAACAGCCCTATATCCTCCATCACCCTTTTAGCCTTGGATCCACCCCAAAGGAAAAAAAATCAAATTTTGGCTAAGAAAATGGAGAGAAGAAAAAACACCCATTTCAGGAATTGAAGTTTACAGGAACTAAAACGCACCCATTTTTTTCATTTATCAGAAAAGAAAACTACACCCATTTGCTTATTTAAGAAAAACAAAAAATACCCATTTGAGGAATTGCAGTTAAGAAAGTAAATTCGATCACGCTGGGTCCGTTCAACGCTAAAATTTTGCTTCACCTGTACGCTTCCGAAAAGGATTTAAAAAGATGGAAGTAAATTATGCCCCTTTCTTTACTCCGAAAATCTGAAACTCAATCCAAAGACTAAGAGCAGAGTAAAGCAAAAGACGTGGTGAGTTGAGTTGGGTGTCGTGAAAAAAAAGCTAAATCAAATTAAAAAGGGTTAAATTTCGGGTTTTTTGGTATGGTAATACAAAGCCCTAATAATTTAACCAAATTTTCGTTCTTTCTTTTCTTTAGTTCTTTTTTACTACAAGTACGGTACGACTATTTGGTTTGTTTTATTTTTTTTTTTCAGGGAGTACTCGTGAAAAAGAGGGCTGAGGAGTTGAAAAAGTTTGAAAAAGTAGCTCTAAAGACAAGAGAGAGAGAAGAGATAATGAGCTTAATCTTACTCACTCAGCTAACTTGGAAAGGTAAACATCATACAAAGACAAGCTTGTATCGGAGATATGATTAATGATTCCGTGGAATGTTAGAAATAGGTTGAAAAGAGTTTGGCCATGAAAGATGATGATCCACAGCACAGGACTTTAGGACCCCACTTGTGTGTGAAACGGTACCTGCAAACATTGCTAACCTAACATCATCGATTACCAATGTGTGTGATGAAACAATTTCTTTTTCCTTTGCAATTAGGTACATGACTTGCTTAGGACCTGCATTGTCTGTCTCCCAAATCATAATGGCTCTCACATGAGAGGGGATTATTTCCATGGAGGGTAAAATTAGTTCGGACAAAAACCAATCATCACAGTGATTTTAGTTATTATAGTAATGAGATTGAACAGTTTAATAATGATACGAGTCTAGATGCAATCGCAACATTGATAATAAGTATAATAAAAACGATTTTTAGGTACATTATTTTAAAATTTATATATAATCATATTTATAATATATATTATGTATAGAAAATTAAAAAACAATTGCACATTAATAAAATTATTTTATATTAATTAATATCTTTATTGCTAAATATTTAAAAATTGTTTTTAAAAATATTTCATTATCATTTAACATTTAAAAGCTTTTTAAAATTTTATATTATAAAAAGTAATACATTATATTTATATATTATATATCGAAAATAAAAAATTGAAATTTAGATATAAATTAAAAATATTAAAGGTTAAAGAAAGAATAAAAAAGTTTATATAAAAAATAAATTTTAACAAAAACCTATTAAAAAAGGTTAAAACTGTAATTTTAAAAATTCACTGCAAGGTCCAACTAGTGATTGGACCCTACCCCCTTCCGTCTCTCACTAGAAGAACATTGAACCCAACAACGTATAAAAAGTTTAGATAAGTGTTTTATCCAATTATTTTGGGTTAATTTGGATGAACGATCACTTAAAGATATATTATTTTTAATAAAATAATAAAAAAATTAAAAGCAAAAGTAGAAGGGTAATTTTATCTTCATGTTATTTTGATTTTAGTGCTTTAAACCCACCTCTCTGGAGCAAACCACAATCCCAAACTAAGTCTTTAAACATGAAATAAAAGAAGGTACTTGTTATTGAAATTATAAAGGAGCATGAAGTTCAAATGTAGGTTGGAATTTCACTAAAGGCTAATTTTGATACGAGGTGAAATTGGTTATGATGAAATTGAAAACAACGATGAATGTGAAATTAATTATTATAACAATGAGATTAGGTATGGTAGAGGTGAGATTAAAATTAATGGTGTGATATGTGTTTGGATGCAAACGCAACGATGACAATGAAATAAAGTGTAGTGAGAAGAAAAAATAACTATTAAAGGTATTAAATTAAAATTTGTATAAAATAAAATTTCTACTAAAATATTTGATATTTATAAAATTATAAAAATTCAAAATCACTAATATATTTTTATTAATAAATTAAAAATATTTATATATATATTAATTTTATTTAACATTTTAAAGTATTATTTAATAAATAATTTTATAGAATAATATTATATTTACAATTTTAAATAATATAAAATTTAATAATTATATAATTATATGTCATAAATATATACTTATATATTTATAGATACTTTATATTATTGAAAATGTCAAAATAATAAAATAAAAATAATTTGGAAATTAAAAATAAAAGAAAAGGAAATGATATAATATGATTAAAAAAATTACTAAGGTTAGAAAAAGCAAAAGTTCACTCACTAGATTTCTAAGTAAACTTGACAATTCGTGTTTGTAATTTATATTCTTGTTATGTAAAATTATGTTCGTATTGTGTAAAAAACGAAAATTTCGTGTCAACACAAAAAACATAAATCTTATTTTTAGTTTTTACCATATTTATATACAATTTTTACTTAATTTTAGCCCATATCACTATCATGTTTTCTATTCATATTATTTTCGTATTGTGTCATTGTGTTGTGTCTAAAATTGCCAAATCAACCTCTAAGGGTCCAATGGGTGAAAGAGAATATGGCACGATGAAACCTCTCACTGTGCCACGCCCATGCCTACAAAATGTAATATCTCAATGCAAGTGGGGCAAAATGTGCCCTAATCGCACCAAATCACGGCACCGTTTGAATCTAAACAAGACTTAGCAATACACGTCTTTATTTTCTAGTTCCAATTAATATCATAGAAATATATATAGATTAATATCTAATACAACGTCAACAGAGTTTTTTAACTCCACAAGTAGAGTTAAGATGATTATATAGGTCTTATTTTATTTATTTTTTATTTTTAAATATTTTTAAAGGATACGTGTCATCATTCTAACACCGCTTGTAGAATCAAAAAATTCCATTAATGGTGTATTAGATATTAATCCATATATATATAATAAGTATTCAATACATTGTCAGTAGAGTTTTTTGACTCCACAAGCAGGGTTAGAATGCTGACACATATTTTTTAAAATATTAAGAAAATAAAAAATAAATAAAATAAAACATGTGTTATCATTCTAACCCCATTTGTAGAGTCAAAAAACTTCATTGACAATGTATAAAATAACTATCCTTTTAAAAATGTATTCTATAACTTTCTTTAGAGGTGTTTATTCAATGCCACTTTCAGTCTGAATAAGATTTGACTCACACCATAAAACATATGAGAACACCTATAGTTACAAAAAAAAATTGAATTATGTTAGTTTATTTCATTAATTAAACTGTATTTATTAATTTACCCAAGGGTTGTGGCTTAGTTGGCAATGCAGGCTGAGTTTGTGGGAAGAGATTTCAGGTTCGACTCCCACTAAATACATATTTGGGGAGGGGTGAAGAGCCTTAACTGTGACTAAACCCCGAACAGAATTAGTCTTAGACCGTTAAAACGGATGAGAATACATGTGGTCTACACCAAAAAACTGAATTTATTAATTTTGAAAATCTAATCAACTAAATTTAATTTAATTAATTTTCAGGTTAACCAAATAATAAAATACTTTCAATTTAAAATCTATTTTATACTTCTTATTTTTCATAATTGAAATAAACTACATAAAATTATCCAATAAAATATTTAAATATCAAAATATTACATTAAAAACTTATTAAACTTAAAATATCACGTAAACCATAAATTTTAGAAGTATCATGTTTTATAAAACATAATCATCGTCCAAAGGCTCCATCCGCAAACACATAACTCATGCTTTCCATAATTAAAAAAAAAAAAAAAAAACCCGCCTCATGCGGTCTTATTCCCTACCTTCAATTAAAACAAAGGTTTGTTGCAGGATCCATTGAAAGCTTAATATGTTTTGTAGATCACTTTGTTAAGAGAAAAGTATATTTTGATTAAAGTTTTGATTGATTTAATTAATATGATTTATTAAACTGAATTAACAAAAAATCAAAACTCTTTCAAAATTAATTTTGATTAAACCAAAATATATCATTCTAATTAACTTCATCTCCATTGAATCCGATGAATCCATCAATATTTTCAATTTCAATTCATTTTTTTTTTGGAGATAATTGCCTAATTTTAATTTACATAATAACAAAAAGATTGAAAAACTTATCAACAGAACGATGGATTAGAAAATCACGACTTGACATTTGCTTGATCCCCTTGGTAACTTCAATACTTCTTTGGTGATCTTCAACTTTTCTGTTTCCAGCTCCACGTTCATGAAAATTTTAAGCTTCTCCATAACTCTAGCACTCTTCAGGAAGCACTTAATTAATTCCATCCGATCTTTCTCCCCTCTAAATGACCACATCTAAATTTCCTTGAGGTGAGACATCAGACACCGAGGTAGTTTTCTAGGTAGATGCCTGAATAGATTTATGAGATTCTCTAGCTGAACCCAGAAAAGAAATTAGAGGAGAAAAGTAAAATCAAATTTATTAAAGTTCAGTTGAATTCACTTGCCAAAACTTTTTAGCTGAAACTGTAGTTATAAATCCATCGTACCTGATGGAACACGAGGGTTTCTAGATTAGGCGAGTTCTCAAGTATGTCTACAATACCTATCCAGTCAGCGGTGTGGCTAAAACGAATCTCCAGATGGATCAGTTTATCAAGCAAAGGCACCGGCTTGTAGGATAACAACTGAAATTAATATAAATAATATATGAATCATCACTTAAAAGAAAATAGAATCAAAATTTCAATAGCATCAATAAATTAGGTTAAATGTTACGAACCACCTGATCTTCATTGGATAAAATAAGGGATTGAACACTAACTATACTTCTCAAAAATGCCATGCCAGCTAACTGATGATCAGTACGATAAGTTGTCTTTTTTTTTTTGGTAATTCAAGGATCATTGTAAATAGATTTAAAATAGAACATTAGAGTTCAAAATTCATAACAGATAGGCACAGTAGCGACAAAACAAAAACACCGACAAGAAAGCATCAGAAACCAAAGCAGGAAAGACAAAGAAACAAAGAAAATGGAGAAAAGGAATCCTATAGTCAAGAAACTTCAACAGAGATCACCACCATGCTTTCAGCCAAATAGAATGATCGACACCAACTTTAGCTAAGAAGTTGGCAGTACCATTTGCTTCTCTGACAATCATGCTCCTCGAGACATCACATCTGTCTACGAGAGAATCAATCTCCAAAAATCCTTGATGATTTTTGCACCGATTAAGAGCAATCATTTTTGACACAGAGGAGGACTTGCTAATCAAATACCCAAATGATGCAATCCTTGATGACAATGACTCTTTAAGATTTAAGACTCTTTTCAAGATCAAAATATTTTGTAGCCCACATAAATAAAAATCCCCCTGAATGACCATCCGAAGGAGAGAAAATCCAGTTGACATCTCTAAACCCCCCCCCCCCTCCCCCACTTAGTGATATTTACATTTTTAATGTCCACCATTTTAGTTTCTTGGATTAACACCATGCTTGCATCCGTAGATTTGATTAAATCACTCAATACTTTTCCTTTGGCCAGATTATTCAAAACTTTTATATTCCAACAGGGGAACCTCATGCCCACCTCAAGCCCTGTTCTCAAGTTCCTTTAATTTATCAGTAACTTCATCATCATCACAGTCAGCGGATAAGCCAAGAAGTTTACCTACCTCCCAGATGTCTTTTGCCTCTCTAGTGATTACTTTGTAACGGTTCTTAAAATCCCCATTAGATAAAGAGTCATTTGCACAGACCTCATTTGAGCAATGAGGATAAATAAGCTTTCTCTTAAAGGATCTTTTAACCTTCTTTTTATTTTTCTTTTCCAGTTTCAACCAGATATCATCTTCAACTTGTACCAAGGATTTGACTTTGCTTTGCTTGATGATTCTTTTTGGCCTTACCACCGTTCCTGGGACATACGAGTTACAATATGTTCCAAGATCATTTAAAGCACCGTCTTTAAGGGTATCCAATGCACAATCAGTAACAGCTACAAGAAGGATCTGCACCGCATTGTCAGAAGTGTTCCCACCTGTTTCAATTCCTCCTTTGGGACTCACCAAAAGTGACAATTCTAAAGGAGACACACCAACAGAGCAACCCACGTCAACCGCATTACATGCAAGGAGAGACTCTTCCATGCCCTCATGAGTCATGATGATGTCATCACCACCACCAGTGGAAGGAATAGATGAGATGGGATCATCGCCAACCCCCGCATCAAGGGGATTACCATGGCTTGAGACATCATTACAATGAGAAATTGTTTCACTATGTCGTTCTTTAAGATGTTTGAAACAACTGCAAAAGGATGGAACTGGATCTGGACCAATTTTAGAAACACGAACAGGAAATATTACACCCCCACAGTCCAACTTTATAACTTCATCAATCGTTTCCATGAGATTGGTGGAAATAAGGATATCACCTTTTCTAAAATCTTCAAAATTGAGAGTTTTGTCATCCAGTAACAGGATCTCACCCCAAAGTTCTGCAATATGCTTAAAAGTGTCAGAACACCATACTTGAGGAGCAACCCGTAGTAATGGTTCCATGTAGATCTACTCTTTAAGCTCAACTTATCAGACCAAGGCTCAACCACAGTAAACCAATCCTTGAAAACCCCCAACCATCCTCCTGCAACAATTCCATTGTGTCTTTATTTTCAAATTCAATAAGGAAACGATTCCTGAAATTTTTTTCAAAAAAATATTGTGGATCCCCTGATTCTTGAGATAATCTTCAAGGAAGCCAACTTCAAAGAAGTGGCTTGGTGTACCAATCATGCATTTTTCCAGTTTATGAAGAATCTCAACGTTCATGACCACTTTGCATGAGAGCTGACCATCCTGAGAGTATTATTTTATGCCCAAATCGATCCTCAAGATCAAGAAAACTCTACTTACCTCTTAACAAAGCATCCTTGTATGAAAGTTTGAGTGAAATGCCTCCACCAGAATCTCTAATGCCATCGACCTCGATTTTTTTGGAAACAAAGCAATCGTGGTTGGTGGAAAGACCAATTGTCAGGTCTGCAACCTCACTCACCTTGAAATGACCCTTCCAGCATCCCACCCATTAGTCGAACTGACTCGTTGCCAAAAAGAGGATCTAGGATTAAATTTGGTGAGATTAACTTGAAGTTTGAAATCCAAAAGCCAAGAACCATTCAGTTGCGTGACAGCCCTACTAGCTACCCAGAACTCAGAAACCGGACAAAGCCAAACCTTCTTCCCTTAGCATTCCTCTTCCTGGGAATAAAGACATCAAGAACTCTCCCGTGATGATGAAAAATCTATTGAAGCCAGTGCTAGTGAACTTGAGGTGGAATGTTGCTGACAAAGAAGGAAAAAACACCCATGCTCAAATTCGAATTCAGCATTTCTTGATAAGTTGTGTCTTGATCTAGATAAATGTAAATATCAGCTTACACAAGAGAATGTAAGTTCAATAATGAGTAAAATACCATACGATTAGTGCATTTGAGGTAAACAAGACTTAGAATATCGATCACAATCCTGAAAGTCTGACTAGGTTTCATTATGTCGGCTAAAAAAAAAACATAATCTTTTTAGAATGGGATTAAGAATACTTGCTTAAATTTCTGCAATTGCATCTACGTAGAAGCACAGCTTCAAGCACAAGACAGCTAGAGAAGAGCCTTTAGATGAACCATCGTTTGGAAATTCAATTGATATAAGACGAAGGGTCTTCAGACTTGGAAAACAAACATTAGTAGGAACATTCAGAACAAGACAAGAATTCAGTTTCAATACCACCAGCATCTTACAAGTAAAAAGACCGACAGGCAACGAAAGGACCTTGTCAATACCAGAGCTGCAAAAATCAAGCTCTTCCAAGTTGTGCCACAATGCAGCAGATATCCAACCATAAACACGAGAAGTGTCGACATCATGATTGCATCTGAGCTGAAATCATTCAATGCTTGACATCTTACGGCGGAATAGCACCCTATCGACAAAGTTCATGAAGCTGTTAACCCTCTTGTCACCCTTTGGAGATTGTGAAAGTGATTCATCAATAAAATCAAATCCTGATGTTGAAACAGAATCACTCTTCTGATGCAAAAATAACTCATCATCAAACTCAAGCTTTGGAGATGAAGCAAACAGATATCTCCACTTGGTTGATAAAATGGAAGTTCGAACTGCTTCTTCAGTGGGAAGGAATGATAATATGCGACAAAGAACAACATCTAGTAAATTACTTATCATACATTCACCACTTTTTGATTTCACTTGCTTAGCCATAAGGCATAAACAACAAAACCTAAGGTCGACGTTAAAGCTTTATGAAGAAGTAGGCCACATGAATATTTTACAAAGGAAAGTGTGTTGGAAAATTTTATTGTGGACTGCTATTAATTGGTGATTTTCTGGTTTAATAAAACTGGCTGATAATTTAGTTCTGATATATGAAACATGCAAGTGAGCCCAATTTAATTAATTGTGATCATACATATGGGCTTTGCACATCTAGTTGGATTAGTGTGGCATGGTGGTTTTGTAGGCCTTAAAACTCTATAAGCCTTTGATGGAAGGGGGGAGGGCCATTAGGGTTTTAGTAAAAGATATGTAAGGCTATGTCCCCTCTTCACTTCTCACGTTATTTGGTATCTACCCATTGAGAGCCACCTAAAAGGAGAAGAAGAAGAGGAAGACTAGCCTGTATGGGTTTTGATAACCTGCTTCTGGTCGCGATGAGATTTACTTAAATAGGTACGTATAATTTATTGTTTTTAATTATTTGGTGTCCTAATTTTCACATATGGTTGTTAAAATAAATTCTTACATTTGGCATCAGAGCCAGACTTATGTGAAATTAGGATCGAAAAAAATTAACAAATTTTGGAATTAAAAACAATATTAGGAGATTAATTTTGTGCAAGTTGAGTTGAACAAATATATAGGATTTGATAAATTAATGTTTGAGTTGAGTTTTGGATTTTTAATTGAATTAAAACTCAATATATATATATATATATATATATATATATCGAAGAAGAAAATTTGTTGGTTTATTGTTGTTAAGAATTTTGGCCTTACTAGTATGTTAGCTTTAATCGTTTTTGGATTGAAATCTAGGTTTCTGTATTTTCTCATCCCAATAATTGTTAATAGCTAAATATGGGTAGAAACAAATGGTTCTTTACTTTGTGAATATGCAATTACATCTCTTAACAAAAAATTAGTTTGCTACTTGTTACGCAATCGAAACGTGGCTCTGATTCAAGAAACTATTGTGATGATTTCATGGGTATGAAAATAAAACCTGAAAGCTTATATGTATATATTTATGAATGTTTAATGCATAGATATGAAACCTGGATAGATTGATAACTTTGATTTTGTTTTAAATATTTATTTTCTGGTTGTTTAATGCCTATATCTGGTAAATATGTGACTAAATATATATAAATAAAGAGAATTTTGGTTGCATTGAATGAGACTATGAATATGTCTTTTGTGGGATTGTTTGAACCTATTTTAGATTATATTAAGTGAAATTAGTTAATGAGTTTTGTGAATATATAATTTAATGATGAGTATAAGATGTTTAAATGCATCCAAAATGCCTAAAAGCCAAATTTTTTGGAACTTTGCAAACTTACATAAGCCAAAATCAAAACCTGTTGGGTCATGAACAGACCTAACTGGAGGTTGAAGAAGGTGCTTCTCGACTCATGACAAAACCCCACGTGTGGCAACTCAGGTTCAGATAATCTTAGAATGGTGTAATAATAGAGTTAGATAGTTAGTGTTGTGTAATATAATTGAAAGATTTGAGCAAATATATCTATATATTTATATATAATTGGAAGAGAATGATAGTATATATTAATAAAAAAATGGAAAATGGAGGGTTGATTAAAATTTCCACGTGAATGTATTTGCTTGTACTATAAAGGATGATTTGGGACTTTTGAAAAGTCAAAATAAGCATGGTCTCTCCCTTATGTTGTTTGTGGTTTAGGATATTTAATGATCAGATATTAATCAATAATTGATTATATAAACTTTTGTTTAAATTGGTTTTTTTTCCCATGACTGTATTATTTATATATCATCATTAATATTTAAATTTGTATTTTCGTAGATGATACACAAGTTTGAATTATGCATTATTGATTGAAAGAGACATATTTGGTTAAAGTATCTCATAAAGAGTGATTTTATAAGGTTTCGTAGAGATACATGTCTGTTTATGTCTTGCCATAAGTGATCAACTCTTTGAGGACCTAATGAGATACATCTAGGCTTGGTATCTTCATTGGAATGGTCTATTGGATACATCTTGTTAAGTATACAAGGTAATAACTTGGGCAATTTTAATTTTTTCGGTTTTGAGAAAATTTTTTCATTAATTGATGTAAATGTTTGGCTGCCAAAGTGGCTCATTTATTGATATAAGTGAATTTTTTTTCAATCATAAGGATACAGGATGATTCTTGAGTGACCTTATACAATCGCCTGCCCAAAGGGGGCTATTGTGTTTGGTAATTTGGAATGGAACATGCAGCATTATGGTTGAGGTATGCTAATCTAGAAAGTCTGTCTGGACAAAGGGGATAGGCTTTTCGAAAATTAGGATATTCTCATGTTGCTTTATGTGGAGAGTGCCTATTAGTATGTCACAGTCTCTGCCCAAAGGAGAGTTTGTGATGATGCACCAGGACTCTTAAGATTGATTAAAAATAGCACATAATGAACTGATGCTATTTGTATGGTTTATTGCTCAAATGTTAAATATTGCATTCTATTGTCTTGAAAGTAGCTCTAATTGAAAGGATAAAAAAATTTAGTAAAGGTTAATTTAGAACTTGACAAAATCATGGGTGTTTCTGTGGACATTATCATTAAGTTTAGGATATTGTTCTATTATGGAATGTTGCACTGTGAAATGATAAAAATCTTTACTTGAGAAAATTTTGTGAATTTTTTAATATTGTTTAGTTATATAGATCTATAAGAAATAATTGTCATGTTCCATGATCAATAAGATTGTCAAATTATTGTGTTGCCATACACTATGGTTTAGTAAATTGATTTTGATTAGTGGTCATGATCTTGAGACATGTGGATTGTGGAATTATTGTTTACTTGTTTTGAAAGCATGTTTTATATAAGTTAAATTTGTTTAACATGCTTGTAGTGCAATTAATTTTGGATATCATATTATTTTGATTTGAATTTAGGCATTGAGTTTAAAGCCTAATAAGGTACATAGTGTGGTACATATCTTGTATTTAAAATTCACAATTGTCATATACATTAAAAATTTATAGAAGGCATCTAGATTATGTTGATGAATTAAAATAGTGGGAGAGCCCTAGATTATTAAAGTAGCTCAATTACGTTATGGTAAATTACTTTCGTTGAATAATTGCGCATTAAAGTAATTCACATATATATTAAGATTGGTGTTAAAATCTAGTGCTTCAAAATACTTACTAAACAAAATTGTGTTCTCATAAGACATTGAATGTTTTATAGTTTTATAAAATTATAATTAATGAGAGAATGGTCCGTAGAATTTATTTATTAGTAAGTATTTGAGACATGACTTCAATGTCATGTGATAGAATAGAATCTTGGGCAATAAATAACGAATAAGTTGTGATAGTAAAATGTGTATGAGCAAAGGTTTCAGTTTATGATTGTAGGTAAAAGTTTTACAAGTTTTAAGTTATTAAAGTTTTGATTGAAATGTATTTTTGTTCAAGTTTATTAAATTAATTTGCCTTAAAAGTTTCTCTCACAACTTATGTTTGTGGTGATAATAAAAGTATTACATGTGCATGAGATTACATTATACCATAATATGTTGTTTTGGGCATATGATTGCTATGTGTTATGGATTTTAATCATATGTCATTATGTTGAAGTTTATAAATTTTGTTAAGTCTCATGTTAGTGCAAAGAATATACGTTGGTAGATGCTTTTATGTCCTATCAATTTTAATTTTGAACTTTTCTTGAAGTTATGCTTAAAAAGATTGTGATGCCTGAATGAAAATATCATAATTAGTTAAGGCAATTTGCTTGGTAATTTATCATACTTGGAGGATTTATTTATTAATAGAATGATTATGGAACATAATTTAAAAATTCTAAAAGGTGTTTAATTTTGATATTGGGCATTCTAAGTTGTTAAGTAATCTATAGAGGTACATTAAGATTAGTATCCGTATAGAGTAATCATAGACATAAATGAACAAAAGAAAATTATTGGAACCATAATAATTATAAGATTTCTTATATTGTAATGGGATTGTCTCTAAGTTACTACATGTGACTACTTGCCCAAAGAGGGTGATCATGTGTTTTTAATTTGGAGATAATCACGAATTATGATGGTAAAATAGAAAGATACATGAACCTAAAAACTTTATCTGCCCAAAGGGGATAAATTTTCAAAAGTCTTTGTATTCGTAATTGTTTAAATTGAGAATACATAAGGTATAACGTGTTTTCTAATTATTGAGTTTGCCCAATATAAAATTGTTATGAAATACTTTGGTAATTATGATAAAACTATTAAGTATAAAAAATGTCTGTCTTATCTATTTTAATTTTTTGATTGGCCGTTGTAGCCAATTTAACTTTATTTGAATTGTTGTCATCATAGTTTAATGTATGCCATAAGTGATAAGTTCTTGGATATTAATCACTTTAATTTGCCCCACTTTAGGGTTTATAATTGACTTGTGCCTAAAGATAGCTTCCACATATTGATATATTTGGCTTGATATGATATCTCATTTTGGTTATGCTTTATGTAAAATTGAGAGTAGTTAAAATTTAATTCATTTTGATAAATATTTATTTTGGTGAATTAACTCTTAATTAAGTTATTGATTTACGTATATAGCTAACAATATTGATTTTTTTTAAGTATATGTTGTTGTCATTTGTTGACAATGTATTTTAAAGAAATTATTTTTTTTAGGAACTCACATGTGGAGGGAAGATTGTTATTGTTATTTTTAAACTTATTACACATGTGAGAGTTTTAAGGAGTAAACTTTATACAAATAAGTAAATTATTTGTTTGTATTTATTTAGCTAGTTCCTTGTTAATCTTTCTTGAATTTTGCCTTGATTTATATAATTTATTTATTTATTCATATAATTTATTTATTTATATAATTTATTTATTTATTCATTATTTATTTATATATAATTGATTTTTAAGAGAAAATAAGGATTTTAATAGTCTTCCTCATTTGTTTTGAATAATATTTTGAGTTCATTCTTGAACGTTGTAAACAACAATAATAATATAAAGTCTTTTTTTAACTATTATATTTTATTAAGTTGGAAACTATTTTTAATGAAAGTGAAAATCAGTGGGAGTTCACATGTTTTGAAAAGTAATGAGAACTCATAAATTTCGTAAAATTATTGTTTTGGAAATATCATATGCATTAAGGTTAGTGGGAGTACTTAAGCTATCGTATGGCACTTGTATAAAGATTTTATTCATAATATGTTAATAATTTCATAAGTGGTTTATTAACGTGACATTATGAAAGTCCAAGAATGGCAATAGTTATAACATTTAGCATAAGAGCAGATAATGCATATTTTGTTATAACTCAATTTATTGATTCTTTTGGCTCTTTGTTTGAAATTTGATTGGAGTATGTTTATGATTATTATATTAGTGGGACTCATTATGATTTAATGATGACATGTTTTCTCTATGTGAGAATTTTGATGTTACTTGAATGTTGACATGAATTTCTTAGCTATGGAAAATAGAACCTTTAAGTCTTTTAGGTTCATTTTGTTGATAGATGCATTGTGAATTGTTATTTGAAACCATTATAGTTTTGGGTTTCTTTAGTTGGTTAAATGCATCATCAGTAGTTATAAAATTACCTATGAGATATAGGTTGTTTGAAAATAAGGTACTATAAATTAAAAGAATAGTTGTTGTTGAGGTATCTTGATGTGTTGATGTAGTGGGACTGTATTACCTATAATTAAACTCTCTTGTTGTACATCATGTTATGTAGAGACCTTTTCATGTCTGAAATATTTATGAAAGTTTTACTTTAAATGTTAATTGATGATCATCATCGGTTTACATATAGCGTTATACATTATGTTGGTAGTTTTGTACATGTACATTTGAAGAAGAAAAAAAATTTGAAGTTGACTTTGTGTCAACAAGGTATATCTTGAATATGATATCACTATATATATTACCTCGAGGATGAGACATACGAGATCCGAATGGCATAAAGGTTAGTAAGCGGATCTGGATGCTATGAAGATTTCTTGTCATCTACTTGCCATTGAGGTTTTTCAGTAAGATTGGAGAAATCTTTGAGGACTGACAATGAAAATAACATAAAATAATTCATGAGTCTTTGAGGACTGACAATGAAAATAACATAAAATAATTCATGAGATCACCATGGGTGTTATTTTCTTGCTGCACAACCACACTGGGTCCATAGTTGATATGGCCACTAATATTTATAACTGTGGATTGATGTTGTGTCAATAAAGGACACAATCACTGCTATGATTCGATATTAGTTGGTCATATTAAATGGGATCATTGAGATGTTGTTTCAATGACTAAATGGTTTTCAAAACCGTGGCCACGTCAAAAACAAAGTTAATTAGCCTGGAGTCTTTGTTTTCTAAAACGAATTTTCTTAAATCAAACAAACCCAATTAATATTGTCCAAGTGGGAGAATGTTGGAAAATTTTATTGTGGACTGCTATTAATTGGTGGTTTTCTGGTTTAATAAAACTGGCTGATGATTTAGTCCTGATATATGAAACATGCAAGTGAGCCCAATTTAATTAATTGTGATCATACATAGTATGGGCTTTGCACATCTAGTTGGGTCAGTGTGGCATAGTGGTTGTGTAGGCCTTAAAACTCTATAAGCCTTTGATGGGGGGCCATTAGGGTTTTAGTAAAAGATATGTAAGGCTAAGTCCCCTCTTCACTTCTCACATTATTTGGTATCTACCCATTGAGAGCCACTTGAAAGGAAAAGAAGAAGAGGAAGACTAGTCTGTATGGGTTTTGATAACCTACTTCTGCTTGCAATGAGTTTACTTAAATAGGTATGTATAATTTATTGTTTTTAATTATTTGGTGTTCTAATTTTCACATATGGTTGTTAAAATAAATTCTTAAAAAGTGATCATTATTAAATGAAAGATAAAGGCTCACTTTGGAAAACTGAGCTCATTTTGCTAGCTTTGAAATGGATTTGGTGGTTTATTGGGTTCTCTGCCATTAATTATCTAACTCTTGCATATATGCAGTTAACCGGGTGCAAGTGCCCCTAGAGCAAAGTGCTCCTTTATTAGCTAGGGCACAGCTTTCAGAATCTTTTATGTTTACTGCAAATGCAAAGTATTTAAATTCCAAAGTTTTTTTTTTACTGGAAACGTGCATCAACAAAATAAAAGAAGTTACAGTCTAACGTCTCTGGGAAATACAATTCCCATTAAGTCAATAACAAGATGAAACTTTAAACACTCAGGAGGTGAATCAAAAACACAAAATTCTTCTTCCATATCTGCCCCCAACTTTGTCGAAATATCAACATAATTATTTGCCTCTCGAAACACATGGACTATCTTCACATTGTCCAGTTTCTGCATCAACAACCTGCAATCCGCCACAATAGCCCAATAAGTATGTGATTGAGAGACATGTTCAGAGACATACCTGCTTACTGTTTGTGAATCCACTTCGAGCTACAAATTTCTAATGCCATGTCGGATAGCAAGTTGGAGGCCATCTCGTATCCCCCATAGCTCAGCACAAAGACTTGTAGAGACTCCAAGATTAGGGGAATAACCACCAACCCAATTGCCAAAACAGTCTCTAAGGATGCCTCCCGAACCAGCTTTTCCCAGATTTCCTTTAGAAGATCCATCCGAATTGAGCTTAATGAAGTTATGATTAAGAGGACTCCACCCCACTTGAATTTGGATACTCTGTTTCACCCTTTTTTCAAACCCCATGATCACCTAATATTCTTTAGAATTCTGAAGTAATTTGGACTTCCAACAATTAATGGAATCAAAACAATTGTTAAATACAAGTTGATTTCTATTAAGCCAAATGTGCCAAAGAGAAAAAGGAAATAGCACACTTCAAGGAAGTTTGTGACTTTCAGAGAAACATTTACTGGAACAATTGAACTCAATCAATTTTTTAAATTCCAGGTTAAATGTAACAGTCTGTATATACAGTAATTTATGTACTTTTACGCATATTGTAGTGGTTAGGTTGTTTGCGATGCTTCATCACATACTTATGTTTAATACAACAAGTTTACAATACACAGTTTCCTTCAATTCATAAATTAATATTATTTACAGAATAGTGATTCTTCAATATTTACATCCCCTGAATAACATTACAATAAAGTAATACTGTACAAATGTGACTGTAGCTTTAGGATTTGCTAAACACTGCCTCGAAATGAATAAACGCAATCATAATCATCCAAAGAGTATCTCAAATAATTCTTGCAGTTAATCTAGGGAGTGGAAAAATAAGAAGTCAGCTAAACGCGCTCAGTAAGAGAATCGTATGCAAAACTGATATTATGAAATTCTACATGCACAAAACGTTTATTTTTCCTAATAGCACACTAGGCACAATAAGGGAAGGATACTATAGTCGGCTAGGGATCCGGATGGAGTATGGAAGGTATTTTGCAATACTTGTCGTGTCCCGGAACCTAGAAGCGACTATAGGGAGTAATTCTAAATTTTTATATGAAATGACACTTAGTAGTAACTCAATAATAATTAATTAAATGAAAGGTTATAAACCTTTTAAATAAAACTCTTAATTCATATTTTGTCAAAACACTTTAATCACATTACACATTTCACACTCTTTGATAAAATTCAGAAAGTAGTTTAGTAAACGGTTCAATGCGATAAATCACTTTATAACAATAATAGTACAGTAAACCTATAAACAAAACATATTAATATAATTTCCCTTTCACTTTAAGCACAATAATCACATAACAGTCGATTGTTTAATAACAAGACTTCTAAACAGTTTAGTAATAGCAATTATTTTGATAATATTAGAAGTTCGGTCATAATAACAATTTTATAACCCTCATTAATAAAACAGTAAACACTTCTTTCAATAGCAGTATACACTTCTATATAAATGGTTAATAAACCATTAAAATAAAACAATTTAGTAAATGAATAAATTTAAAATCTCTTTAATAATATTCACTAAAAGAGATTCATAATTAAATATTTGATAAATCACAAAATAAAATAATTTAGTAGATAATTCAAAAATCGCCTTTAAACACATTTCACATGTTCAAAAATCAAATTTTAACATATGTCACATATGTCGAAAAAATTTCATTAATAACATAGTAAACAATTGAGAAAGGTAAACAGTTTAGGAAAATCAATGTTTAATAACCGATACGATAACTAGTTCATTACATTGAAAACACATCGATCATAGTAACGATTTAGTAACACAATTCGATAAAATAGTTTAATAACACAGTAACAGTAATGGAGACCAAGCAACACCCAAAATATATCATGCTACAATCCCTGTATGGTACAGTAATAATATCACATGAGACATATGACCATAGTGTATAGGTGTCCTTAGAGTACACTTGCTAGGTGACCCTAGGACTGCTGATGACTTGGCAGGTCTATCAGCTACACATACACACAGTAACACATGAACATGATACGATGCCTAACAGTCTCAAAACATTTTTATAAATATTCACATTACCTTTATGGAATTTAATAAAATAGATAAAATTCATAAATCACTCCATAAAGGTATAATTTCACACAATAAACAGTACAGTGAAAAAAGTTGTTAAAATATTCACATTATAATGATAATTTTTGTAAATATACTGTTTTATTGTAAAACACATTTAGTCACATCTCGAACTTTCACTTTGATGAAAATCACTTACAATAATATTTAAACATTGTTTGTCGATAATTTCACATTTTATGGAAAATAATATTAATAATAATTTTTATAAACACTCTATTTCACTGTGAAACACATTTATAAACACATCATTAACTTTATTTCGATAAAATTCTTTCTATGAATATTTAAATATTAATTCTCGATAAATTCACATTTTATGAAAATTATTAAATAATTAATTTTTAGGGCTAGAAATCACACAATTATGCATTAAAATATTTCATGATATTTATAAATTATTTTCTAAGAAAATTCAGCAGCATAACGGCTGCAATTTGCCTAGCCTTCTTGCACATAAACACAGTTCACAATCCAATCGAAAACCACAATTTGCACAATTACCAAGGCAATAGAATATCAAAATATTCTTATAAAATTTTTCTTGTTGGAAACATGCATTCATAATATACCTATGGTCTACACACTTATCCCTCACCTGTTTGTCGTTATCAACCTCTTCCATAGTAACACTTGCAATTTATTTCTCCCGGCTGCAAACGATTTCACCAACAATTTTAATACATTTTAATTTAATTTTTAAACCATTTTCCATTACTAAATGCAACCACATTGTACACTGATAATATTAAACCAGTAGAATTTCTACCGGTGGTAAAACTTGACTTCTCCATTTTAAGTCAGAATTTAAATTCGATTGCACCGGTGGACTCCTCATAGTTTCTACATTCACATGGCATCCTAAACTCATCAAAATGCAGCACCAAACCCTCTCCCCTTAGGCTGGCCAAAACTACATGGGAGGAAAATTCATGGAATTTCAACAATTCATCACTTAATTCATGCTTAGCCATGCTTATTACATCGTTTAGGCATCAATTTCATGCATGAAACACTATGAATTCATGAAATCCCAAGCTTGGCCAAAACCCCCATTAATGGTGAAATTTGATTTAGCTTGATTTAATCCAATCTAATGCCATAAACATGTTTAGCACACTTGAATTAATCATTCTACACCATTGAAATCAAATGAAACTAAATGCATGAAGAGAGCTTACCTTTGATCGAAACTTTCCCTCCTCTTTTATCCTTGTTTTGTCACTTATTCAATGTAATTTTGGTATGGGTTGATAGAGCTTGAAGAGAGGAAGAGGTTTGTAGAAGACAATTTGTTGAGAAAGTAGGTAGTTTGTGAGTTATGGCAACTTTTCTTTTCTTTTCTCTTTTTCTTTTCCGTGGTGGCATGAGGTAGCTTGGAAGAGATGATGAATAGTGGCCAGAAATCACAAGAAGAAATATTTAGAATTCTCTAGAAGGGGGCAAAATGACCAAATTGCCCCTAGTTATGAGATTTTCGGACAAAAATGCCCTTAGGCTTCCGTAATTTTTTTAACTATGTACTTGCACTCCAAAAATTCAGATTTCATCACCAATAATTCTTATTGGATGTATTTTGATGAATCATAGTGGTTTCATCAACGCACAGTTCACCGAAATCGTGAAATTATGAAATTACCCCTATCGACCAATCGCGTAAATTTTTGATTTAACCACCGATTTGATAAATCTATTGACATAACCTAGGACTTATTTTCATGTAGAATATCATGATATTTTTACTTGGTTCAAATTCTTTTTATTTTGGGCACAATTTACGAAAATGCCAACAAGCTATGTCCTTAATCATCATTTTCTAATTTGTGAACATACTTCCCAAAAATAATGTAAATCAGGGATTTTGATCTCGAAATTTTCACCTTGGGCTTATTATATCCTCCAGGCAATATTTTATTAGTCTTATATCCATATGAGCACTTTAAAGTAAGTGGGGCTCGCATCACTATTTTACTTATAATTTACTAAACACATAGAATTTAATTGATAATTTTGCATTTAACACATGTGCAATAATAGTAGAAACGGTTCTCACATTAAAGGATTGAAGGAAGTTTGTTGGAGGATCTAAAGCATTCCATAGATCCATCACATCTGGACAGTCCCTCAAGCAGTGGGCAGTGGTCTCCTCTGTATTTCCACACCTTGGACTAAGAAGAGAAATTTGTAGTCCCTTCCCCTGCAAGTTAAAACAGGTTGGGATTTTTTTATGAGCACAACTCCACATGAAGTGTTGAATTTTTGGGGATGTGTTAGCTTTCCAAATATATTTCTATTTACCAATTTGTTTAATATCAACTTCTATAGCTTAATTATATGCTGAGCTAGTGGTAAATTCTCCTTTTTTATTTGCCTTCCAACTAATGCAATCAGGATTATTCCCTTCCATTTGAGTAGGAATCGCCATGATCTTTTGCTTGAGTTCCCTTGAAAGATCATACTTCAAGCTGTTAAAATTCCAACAGCCATGTTCAGACAACATATCTTTAACTGCCAATTTGTCATCTTGTGGCAGCCGCCAAGGGCCTTGAACCAATTTATTTAAGGGATCAAATCTTGTCTAGTTATCAAACTAAAATAGTGCTTGATTCCCATATTTGACCACACATCGAAGACCCCTCTTGATAATATCAGTTCTTTTCCTCATTCCCGACCAAATGGGTGAGCAAGTTCTTCTCTTAAACTCTCCATTCTTGAGGTATTTAGCCTTGAGGATCTTTACCCAAAGGCTATCATCGTCTGTAATCACCTTCCAACCCAACTTTGCCATATTCACTTTATTAAGAATTTTCATGTCCCTTATACCCAGGCCTCGTGCTTCTTTTGGCAAAGTAACAGTTTCCCAATTTATCATATGGATCTTTTTCCTATTTTTCGAAGATCCCCACAAAAAGCTTCCAATAATAGTATTTATCTTGTTGCAAATGCTCATTGGAAGACATGCTCCTTGCATAGAGTACATTGGAATAGCTCCAAGCACCGATTTGACCAATGTGGTTTGCCTCGTAAAAGAGAGAAGCTTCGCTTTCCATCCGGCCAACTTGTTATTTAGTTTATCAATGATGAATTAGTAGCTGGAAGCCTTTCTCGCCTTCGACATAAGCAGACCCAAATACTTTCCCAAATCATCTGTTTGAGCCATCCCTAATTTCCTACTCAAATTGTTCCTTAGCCCCTCCTTAATGTTCTTAGAAAAAATCACTAACGATTTTGAATGATTAATAGTTTGACTTGATAACTCACAGAAATTGTTAAGAACCTTTATCATGGCATTGCATGTTTCAATCGAGGCTTTTCCCATAAGAATCAAATCATCAGTGTAAAACAGATGGGAAATTTTTGGACCACCTCTTGAGAGTTGTATAGGGATCCATTTACCTTCCTCACTCTATTCAAGAATTTTTAGATATAAAAATTCAAGACAAAGAATGAAGATGTAAGGCGAAAGGGGATCTCCTTGGTGAATTCCTCTGGAAGGGAGGGTTTTTGAACTTTGTTCACCATTTACCAGTACTGTCATACTAGCCGTGGTTCTGCAAGACATCATCAATTTTATCGACTCTTGAGGAAAATTAAAGAATTTAAGCATCTTGTGGATGAAACTCCATTCCAACTTGTCATAAGCTTTCTTAAGGTCAACTTTGACTACCATATATCCAAATTTCCCCTTATTTTTCTCAGGTGCTTGTACCACCTCTTGAGCTATAATAACATTATCTTGGGCTCTTCTTCCTATGATAAAGCTCATCTGAAGTGGGTGAATGATGTGTTCCAAGAATGGCCTAATGCAATTAACAATCACCTTAAACACCTTTTTGTAAATGGTGTTACATAAGCCAATAAGCCGAAATTGATTGATGCTCTCTGGGCTATCTACCTTTGGAATTAGGCAAATAAGGCACTTATTTAAACTCTCAAGAATCCTCTTTGCCTCGAAGATACTTCTAATAAACTCTATAACTGACTTACCAATGGTATCCCAACACTTTTGGAATAAAATAGGATGTGGCCTATCTGGTCTTGGTGTCTTAAGTGGTTTCATGTCAAAAACAACCCTAAATATTTCCCCTTCCTTGATTGGGAGATTAAGGCTATCTCATTCACTGTTAGTGAGAGAGTGCCTAAATCTACTAGTAAAGTAGTCATTATTAAGACATTGCTCCATAGACGTGTTATAGAGTTGTGAGAAGTGATTGGAGATTATGTTCTTGATGCCTACCGTGTCTTGGACATTGTTTCCTGATGAATCACAAAGGAAAAGAGTTTTATTTGTTCTTTTTCTTTGAATGGTACTCATGTGATAGAATCTAATATTGTGATCCCCATCACAAATCTAGTCTACTCTAGCCTTAATAGGCTACAGTTCTTCTTCCTTCTTCAAAGTAAGTTGGTATTCCTTCTCTAAGGTATCCTCCAATTCCGAGAGCCAAGGATTTTGGGATTTCTCAAGAGCTTTTTGAATACCATCCAATCTCGCTTTGAGTCTTCTTTTCCTATGAAAAATATTTCCAAAGGAGTATTTATTCCAAACAGTGATTTTTTCTTTAAATTTTGGAATAGCCTCTAAGATATTATTATTAGTTTCTTCCCATGTAACCTTAACCACATCCTTAAACTCCAAATGGTTGAACTAGAACATTTCAAATCTAAAAGGCTTAGGTCCAAAATGTGGAACTCTAGGATTACTGTCAAGGATAACCGAATTGGGATCAGATTTGATTTTTGTTAGATGAAAGATCGTAAAGCTCGAAAAAAGTAATTTCCATTTGCTATTGGCCCAGGCACGATTTAGTCGTTCCCTAATGATTTAACCTAGATGATTTTATTGGTCCAAGTAAACTTATGACCAATAAAGCTATGGTCGAGCATTCCATATCATTCATACAGTCTTGCAATAAACGAGCCTTGTATCTATTAATAGGTCGACCACCCAACTTTTTCGAGTCAGAAAAAACTTCGTTAAAGTCTCCCATCATCAACCAAGGAAGTTAGTGCTCATTAGCAAACTCAGTAGGTTCTCTCCACAGAATTCTTCTCATTTCAAACTTTGGTCTAGCATAAATAGCCGAAAGGATCCAGGAATTATAAACATTTGAATGAGAGCTAGAAGCATTAAAGGATAAAGGGTTAGAACAAACCTAGATAGAAGCGTGAATCACCTGGGGTGTGTGATGGATCACTGTAATCTTGACTTCTATGGTATGCCATAAGAGCCAAATTCCTCCGAAGAAGCCCTTAGCATCAACTTTAAAGCTTCCATCAAAGCCAAGAGAAGAACATACATTTTCCACTCTTGACCCAGATCTTCTTATCTTCGTGATGATAACAAAACTTGGATTATTAAAATGAATTAAATCCATGAACGATCTTCGAAATTCTGGGCTTCCCGCCCCCTAGCATTCCACAAGAGACCACACATTGGGCCAAAATCAGGTGTCGGTTGATTCAGTAGCCAGTCGGCTAAGTTTGGAAGAGCTCTTACCTCCCCTATCCGCGTCTTGCATATCAAATTCGGAGTAAGATAGCTTTGCGGCTGCAGCACCATTGTGTGTTCTGGTGTTCTCCGTCCAAACGCTCTAATTGATTTCAAGACCATTGTTACTAGGTTGTTCGTTGGTTTGGAGGTAATCAGGGTGGCTTCCTTGACCTCCTCTGTCACCTTTATTATCCTTGCTGTGTCTAGCATTACTTGCTCCAGTGAAATGTGCTGAAGAGGGGGCAGAACTTCCACTTGTTTTGGGGCTATCCTTGGTGTTGTTTCCAGTAGCAATTGTATATGAGGCAATAAATCCGGGATGTTGATGGCCAGTGCCGTGTTGTTCCAAGCCTTCACTATTTCTTCCTCCTCTCAGCCACTCTCCTGTGGTTTGTTTAAAATTAGCAGTTCTAATGCTTCCTTCAGCCATATTACTTTTCCCTCTAGAAACAAAACCATCAGATCCAGCTTTTTGAACATTTCCCAATACTTTTCCATTTTTCTTCGCCGATTGCACTTTCTTTATCTCTTACCTCTTCAGTCTTGTTTTAGGCAATAACCAGCTTTTGCTGGCTATTAAAATTAAAAGTTTTTAGTTCATCCATCTAGTTAAAAGCCAACGAGATATTACTCTTTTCTCTGTTCAGTACTTGAGTGGATTCCTTTTGAGATTATGGCCTTGGCAAAACTAGACATGTCTTAGAGCTTTGTCCCATCTTTGACTTATTCTGACTACTTGCCCGTTGAGCCACCTCCATCACGTGGTCTATAATTTTTCCTTTTCCCTTATTATGTGGGCTTTTGGGTCAACTTTCAGGTCGTTTTTACCTGCTTTCAGTTCTTTTCCATTCCTTGGTTTTCTTCTAGATACCAACATCCATGGTCTGTATCCCTCATCCCTCTTACTATTTTCTTCTAACATGGATTTGTTTTCTTTGGAAGCCTCATGAGAAGGTGGAGCTTCAGTTTGGTTTTCTTTCTCAGCCATGCAATGTTCCTTATGGTGGTCGATAATTCCGCAAGAAAAACACAAGTTGACACCTTTGTAAAGCACATTTTGGATGATGTTTCCAATTCTGATTTTTGGTATAAGGGGTCTATCAAAGTCAACTTGTATGCATATTCTCGCATACCTCCCTTAAGAATTCTTCTCTATATATGTATCAATTTTTAAAGTAAACCCAATTGATTTCCAATTCTCTGAAGGATAAGTTTATCAAAATATTCAATGTGTAAGCCAAGTAATCTAACCCAAACTGCCGTGGTTGAGGAAGATGAACAAGAACTAGGAATAAAGCCTAGTTCCCACACACGCGTGGTTAGATAATAAGGGCTGACAAACCATGGCCCTCCATTTAAGACCTTATGAAAGTCTTCAAGATATATAAATCGGAAAAGGAAGAAATCATGCTCAAGATCCACACAGTCCATTGCCCCTATTGATTTCCATTGAGCTTTCACACGAGGAAACAAGAAATTGTAGCCCATAGTTTTGCCAAAGGTCTTGACAATGACTGCATTCTTCCATGGTTGTCTGATTCTGTTTTTTTCCTCCTTAGAAAGCAGAATAGTAGAATGTCGTCTATTTCATCAGACTCAATGAAGGATGGAGAATTAATGAAGGAAAGTTTGAATTATCTTGACTTCCCATGAGAGTATTTTTATATGAGAAATTACTGTTTGGTTTGTCTTGCATTTTCTGATCCGATTGCTTGAAATCACCATTTTTGGGCCTTTTCACACTTCGCTTCATGAGATCTTCTTCTTTAGAGCATTTTTGAACGTTAGAGTTTTCCATCTTTTTCCTTTCCTCCAAATTCTTTGAAATCAACCCTTTTCACTAAATTCCAATGTTTTGAGAATTGAAAAGGTTTTTTTTTTCATTTCAACACCCATAAAAGTTTTTGCACAGTGCTAGATCAATAATAACGATTGATGATATATTAAATTGGAGAATTTCAACTGAAAATCCTTTCAAGTATTTATGCAGTAACAAATCTAAAGCCATGAGATTTAGTTTCAAGAAAATTGAATAGAAACCTTTAAAACTAAAAGTAAAAGGAATGGAAAATAAAATTAATTGTTAACATTATTTTAAGGATACAATTGTCTTGAAATTTTAGTTGTTAAAATTTAAACCGGAGTTTTGTATGGGTAATTACTACCTATGTATTTATATAATTGACTTATTAATTTTATGAGAAATATCATTCTAAGTGTCAAAAGCATTAATTGATATTTAATTTTATTTTTTTAAATCTATTCATATTCTATTTTTTTTTGTGTAAGCCCGGGTATCTTCATCCATTTTACGGTCTGAGATTAATTCTGTTCAGGCCAGGAGTGATAAACGGTAAAGCCCTTACAATAGTGGGAACTCTAAGACTCGAACCTTGTCCAAGTACATGGGGAAGAAGTCCACTTTCACTTCTTCCAGCCACTTGTTGGTAATCTGTTCATATTCTATTAATTATTAAATTTTAATTGAAGAAATATATCTATTAATGACTTCATTAAGACATTCACATATTTTGTACCGTTATTTATTTCTTTGTTATGTTTTTATATTGGGGTAATCAATCCGTACAAGTATTTAATTGACTAAAATATTAAAAAAGTTCCTTAATTTTGTTCCTATGTTTACAATGGAATATGGATAGACTACTTACTATAATTATATCTCGAATTTAATGTTAGTAATGAATATGAACGATATATAAACAAATTATGCAAAACCAACAACTGATTGGCGTGAGTGGCTAGCGGCTCTCGTCCCTTAAGTAAGGCCAGGGTTCGAATCCTGACTTGTGTATGGAGTGCTAGTGTTGGGAGGGGGACTGCCTAACCATGCTCTGCTTCTCCCGACTCCGGATTAATCACTGAAGGTGGATACCGGGGGGTTTTCGACCAAAAAAATAAACAACTTATGCAAAGTTAGTACTGAAAACAAACCATATATATATATATATATATATATATATATATATATATATATATATATACACACACACACGACTAAATGATTGATTATTAAATAAATGTTAAAATTTTAAAATCTCTTTGTCTTAAGTAGATAAAATATATGGAGTAAATGCATTACTTTTTCATGTTAAAATTTTGATTTTAAAAACTTAAAATTTCGTTTATTAGCTTATACCTTTTCTTCTTTGAACAAAAAATATAATATGTAAAAACAAAAAAAAAATACAAACTATTATTTTAAAAATTAATAATTAAAAATTGTTCATTTAAATATATAAGCAGTTCATATATATAAGATTAATATCCAATACACTGTCAATGGAGTATTTTGATTCCACAAACTGTGTTAAGATGATGACACATATCTTTTAAAACTATTAAGAAAATAAAAAATAAATAAATTAAAACATGTGTCATCATTTTAACCTTGCTTGTAGAGTCAAAAAATTTCATTGATGGTATATTAGATATAAAATCAACAACTCGTAGCAAGGCAGGAGCATTGTTACTAACAACTAATAATATTAATCTATAGGGACATTCACATTTTGTAAGGATAAAAAAGAAAAAATGGATTATTATTAGATAATAAACTCATAAAAGAAAGAGCAAAGGCCAAAGAGCATAAAAGAAAAAGTACTGTTAAGTCAAACATTCACATTAATCCATAGATATTGGAAAGAATTAAAAGTTGATTAGGAAATAATAAAGGGACTAAGAAATGCTGATTGAACAAACCATTAAGCTAAAATTCTTTATTATGAATGAATGTTCGATTTAGACAGGAAACTGAGGAGTGAAATATCTGTGTGGTACATTGAGCTGGAGAATATCTTCCTTATCTTCTCCTGGCCACTATGAATTATAAGTCTTAATAGCCCAATTTAAGCTCAATTTTTTTTGCACAAAACGAATATAAGCCATCATTGTTTTATTGTATAAAAATCAGTTCATAAATTTTTATTTTACTGTAAATAAATCTTTAACTATTCAAAATCATGCAATTAAGTCCAAATCTGTTAAATGACACTAACTTCCGTTAATATTACACACGTAGCATGCCATGTGGCAACTAACTAAGTTATCTTCGTCAGCTTCCACTTAAGGTGTCATAACGGCAATTAGAATTATTCAACAGATTTGGATTAACTGTATGATTTTGAAAGATTGAGAGTTTATTTATAATAAAATAACATATTATGAACTAATTTTCACGCGATAAAATATTGAAAGCTTAATTCCGTTTTATGCATATATTGAAGGTACATTTAACTATGAAGCCTAAGTTTTTTCATCAAACAAACGTTATTCCAACTTAAGCAATGTAGTGAAATAAATAGATGGCATTGGCCCTATTCTTCTCTCCTTTTGTACTTGCCTTGGAGAAACAACAGGCTGCTTGCAATTGCTCCTGAAGCTGAATTCTGCAGCATCTGGTACACAATTTCATTGCTCAGGCGTGATTAGGGGATGGTAATGTGCAACTGTACATGCCGCATGTGACGTGGAATGCAGAAGAACAGCAAAATGGAACGATGATCATCGATCAACTCCGCAAAAAATCCATTTAATTTACCAAACATGGTACATTTACATGAGCATACTTTAGTCTGTTTCGACTAAGTACAAAAAGAACACTGTTGTACAAGTTACAAAACAGCAAGCTTCTAAACCCAAAAATAGAATAGAATGAATAAAATTTTACAAATTCCTTTTGCTTCAATGTTTAAACACTCCGGTCATTGAACGGAGGATTAAAGGTCATAGTTATAGGAGTTGAGGTTCCTGAACACAGGGTTGAATTTTCTAGGTTGTCTGAGCTGGAGAAAGCATTATAAGATGTATCCTTGGGTTCTGCCTTGGCATTCCCAGCACTTCGCACTTTGAGGTCCATAAAATCAGAAATTAAGCCCGGCTTTGTTATCTTGCGCTCATCAACATCCTTCTCCCCGGTTAGCATCTTGACCACAGATGACATAGACGGACGGAGTTTAGGAGTATCTTGGGTGCAAAGAAGACCAATTTTGAGGAACCTAACAGCCTCCTCCGCATCAAAATCACCATTCAACGCTGAGTCTACCAACACAACCAGCTCCCTTCGCTCATAAAGGTCCCATGTCTGCGACAAGAGATCAGTATATGTCATCAACCCCAAACCTTTCCAATATGTAAATTGCAGAATTTCAAAACAAGTTTTCTGATATTGAAGACATTGACACTACTTTCATGCATCATGGAAAGGAAGTGTCATGACTGGTAACTCACAGGTCAAGCTCCATTATTAAATAATTGCAATAAACAAAATTTTCAATATAATGGAAAAGACTCAAATGCATACCCGTTCTAGGACATATTGTTCTCCTAGAGGTAACTTTGTATTTGTGTTACATCTTCCACTGACTATTTCTGTGAGGAGAACACCAAAACCATAAATATCTGCTTTTTTTGTCAACTGCCCCCTTATTGCATACTCTGGTGCCAAATAGCCTCTAAAATAGCAAATAAAATGTTAATGACAGCTCATATTTGTTGAAAGCATAAAAGGTTGAAGAGAAAGGCAAAATTTTGATTCATGAGAAAATATGCACTGAAATTCAATCCTACAGCATGGCATCTGCTTAACTTAATAAATCTAACAACAGCTAGCCTCAAAGATCCTACGCTTAATAACAGGACAAGCACAGATTACTAGAAAATAGAACCTAGTTTGAAAGAAGACTTAATCAACATAATCAATAAAGTCCTCTTGTACTACATATCATCATAACTTTGCACAAATGATTATCTAAACAGGAATTTTTCCTTTCTCCATCAGCTTTCTTGAAAATTCCACAAAGGATAGTTTCAGAAACCTAAAACCTTTTAAGATGAAAGTGAATAATCAAATGATGTTTGTAGATTTTTACTGCCATAGGAGAAAATATTATCCATTAATTACCGAACTCAGAATAATGAACCCAATCTATGACAATAAAGCGGAATTTAAAGCAGAAATTCCAATAAAAAAATTGATAATTTTTGTTTAATTATTGCTTTTAAGTTAACACCAATACTTAGAAGACTTGGATGATAATATCATATTCCGTGCTACTTCAAAACTAAAAATATATTTGAAGGTATTGTTAAACTTGAACGAGTAACAGGAAAATTGGAGCCTTACATTGTTCCAGCCACACGAGTGCTGACGTGAGTCAAGTTTTCTGGGATGAGCTTTGCCAGGCCAAAATCTGATATTTTGGGCGTTAGGTCTCTGTCAAGAAGAATATTGCTTGCTTTGATATCTCTGTGAACAATGTACGGCTTTACTTCCTCATGAAGATAAGCAAGCCCACGTGCAATTCCTATGCATATTTTAGACCGTGTTTTCCAATTAAACTGAATATTACTGCGACCACTACCTGTAAAAAGAAAGGTTTTAATTTCTCTCAGTTTCAATGTGATTTAAACTTTATTAGGCAAGCACAATGTGAATCTGTTAAATGAGATACATCATATACAACAGCACTTCTTCTCTGGTTAAGTTTTTAAATAATGCAGGATTCCTTAAAAAAGAAAAAGAAAAATAAGTACTCCTACTATCCCAAATAGCTGTTCTCTTTGAAAATGTTCAAGAACAAAAAAGCACTTAAATACAGTAATACTAAATAGTATTGACAAAATAATCAAACTTTGCCTTTCATATATGGGGTACCTATTACTCTTTGGCTTTGCTTGGTAAGAAGGATGGAAAGAGGTAAGGATAGAAAATTTACTAATCAATGGTTAGGTTTTATAAAAACTTTCCTATTTTGTAGCTTAACCATCAGATTAACAAATTTTCTTTCCGCAAGCAAAGCCTTCATTTTTCCTTTGTAAGTAGTTCATGTAATGAGAGGCATAGCTTGATGATGGGTGTTTCATAATACTTATTAAATTTTAGTTTTGCACAGCTTTTTTAGGACATCTTGATTAAAAGTGAGAACAGTCATCTCAGCAAAATGTGGAGTAAAAATATATAGTTCTACGATGGAAGTACTACTGTGGTTATGAGCAATAGCCTCAATAAACAATAAACTGAACTTCCAACTGTAGAAAAAAATTAACAAATTACCAAGAAGAGTCTGGGCAAGGCTATTATTCTCAAGGTAGTTGTAGACCAAGATTCTGTGATTATCTTCTACACAACAGCCATAGAGCTTGACTAAATTTTCATGCTCTATTTCTGAGATCACCTTAATCTCTGTCACAAATTCACTCACTCCCTGTCTTGATTCAGCTGAAAGAACTTTTATAGCAGCAATCTTCCCATTTTTAAGCCTCCCCTGAAAATTCATAATGATAGTTAAGGAGGTTCCTTTTGCAGAATGACATAAAGAAGACAATGGATCAAGTAAGCAATGCTCTATATAATTGTTACAGCTGTATATTAGCGTAATATTACAGCTGTATATTACCATAATTAACAGATTGTATATAGCTTAATCATAGGCTGAAATATCTAGGTTTAGTTAATAACCTACGTAATTTAGGTTTTACAATTCTGTATATATACATATCTTGTACTCCTTCCTATAATATATGAGAAATTAATCTTTTCATCTCAACAATAATGAAACAGCATATATACCTTATAGACAGAACCAAAGCCTCCTTCTCCAATTTTATTGGCAGGGCTAAAATCTTCAGTAGCAATTCTTAATTCTCTGTATGTGTATAATTTTACATTGTAACCGTCAAATTCTGTTCATAAAAAAGGAATGAAGATTAGAAGTTTTCCTATTAATCTTGTTTTAGGCAGAATAATATGGTTGGTTTATCATAAACTGTAACTAAGGAGTTGCCAGAAGCAAAGAGTTTTTTTCAAAACAAGCTGAACTAAATGAGATCATGGCAATATAAAATATACCAAGTGCAAAGTTGGAAGAGTAGAAATTGAAGGTCAAGAAACTTCTACAAGTTAGCATTATGGTGCATAGGTTCTATTATATTATATTGACAGAATTAGAACAGCTGGATGCATGAAGAATCAAAACTGGAATATTCAGTGATTTTAGGAGCACTCCATGATTCATGTTGCTGAAGAAACAATATTTGCAAAATGATTTGCTGAAATAATAATGATTGAATAAAAAATAAGAATGTTTAAGTTGATATTAGAAAGGATAGTACTATTTGTTTCTTTTAAATAAATTAAAAACAAAAAAAGAGATGAAATAACTTGTAAAAGATGCACAATAAATGCAGGACAAAACTATGTAAAATATTTGCACACATGCTACAAAGACTTAGTGATGTACCGATTTAAAGAAAGTTAGTTAACGTGAAGTCAGTAGAGGTAGAGCAAATCAAATTGCTTGATGTACATAGAGGGCAGAATGGAGTAAATTAGTTCGTACAATGGACTTCAGTGATAAGGCTCCTTCATTTAATTGGACATGACAGTATAAATGGTTTTCTAATTATTAGAAAAAGGCTTCTGACTTACCTTCTTCAACCTCAGAATGCTGGTTGTTTGATTTATCGATACATCCACAGAATGAGAAAGAAAAACAAGTCATAACTTTATGATGCACCTTTGACCAGTTTTCTTATGTATTGAAGCAAAGTATGAGAGCAGTTCTAAGACCTGCCAAAAAACCATCAGAAAACTTAATTTCATACTCATAATTCTGTGGAATCAAATATCAAAATCATTAAACAAGGCACTGATGCAGTCATCCATTGATTGTCCATACTCGACTAGAACTAATACACGAACTTACATTGCAGCTGAGCACAGTCAAAAACATGTAGCTCTTCATCATTTAGGTTAATTTAGTACATTAGGTAATGATTTCAGGAAAATCTTCTAAATTCAGTGTATGATTCAGTTGGGATCTGGGATCATAGCATTATTTATGAATGTACTATCTTAAATTTAGATTTCTTTTCAATAATAATTTTAATTATTTTAGTATCTATAAGTTTTGCTGGGGATAGGCTGTAGCAGTGCTTCATGGATTCTATTTTGATTTAGTTGTTTTGGCCGATGTCTATTAGTGGTGCAAGGGGTTTATTCATTTTTAAGATCCAAAACCTACAATGAGTATGTCTCTCAAGTGATGAAATTCTCTATACATTTCTAATCAATACCAATTAAATAAATCTAGTAAATTCATAAAAAAACATAAGAAACTCTGTAAGTTTTGAGCAGGTAGCAACCAGCATTGCCTTCTATAATGTGCAATGTAGGGTTACCATGCTGTACTTAACACGCCATAGGTATCACAAATATTATACCTTTTGAAACATAGATTAATCAAAATCCGTAATTTGAGAAGTTAACTTTCCCACTTACTCCTTACAGCCTATAATAGACAAACTCTTTGACCTTATTCCATGAAAATAATAGAAACCAACTTTGCTCACTATATTCATACTACCTCTATAAAGTACATCTATTCACCTGAATTGGTCTGTTATGCCATCTAACGCGTCCTACAGAATGCCATGATGATCTTTACTTCAAAATTTTAGTTTTTCACACTAAGATTATAGAACATATAGACAAACTCAATAACAAAAAATGCATCACTTAGTCCATACTAACATCAAAAGTCACACATAAATTGCCAAAAGCATGTTAAATTCTGAAATTTTAGTTAATATTATGACGTCATCAGCCATGACACCAATGCCACTTTACAAAGTTTGCTTCTAATAAGGAGAACCAATAAGGCTTGCTCCTGAAACTAGATTTCTAAACCTGATCCAGTTCGTATTAATCATAACTCATTGCATATTTGTAGCAATTGACTATTTTTTTTGTTGAAAAGAAAAAAATAATAAAAGAAAAGAAAAAATTTCAATTAATAACTCAAAAAGAATAATACCACCAAAGGTGTTGTATCAAATTCCTAGCCATGCAATTAGCCACTCCTTAAACATATATAAAGACTGCTATGAGGAAAAAACATGAAATGAAAACTAGAAGCCACCTTATTTCAGCCCCAATTTGATCTTAAATGCGTAATTTATGCTCATTTCACCATTAAACATAAAGCAAAAAAAAAATCTATGCCGGAAAAATTCCTAAAATAGAAAAATAAAACGACCCATGTAAAACCAGTAAAACTTATGAACCGATCAAACCACGTTGAAGTATAACAACTACATGCTTCAATAAGAAAAAGAGACAAGAAACAGAACCCATAATGAAAACTGATAGATAAGCAGCCTATTAGCTAAAGATCACGAAAACAAAGTAAAATAAATAAAACCCATACAGGAAAATTAATTGATCAAACAAATAAAGTTCAAGCTATTAACTACATGGTTAAATAAAAAGAAAAAGAAAACCAGAAAGAAAATTGATAGATAATCAGCCAAACAGCTAAAGAAAAAGAAAAGCAAGTAACCCAGACGGGAAAATTGAACTGACCTGAAAAGCTAACACAGGGCAGCAAAAGGAAATCTTGGAAGAAGTTAATGTGGAGAAGGAAGACAATTAAGAAAGAAAGAATTCAACGTATGCAGGTTTTGAAGTGTTGAGGTATTAGTAGTTGCCCAAAACTGACTTCTCAGATTTTATGTTTTCACCATAAACTGCTTAATTCAAAGATCATTTTATTTTTCCAGCAGGAAACAGGAAAGAAAGAAGAACCGCTGTTGCTGGGGCGTAAATGTCAACTCAACTCAACTCGGCAGAAACGGACTCGGTCAACTACGTGTATAACCAAAAAAAAAATCATTTTCAATCACCATTTTGCTCACTTGGTTCTTGACTTTTCAAGTCTTAAATAAAGCGCTGTTTTAAAAATAGCAAAATGCTATTTTAAAAATAAAATAAAATAAAAACAATTTTCACGTTTTGTCTTCATTAAAATTTTTTATTACTTTGACTGGTTCATGCATTTTAAAATTTTTTTACAAAAATCGATTAATAAAAAGAATTAGATTAATTCGTGTGAATATATGCTAGTAGTGTATGTACACATTTAATTTTATCCAAGATTTTTAAATTGGGATTGAAAATTTTTCATTGAGTGTCAAATCTTTGGGATTTTATCTTTTGAACTTCAAATCATGTTTGGATTAAATATCTATTTTTGGGTTTTGTTAGGCTCTAGATTTGGTTTATGGCTTGCTTATTTTTATTTTTTTAAAAATAAAAAATAAGGAAAAAGGGAAAAGAAAGAGAAGAAGGAGACTAGGATGCAAATTTTGCTTGAGATTATTTAGCAAATTTTAATTGCAGTTGGATTGAATTTCCTAGTTATTTTTAAATTAGACTAAGACCTCGAATGTCACTTGAAACATGATTTTTAAAATAAATTTAGAAAAAACTTATGATCAAGTTGATAGGGAGTTTTTGAGATGGGTACTCCAAGACATTGGCCTGCCTCAATCACTCATTGATTTAATTATGTTCTCTGTAACTTCGATAGAAATGTTTTTCTTTTTTTTTGGTTACATAAATGAATTTTCTTTGAAATGGGGGAGATGATAGAAAACTTTAAGCCTACAAGAGATTTGAGATAGGAAGACCCTCTTTCACCCTATTTATTTGTGCTTTGTCTTCAAAAATTCTCTGACATCATTGAACAGAGTGTGAACATGGATGTGTGGCAACTAGGTTCCTTATCTAGGGGGTGGACCTACCCTCTCTCATATCTTTTTTGTAGATGATCTCATTTTATTTGGGAGAGCCACATCTCAACAAGGGCAAGTGATGATGAATTGTTTAAAAATTTTTTGTGATCTTTCAAGACAAAAGGTAAATTTTGATAAGTCAAAACTCTTTATGTCTCGAAATGTCTATTATAATGTTATTGCTAGCATTCAAATGATCACAAGTATGGCACATTGTATCGACTTCAAGAATTACTTCGGAGTCCCTATTATCATGGGAAGAAAGAAGCGGTTGCACTATCAAACACTCTTGGATAAAGTCAAAAATGGATTGGCTTGTTGGAAATCTCAGCAACTTTCGTTTGCAGGAAGAATTACTTTGATCCAATCGGTGATAAACACTATAGCCACTTACACCATGCAAACAGCCAGGATACCTATCTCGGTATTTAAAGAAATTGGTAAGTTAAACCGAGATTTCTTATGGGGATCTAGTGAAGCAAAGAGGAGAGTTCCTTTGATTAAATGGAACATAGTGTGTACTCCTAAGGTGATAGGTGGACTGGGGTTTTGAAAAACAAAAGACATGAATATTGCATTTTTAGCAAAACTAGGATGGAAGTTGGAATTCAATGATAAAGGACTGTGGGCAAGGATTCTTCGAACAAAATACCTGAGGGAAGATTCCTTATTAAAGCTAAGGCTAAGCCTTATTGCTCTCATATATGGAGGAGTATTGTTTCTTGCAAAACTCTTCTCTTGAAAAGAATGGCCAAGAATATTAGGGATGGTTGTGATACTTCATTTTGGTTTGACAGATGGATTGGAAATAAAACTCTAGCTGAAGAGTGCCAAGGGTCAGTTCCAATAAAAACTGCAGGTGCAAGGGTTTGTGATCTCAAGCTAGCTAATGGTGATTGGGATTGGTCTAAATTGGTCTCGTTACCCCTTGATATTACTCACCTAATCTCTATCTTACCTCCCTTGTCATCTACAGCTGATACACTATATTGGGTAGCTTCTACCACGAGTGAATACTCAGTTAAATTAGCAAACCAATTGCTATTGGGACTTTCTGTGACAAGTTTTCCACGGAAGACTACCCGGGAGCTAAAGGTACCACCTCAGGCTAAACATTTTGCTTGGTTGATTGCTTAGAATCGAATCCTCGCCAAAGAAGCTTGGTTTAGACGTAAGCTTGTGAATGATACATGTAGACATCAAATTTTGTTGGGTTCAATAAATGTTTTTATTTGGAATAATAAAGTTTATTTTTTATTTGAATCACATAAGTTTTTAAGAAGCTTGTCACCAAGGCCCAAAGTCCACTTGAGTCTTGGGTTATGAGTTTTGATTGGTCTATGAGTTTAAGGCCCAATTTCTTTTCTGGTCCATGTCTTTTATTTTATTTTATTTTCAATTTATTTTTATAAAGTTGCAAATTAATCTAAACAATTAAAAAACAAAATTCAAGAAAAAAACAAAAAAGGAAAAATTCAAAAAAAGAAAAAACTGAAAACGGAAAGAGTTAGTGCCTTGCACAGCACCAACTCTTGCCGCCTTCCACGGCCACTCTCCCTAGGCTGTCTGATTCAGCCACCTGCCACCTCATCCCCATAACAGCAAGTTCTCATCCCTGTAATAGTCATCTTCGCGATCGAAGCGGGCTAAAAAAATCCTTTGGATTAAAAAATGAAAAGGGGACAAAAAGATAGATCCTGAGGAGCTTAAAACTCAAATGAATTCTACTGAAAAAAAAAAAGAGATTTTCTGCCTTCTCTCACTGGAGCAGCCTGAAATTGCTTCACCATCTTGCATTCGACCACCCCAAGCGAGATCTTCCCTGTCTCACCACCTAGCTCCACCAACCTTTCACAGCCCATTCGACCACCAATCCCACTTCAACCCTTGAACACCACCATTCAAACAACCTCCTACCACCGTGATATACACCACAACCGGCTCCATCACTTTCCACCATTAAACACAGACCCGAGCACCTTCTACACAGCCTTAATCCCACAACCAAATACTTCAAAAAAAAAATCAAAATTCTCATTCCCTTTTGAGAAGTCTCATCAAACAACAAAAAAAAAAAACTCAAGCACCATAATAGCTAGAGGTGGCAAACGGGCGGGTTCCGGTTCGGATTTTTTTGGTTACGGGCTTTTTCGGTTGAGGGTTTTCTTGGTTGCGGGTTTTTTCGGTCTCGGGTTTTCTCGGTTGCGGGTTTTTTCGGTCTCGGGTTTTCTCGGTTGCGGGTTTTCTCGATTTCGGGTTTTTTCGATTATGGGTTTTCTCGGTTTCGATCCGGTTTTAATCGGGCGAGCTTAGCGGGCTTAGTTAAATTATTTTAAAATTTTATAAATTATAAATATTTTATAATTTTGAATGTAATAATTAATTTAATTTTATATAGTTAAATAAAAATATAATAGAAATGCTAAATGAAAGTTAAAATTTAATAAATGGGAATTGTATAATATATATGTATATATTGAGAAATTTGGTTGGGATGATTTTGAAAACATTGGGAGTGGACCAATGAAGAATATAGTTATCTACAATAATAAAAGAGAACATATCATCTATAATTATTACATTATAATTAATTAATCAAAATTTAAAGTCATGTGAGATCTATCAAAATAATACATAAAGTTCACACTTGTAAATGATGGACCAGTACATAATTTTTAATTATAATTGATTAATTATCGTAAAAAGAATTACAAGTAAAATACTCGAAAACGTAAAAGACATTGAAAAAGTTTTAAATATTGCATTGCATTTGCAAGAAATGATAGCACTTCTGCTATTGTAAACTTCTGCCTTGGAAGCATCTGGATTTTTGTACTAATTAATTTTTTTGTCCACAAACTCCAACTACTAAAAATCATCTTTGAATTGCCAACAACTTCTTGGCCTAGTGGTTAAAGATGAGTTGTGGCATATTATAAGTCTTGGTTTTGAATCCAACACCCTCATCCTCAGTTATTTAATATTTCCCTTGTAATAAAAAAAATCATCTTTGAATTTCGATTATAATTAAAATGATTATAATAGACATTACATTATATTAGACTTAATAATTTGTGTATATATATATTGTATTCGTATTGCATCAAATATATTTGCATCATATAAAATATAAAAATTATTGTATTAAAATTTATATTGATATACCAAACACAATTTTTTTCTAATTTTTATCAAAAGTTGATCCAATGTCACATTCATTTTTTTTTAATTATCATATCTACATTGCATGACAGCAGATTGAGATAAAGATATTTCAAAGTTTGCTTTTGAAGTTTTTTCATGTGATTCTCAAGGGAGGGAAAAGGCATATTCCCACAGAATTTGAAATTTTCTGGTAATGTGCGAAAAGCTTGTTTGGAGGGAATTGAAAAATGAAAATCAAACAGATCTCCTTTCACACAAAACTCTCATAAATAAAATATTATTATTCATTATTTTTAATTTCTTTTGTTGTTTTGACTAAATTTATATAAATATAAATTTTTACATTTTAATGTTTTTATTACTTGATAATTATTATTTATTTTTTTTAATTTCCTATGATATTTACATTTGTTATAAAATATATAATTCTATATTAATAATTATATAAAAATTTATTTTTTAAATGAGCCAAATATATATAGTAAAACTAAAAGAAAGTGAAACTCCAAAAGTATTAGCTATACAAATAAATAACTAACAAATTATAAATAAATCACACTAAACAATTAAACATTTATATAAATAGCTTTATACTCTTAACAATAGCTTATTGAGCCATTGTGTTTTTTTTTTTGGGTCAATATTGGGTCATTGGAATTTAGATACTCTTAGTTCAATAAAATTTTTTTTTACTTTGTTTAATTAGCTTTTTTAATAATTATATTATATTTTTAATAAAATTTTAAATTTTTAAGAATCTTTTTTACATTTATTTTGTCTTTTAAATACCAACATAATTAGTAATTAAATTAAATTTAACCGCATAACTAGTTAACTGATTCTTCAATTATAATGTTGAATAAAATTATAGTATATTGTTCGCTCTACCGAGAGGGGGGGTGAATCGGTTTTTATACTAAATTTTGGCTTTTCTAAGGATTTAATTCACAAATGCAATAGAGAAAGCAATAATGAAATAAATGCAATAAGTAAAGAAGGATAAGAGAAGCAAACACAGATTTTATAGAGGTTCAGCCAATCTCTTGCCTACGTCCTCTCTCCTTGATCCTCTTGTCAAGGGGTTGATTCTACTCTTCCTTTGGAATTCTTACAAACCACTTCAAGGTGTGGTGATACCTCTTACACTTTCTCTTGATGGCTTAGAAACAACCTTCTAAGTCTATCCCCTTACAATGCAACCCTCACTCTTACAATAATAACCTCACAAGGTTTGCTCACACCTTTGAGAATCAGTAATTTGAGTGAATAGGTGAAGAACAAAGTAGTTTCCAACAAATGGAGTACAAAGAGTAAATATTTCTGCTAGGATTTCTTTCTTAAATGTATGAGAGTTTCTTCAGTGCTTGTTCTACCTCCAAACTTCATAAATGCTTCTATTTATAACCCATCAAACGATTAGAACGGTTGGTGAAGCATTTAATGCAAATCATCCCGTTGAAACCCTCAAAAACTAGCCGTTGGAGTCAGGTCTCGTGCAAAGGGATAGATCCCTTTTCAAAAAAGATCGATCCTTTTTCTCCAGAACGCTTTCCAACTCTTTCCTGGACGGCTCGAAGCATTCTGTCACTTTGGGATCGATCCCTTTACAGTAGGGATTGATCCCTTTTATCCAATACACTTTCCTGCACTTAATTTGCTGCAAAGTTTATGGCTTTTGTGATTCTAAGTCAGTTCAAAACCTTCTAGCACTTTTCTAAGAGTATTTACTGACTTTTTCAATTGAAATCGCAATCCAAGACTTTGTTAAAATAATTTCAATCATTGAGTTCATTCAAAGCAAATTTACTGGTATAAAAATCATTTTTAAGCTTACTTGAGTTTTGTCATTTTCAAAATACTTGTCAATTTAAGGCTAACAATCTCCCCCTTTTTGATATGACAAAACTTAAGGTAAATTTGCTTATATGTTTGAAAATTGAGGTTAATTTTTTTTTTTCAAAAGCATTGCTCCCCCTCAAAATTTGCTCCCCCTCAATTTAATATAAGTTTACCACATTAATTCTCCCCCTTTTTGTCATAGCAAAGGAATAAATAAGAACAAACAGAACAAAGAACATGGAGAAATGGTTAGTGGTATAGGTCAAGTTAAAGCAACAATGGGATACCAATAAGAAGCATAAGAAGCATGAGAATTGACAATGAGATAAAGAGAAACAAAGATCAACCCAATGGCATTAAAGCAAAAGTAATGTCAGAACAAGTCAGAGTCATTAGCATAAAACTTAGATAGCAAAACACACTAGCAAAAGTCTCAAGAAACAACTAGAAAACATAACTAGCTAGAAAAGACGCGTGCCACAAAGAGGAGGATCAACGCCTTGGAAAGGTCTTGTGATATTGCTCAACAAAATCTTCACGTTGCATGCGGACATCCTGAATTTCATTAAACAGGGCAGCTTGGGTGGCCTCGATGTGATCAAGCCACTGACCCACGTCATGCTGAAAGTTTCGAAGCATATGCATGATCTGGTCGAGAGAGGCTGACGTGGAGCCGGAAGGGGCAGAGAATGTGGCTGCTGCAGGTGCGTCGGCTGCGTCAGTGCCTTCTTCTTCAACTGGTGCCGGGGCATGGTCGGGAGATGCAGGCGGTCCATGACTCTTGACCCATTCGAGTGTGTCACCCACTTGACATTGATACCACCCCAGGTTATGGAGAGTGGAGAGATTGATTGTGGTGCTGGGATCCGGAAGTATACCGACCTCACATGAGCAGTCAACGCCTTCAGAGAGTAAGTAAAAGGCGAGAGGCTGAGGAAAGACAATGGTGTGGACCTTGCCACGAACAATCTTCACCCAATCATGAAGGATAAAGTGCAGGAGGTCTAGTTGATTGCCATCGGGTTCATGAATATGATGGAGCCAAAAACGATCAAGTTTGCAAAGGTGAGAATATCGGGTGCCAAGAGGGCGGAGATTCCAGGAGCTGATGATATGGAGGAAGCGTGCGAAGACAGGAAGGTCACTTGCACGATTATCGATAACGGGAAACACTAAGGAGACGTCGACATTTTCATAGGTAGAACCGTCATCAGGAAGTCTAAAGGCAAGGGAGAGGGATTGCATGGTCATTTTAATATTTTTGCCTATGACATAAGATCAAATTCCGACGACTGTACATTCATCATTGGGGTCATAGATGATGTCGGCATTGGAAAAGAAGGCGCGAATGATGTTTGGAGGGATCGGGGTGTTGATTTTGAGGAACTGGTGTAGACACCTAATTTTGTCCGAACATTTTTTTTATATATAAAAAACATAAAAATAAAAATAAATAAATAAAAGAAACAAACCAAAGGATTTGTATAAAATAAAAGAGAGTTAACTTCAATGATTTGTTGCCATAAGAAAGATAATAATAATAAAGGAAATAATCAAAGTGAAATAAAATCTGAAAATTGATTACCAAAAATAAAAAATATGAAATGGAAATAAATTTAAAAAAAAAAGAGGGAAAGTCAAACAAAATAAATGAAAAATCCCATAATCATGGGATCAATTATAAATTTTTGATTTCTTTCCATAAAAGTTTTAGGCTAAAAGTGGCTATAAAAGCCAATGAAAAGGGGAGACAACGGGGGGTCATCATCTTCATCACACGATCCGGCCGGCTCATCTTCATCTAACTGCCTCTACCATCATCATCTCTCCACCACCACTTATCTTCATCTTCATCACTGCACTGTTATATTACCGCATGAAGCGAGCCCCTGCATCGTCATCTTTGCCTTTTGCTGAGCCCATCACCCCTTTGCATTCACCGAATCACACCCTACTAGCGCCAACATTGCCTAGCATCCTTGCCTTGTTGTCTCCACACCTTGCTGCCCAGCAAACCCGGGCCATCATCATCACTGCCAAGTTTTCACCCTTTTAAGTATTGCACATCGCTCCACCATCCTCTGTCATCCTCCCCGCAACCTGTAGCCACCTCGCCCATCTCTTTGTCGCTGCTTCGAGTCTACTCCACCACAACCACCTGTCGCGCACCCCTGCTGCTGCACTTCATCGCTGCCTTGAACTGCACCGAACCTCCTTTGCTCACCCCTACAGCCCACGGTTTTGCATCACTGGAAACAGTCCTGCTAATGCAGCACTATTGCACATCGATCCACCACCGTTCGCTGTATCAAGTTGCGTGCTTGTTTACACAATACAGATCAGCCTAGCCTTGTCGCATCAACTGCTCTGTTTCTTGCACCCCGACTGTTGCTACGTCACTGCCGGTTCATCACCATCGTCGCTTTTGCTACATTGTTTATTTTCAAGCTTATTGCTATTGTGAAGGTAATAGACTATTAAATATTTGCTGAGCAAGTTCACGTGCAGCCATCATGATTTCTTTGGCTCTTGTCTTTTGCTAATTCACTTTGCATTTTTTATGTGACATCATATCATTTGTTAGTACTTTATTTATTTTCATTTTCATTAAAAATATATATAAAAAGTGTTCATGTCTCTTTTCTAAAATAAATATACGTATGCCTTAGGAAAAATATAATTTTTAATGTCTAAGAAATAGGAATTCAAATAAATAAGGATTATAGAATTTAAATAAATAAGAAATTCCGATGATAAGATTTCGAAGAAATCACAAGTAGTGATTCTTCGATAATCTTTAGGATCGAGAAAAATCCTTAGATGTTACCAGCGTATTGGAACATTTAATTGGTTTTATCTCGATTTCAAAATTCTCTAAATAAATTAATATAAAAAAATAAAAATAAATTAATCAAATATAAAATTTAAAATGAACAAATAAATAAATATAAATATGAATTATAAATAAATAAATAAAATATAAATTTAAAAGAATATCCTATGATAGGATTTCTTAGAAATCACAAGTAGTGATTCTTTGATAATCCTTAGGGTCAAAATGAAATATTTGAATATTACCAGCGTATTGGGGTATTCAAGTAATTTTAGTTCGATGAAATAAATTAATAAACAAATAATAAATAAATAAAATTTTTAAACAAATAAATAAGAGTACAAAATTGTTACAATTAACCTTCGGAAATAAATGATAATAAAACAATTAAAAATAAAATAAACAGTATAAGTTTTAAAGATTTTCCGATGATGGGATGTTATGGAATTCACAAGTAGTGATTCATAACCGATCTCTAGGTGAGAGAAATCTGCTGAATGTTACCAGCGTATTGGAATATTTAGTATGATTTTTTAATAAAAAATAAATTTTATAAAATCAATAAATTTCAAAAGCAATAATATAAATATAAAAGATAATAAAAATAAAATAATATATTTCTCATGTGCATCATATCTATTTTGATTGCATCATTTGCATCCATGAAATTTAAAAATAAGTGTGAATCTCCCAAGGATGAGATTCTATAGAAATCGCAAGTAGCGATTTTTAAGAAATCTCTAGGTGAGGAAATTATCCGAAATGCTATCAGAAGTATTGGAGTATTTCGGAATAATTTTCAATATAAAAGATTCTCATTTATTTCAAATAAAAGTAAAATTTAACACAAATAAAAATGAATTTTAATATTTCAAAATAAAAAATAAAAATGATTTTAAAATAAATGGAACTCTATTTAAATGTTTAATTAAGACCATTTTATTAAGATCAAAAGATAATACATGATTAGGTGGTACCGTTTTTTTACGGGTGCTGTGGGGGTGCTAATCCTTCCCCACGCGTAACCGAACTCCCAAACCCAAACTTTGTTTTCGCAGACCAAAAATTGTTTTTTTTATAAAACTTAATTAATTTTAAGATTTTGTTAAAAAAATAAAAGATTTTAGGTGGCCAATCACACCTAGTCAAAAAAGATTGGTGGCGACTCCGTTTGTGTTTATGTTTTCAAAATCGTCTAGCGATCGAGTCTTCGGACAAAAATCGTTACGACAGCTGGGTCCAACGATATTCATTAAACTTGGCGAGGTAAGGAAAATTAATTGATTCGAGGAAGTCGAAATCAATAGGACGCCAATGCTTAATGGGTATATTGGCAAAGTTCGCTAGAAATTTGGTTTTCTCATTAGCATGGCGAAAGCATCTATTAAAAGTGGTTGGTATGGAGGAGGAGGAGGAGGAGGAGGAGGAAGCACTGGTTTTGCGTTTTTGAGCAGTATGTTTATATTTAGGAGCCATATGGAGAATGAAAAAGATAGGAGATTTCATTGAGGACTTTTATCGAACAGGTAATAGGCACAATTGTGGGGAACTATGGATGAGTGTGTGGGAAAGATACGATCTAACCAACAGCGAAGAGCCACAATCCAAGATGCATGTAACAAATATGACAAGGAAATACGGATGAACAGCTACAAATAGTCTAAGTAGAAATCCAAGAAAAGAGACAAGTGCCCAATGAAGTGAAAAACTAGATGGAAAGGAAATAGATTCTAGATATGCAAATGGGTAGTCAAGACATGATGAAATAAACTAGAAATGCAAGAAAAATTGAATGAAAGATGTGAGAAAAACTTACAACTGAAATGTTGGGTGAACAGTAACCATGATGTGGAAGAAGAAGGAGAGAAGAAAAGAGGAAGTTTTGTCAGGAAATGAGGAGGGGAAATGAAAAAGAGAAAGAAATGAGGAAGATTGGCGAAAGAATGAAGCGATTTGGTGAGGAAATGAGTGAGATCTAGAGGATTTGGGTGAGAGGAAATGGTGAAGGGCGTTGGGAGTGAAGAGGAAGGTGAATAGTGAGAAAAGAGTGGGGGGCCGACGTTTAAAATGTAGCTTGAAGTACATTCTGTTACGAGGGGATCGATCCCCTACTGTAGAGGGCTCGATCCCTTTTAGGCAGAATGCTTCCCATCACCCAGATTTTTGGCCCAGATTTTTGGCCTGACGGACTGGAAAATCAATCCTATTTGGGAAGAATTATCTCCTCAGTCACTTGCCTCATTTGCGATGCATAAAAATGATTTGAAAACAATGAAACTTATGCATTTTTACTATCATAATATCAAAATCTGGTTGGTGCCACTTGAGATGCATGAGATGAGTTGAAAAACTGTAGAAAAAGTGCAGAAAATGGCATAAGTATGCAGAAACAATAGGTGACCATGGCTGTGATAGTGTCTTAACCATGAGAAATGGGTTATGGCTAATAACGAAAGTTTAACATGATCAAAACACCCAAAATTCAACAAATCAATCTCAAAAGGCTAGGAATATGAACAGTAACATGGTAAGTTAAGGTCTTGAGTTGCAAGTGGTAATTATATTCTTCAAATTTCTGTCTTGCAACCATCACACACCAACTTAAGCCATTCATTCAACTTCAAATCAGTTCAAGGAGCATTCATAATACCTAATTCACCTCTTAGGATGCAAAATCTCTCCTTGTCCAAGGTTTTGGTGAAGATATCAGCTAATTGGTGCAATGTATCTACATACTCTAGAATAATATCCCCTTTTTGCACATGATCTCGTATAAAATGATGTCTAATCTCAATGTACTTGGTTCTAGAGTGTTGGATGGGATTTCTTGTAAGGTTGATAGCACTAGTGTTGTCACACTTGATGGGAACTTGATTCATTTCTATTCCATAGTCTCTCATTTGTTGTTTAGTCCACAAAACTTGAGCACAGCAACTTCCGGAATCTATATATTCAGCCTCAGTTGTGGATTGAGCTACGCTATTTTGTTTCTTAGAGAACCATGAAATAAGCCTACTTCCTAAGAATTGACATGTTCCCGATGTGCTTTTCCTATCCACTTTGCATCCACCAAAATCCGTTTCGGAATAAGCATGGAGATCAAGTGTAGAATCTTTAGGATACCAAAGTCCTAAGGAAGAAGTGTCTTTGAGGTATCTAAGGATTCCTTTTACTGCTTGTAGGTGTGATTCTCTAGGAGATGACTGAAATCTAGCACACAAGCATACACTAAACATAATATCGAGTCTACTAGCAGTTAAATATAGCAATGAGCCAATCATAGACCTATATAGTTTAGTGTTTACACACTTTCCTCCTTCATCCTTATCAAGCTTGATATTTGTGCTCATAGGTGTAGAATAAGGTTTAGACTCATCCATTCCAAATCTTTTGAGCAAATCTTTAGTGTACTTAGCTTGATTTATGAAAATACCTTCTTTGCATTGTTTAACTTGAAGCCCTAGAAAGAAGGTTAATTCTCCCATCATACTCATTTCAAATTCACCTTGTATTAACTTTGAGAAATTTTTACACAATGACTCATTTGTAGATCCAAAAATGATATCATCTACATAAATTTGAACCACTAAGAAGTCATTACCCTTAGATTGAATAAACAAGGTTGTGTCTACCTTTCCTCTTGTAAAACCTTTTTCGATTAAGAACTTTGTAAGTCTTTCATACTAAGCTCTAGGAGCTTGTTTTAATCCATATAAGGCTTTTGATAGTTTGAAAACATGGTTTGGAAACTTTGGATTTTCAAAATAGGGAGGTTGCTCAACATAAACCTCTTCATTTATATAACCATTTAAGAAAGCACTTTTTACATCCATTTGATATAACTTAAAATCCTTATAGCATGCAAAAGCAAGTAGCATCCTAATGGCTTCTAATCTAGCTACCGGAGCATAGGTTTCATCATAGTCTATCCCTTCTTTTTGTCTATATCCTTGTGCTACTAACCTAGCCTTGTTTCTAACAATAATGCTATTCTCATCCATCTTATTTTTGAATATCCATTTGGTTCCAATGATGGGATAATCTTTAGGTCTTTCCACTAATGTCCACACTTTGCTTCTCTCAAATTGATTTAGTTCCTCTTGCATGGCCATAATCCAATTTTCATCTTTCAAGGCCTCATCCACATTCTTTGGCTCAAATTGTGACACAAAGGCTACATATTGACATATGTTTCTATAGGTTGACCTAGTTCTAACGCCAATGTTTGGATCTCCAACAATATCATTTTCCTTCACATAACCAAGTTCTCTTGGACACCTAGATTCTTTTTCAATTATTTCTTGTTCCATGGACTCCTCATTTTTGTTAATATTAAGATCTTCTAATTGTTCTCTAACATCCTTATCTTGGGATGGATCAACTATAGGTTCATCAAAGATCTCTACTTCATCATCAAAATTGGTTCTACTAGTGATATTTGATTCATCAAAGATTACATGAATTGACTCTTCTACTACAAGTGTTCTTTTATTGAAAACTCTATAAGCCTTAGAATTTAAAGAATAACCAAGAAAAATACCTTCATCACTTTTTGCATCAAATTTTCCTAGGTTATCTTTACCATTATTCAAATCAAAACATTTACATCCAAATGGGTGAAAATAACTTATGTTAGGCCTTTTTCCTTTATAAAGCTCATAGGGAGTTTTCTTTAAAATAGGCCTTACCATAGCTCTATTTATAACATAGCAAGCAGTATTTATTGCTTCAGCCCAAAAATATTTAGGTAAGTTATTTTCACAAAGCATGGTTCTAGCCATTTCTTCTAAGGTTCTATTTCTCCTTTCAACTACCCCATTTTGTTGAGGAGTTATAGGAGCTGAAAAATTATGGCTAATACCATTTTCATTGCAAAATGTATCAAAACCAAGATTTTCAAATTCTTTTCCATGATCACTCCTAATACTAGTAATAGAGTAACCTTTTTCATTTTGAACAAGTTTTAAGAAAACAACAAATTTGTCTTAGGCTTCATTTTTCACACTTAAGAAGAACACCCAAGTGAACCTAGTGTAATCATCAATTATGACAAAATCATAGTGTTTTCCTCCTAAGCTAGTTGTCCTAGTTGGTCCAAAGAGATCTAAGTGGAGAAGTTGAAGTGATCTAGAGGTTGTAACACACTTCTTAGATTTAAATGATATTATCTTGTGTTTCCTTCTTACACATGCCTCACAAACTTTATCATTTTCAAATTGAAGCTTAGGCAAACCTACCACTAAGTCTCCTTTGACTAATTTAGATAAAACATGCATGCTAGCATGACCTAGTCTTCTATGCCATAACCACGGTTCATCTTCTCTAGTGGCCATAAAGCATACATTCTTGCTATTTATTTCATCTAAATTAACAATATAAATGTTTCCTTGTCTCTGTCCAATAAAGAGAATTTGATTAGTTTTAGCATCAACAACATTGCAACAAAAAGCATCAAAGACAACTTTAAAACCCTTGTCACACAATTGACTAATACTAAGCAAATTATGTTTTAAACCTATAACATACAAAACATTCTCAATAGTTGGGGAAGAGTTACCAATGGAGCCAATTCCTTCAATTTGTCCTTTGGAGTTGTCCCCAAATGTGACTTCTCCACCACTTTTATGCTTTAGGAACTTGAATTGGCCCTTGTCACCCATCATGTGTCTTGAGCATCCACTATCAAGGTACCAATGCTCCTTGGACTTTGCCTTGTAGCAATACTCTTCCTCCTACATACAAACACATCAAGCTTTCATCTTAGGTACCCAAATTTTCTTGGGTCCTTGAGAGTTAGTACTAATAATTTTTTATCCTTTAAGGATCCATTTCATTTTTAAGGACTCATCACTTGAATTTAAAACATGTTTAGGCACCTAAATCTTGACAGCCATTTTTCCTTTAATCATGGTCTTCCTAGAAGTGCATGCTTGTGAAAAATGTCCTAGTTTATTACATAATGTGCACAAAACAAATTTTCTAACAAATTTTCTATCTTTAACTAGGAAATTTTTTAGATGAGTTTCTTTGTTTGATGCATTATAGCCTAACCCTTCTCTATCAAAGAATGCTCTTTGGGTCTCCAACATATGATCAAGTTTTTCTTGACCCATATAAAATCTAGAAAATGAGTTTTGCAAATTAGTGTTCTTTTTGTTTAATTCTTCTATTTCTAGATTTGCATTTTCTAATTTCTTATCACATTCTAATTTAACATTCATAAGCATTTCATTTTCCTTTTTCAACTTAGAGATCATTTTCTTATATTTCAAATTCATGCATTCAAATTCATTTGCTAACTCATCAAATGCATCTTGCAATTCATCAAAAGTGTAGTCGTTAGTATCTAATGAGTTAAATGTTACCTTCTCATCTTCAAAAGCCATAAAACAAAGGTTGGCTACTTCATCTTCCACATTCTCTTCATCGGAGCAATCACTATCACTCCATGTAGCCACCATTGCCTTCTTCTTTGGTTTCTTCTCATTTTGCTTTCTATAAAGAGGACAATCAAATTTAATATGACTAGGTTTTTTGCATTCATAACAAATAATTTGGTCCTTTTCTTTCCTACTAGTTTCTCCTCTATTGAACTCTCTCTTAGGAGGTCGCTTAGAGTTTCCACTAGCTCTCATCCTCATGAATTTGTTGAATATCTTGGCGAACATAGCCATTTCTAAATCCTCATCATCACCACTTTCATCACGATCGTCCTTTGATTCCTCAATTGTGGTGGACTTTAGAGCTACTCCAACTTTCTTTGGGGGATCTTGATTTCTCTTAATTTTCATCTCATAAGTAAGTAAAGATCCCATAAGTTCATCTAATGAGAGTGTATGAGGATCCTTGGATTCCTCAATAGCAGTGACTTTAGCTTCCCATGATTTAGGTAAGATATTGAGTATCTTTTTCACCATTTCTACATTAGAGTATGTTTTTCCTAAGGCTTTAAGACCATTTATGATGTCAGTAAACCTAGTAAACATGTCACTAATTGACTCATCATTCTTCATTCTAAACATTTCATAGTCTTGAGTGAGCATGCCTACTTTTGTTTCGTTGACTTGTGTGGTTCCCTCATGTGTGATGGCTAGTTTATCCCAAATTTGTTTAGCATTCTCACATTGTGAAACTCGATTATATTCATTTGGTCTTAGCGCACAAAATAATGTGTGCATTGCCTTAGCATTTAGTTGTGCCATTCTAATATCGGTAGTATCCCCTTCATCCTCTTTCTTTGGCACATCCTCCCCATCTACTTTCTTAATAGGGATAAAAGGACCTTTAACTATAATCCTTCACACTTCATAATCATTAGGTTGAATGAATAACATCATCCTAGTCTTCCAATAAGCATAATTTTCACCATTGAAGAGTGGTGGTCTAACCGTAGAGTGTCCCTCTCCTACCAAAGGTGTAGATACACTAGTTTGAGCCATCTAGATCGTTTTACTCGAAGGGAATTACTCTTAATCGATTCTCAAGTCCAAACTCTGATACCAATTGTTAACTCTGATACCAATTGTTGGCTCTACCGAGAGGGGGAGTGAATCGGTTTTTATACTAAAATTTGGCTTTTCTAAGGATTTAATTCACAAATGCAATAGATAAAGCAATAATGAAATAAATGCAATAAGTAAAGAAGGATAAGAGAAGCAAACACAGATTTTATAGAGGTTCGGCTAATCTCTTGCCTATGTCCTCTCTCCTTGATCCTCTTGTCAAGGGGTTGATTCCACTCTTCCTTTGGAATTCTTACAAACCACTTCAAGGTGCGGTGATACCTCTTACACTTTCTCTTGATGGCTTAGAAACAACCTTCTAAGTCTATCCCCTTACAATACAACCCTCACTCTTACAATAATAACCTCACAAGGTTTGCTCACACCTTTGAAAATTAGTAATTTGAGTGAGTAGGTGAAGAACAAAGTAGTTTCCAACAAATGGAGTACAAAGAGTAAATATTTCTGCTAGGATTTCTTTCTTGAATGTATGAGAGTTTCTTCAGTGCTTGTTCTACCTCCAAACTTCATAAATGCTTCTATTTATAATCCACCAAACGATTAGAACGGTTGGTGAAGCATTTAATGCAAATCCTCCCATTGAAACCCTCAAAAACTAGCCATTGGAGTCAGGTCTCGTGCAAAGGGATCGATCCCTTTTCAAAAAGGATCGATCCTTTTTCTCCAGAACGCTTTTCAACTCTTTCCTGGATGGCTCGAAGCATTCTGTCACTTTGGGATCGATCCCTCTACAGTAGGGATCGATCCCTTTTATCCAGTACACTTTCCTGCACTTAATTTGCTGCAAAGTTTATGGCTTTTGTGATTCTAAGTCAGTTCAAAACCTTCTAATACTTTTCTAAGAGTATTTACTGACTTTTTCAATTGAAATCGCAATCCAAGACTTTGTTAAAATAATTTCAATCATTCAGTTCATTCAAAGCAAATTTACTGGTATAAAAATCATTTTTAAGCTTACTTGAGTTTTGTCATTTTCAAAATACTTGTCAATTTAAAGCTAACATATACATTAAAAAAATAATTAATATTATGAATAATTGGTCAATTAATTATCTCAATTTTATATTTATTTTGTTTTTAGTTTGTACATAAATCATAATATAACATTATTTTTATTAAATATAATCATACTCAAACACATTAATTAATCAAATATCTCATTAAAAATTTAGAATGTTAAATTAAACAAGTTATATACACCAATTGACATTATATTATAAATAATAACATTTGATATAATGTACCAAAAAAAACATTTGATATAATGATGTAAATGGGTAATATATAATTAAGTACCCGACACAACCCGACTCTGTAATCGAATAATTGTAGGGTTCGAATAGTATTCTTATTACCCGTATCGGATTCGGGTAGTACTCTTAGGGTAAGCTATACCTGATTAACTTTTGATCAAGTAGTATCTGGTACCTAAACTTGTTCATCAATTATATGAAAGTAATCAAAATTATATGCTTGTACAAAGATTTGAACCATGGCCTCTTATATTTATTGTTATATGTTTAACCACGAGAGCTAGATTGAGAATTTGTTATATTTGTTGTAAATTTTATTTTTATTTTAACACAACTTGCAATTTAAAATTTAATGAAACATTGTTGGCCAAAAAAATAGTTTACTGAATAATAATAATAATAATAATAATAATAATAATAATAATAATAATAATAATAATAATAATAATAATAATAATAATTGTCATAACGTATTAAGTTTTAGAAAAAACCTAATAGCTAGACACAAAACTATGGAGTCGCCACCAACCATTCTAACTTAGGTGTGATTGGTCACCTATTCAAACTAAGGATAAGGCTTGGTCTACGTTCAAAGACACTAGGTTCGGGAGTACGGTTACGTGTAGGGAAGGATTAGCACCCCCACAACGCCCATCCTAAAATGGTACCAACTAGTTTTAGGTTATCTTTACAATTTGCCTTGTGTTTATATTAATTTCGATATGCTTATATATTGGGAGTATTTCTAAGATTTTTCCATCAATTTGGCTCCAATCTTAAAAATCTCCCTCACCTCAAGATGTTCAAGGAGTCTCAATTGACTTTCTTGAATTCCATCGTCGGATAAATAAAATATTTTATGAGGTTCCTTTTTTTTAATCTTATCTCTAATTTTGACTCTATATTCATTTTATAAATTTCTTAGATTTTTTTATTTTAATTATTTTTATATTCTTATTCATCTTATTTTTAAGAGAAACGTGAATTATGTTTTATTGAAAATTCACTCTTAAGCGTCCCATCAATTTGGCTCGGCTCAAAAGGAACCTCCTCACCTAGAAATTTCTAAGGAGTCTCAATTGACTTTCTTGGAATTTCATCATCGGCATAATTCATACTTATTTCTTATTTTATTGTTATTGTACTCTTGTCTTCATATCACATTTATTTATTTATTCATTTGTTTATTTATCTAATTTTTATTTATATTTATTTAAGCTTAGTCTTTATCTAATTTATATTTTTGTTCATTTTATTTATTTATATTTAGTTAATCTTAAAATAAATATGAATTATATTTTATTGAAAATTCTCCAAAAAGTATCCCATCAATTTGGCTCAACTTAAAGAAGAATCCTCTCACCTAGAAATTTCAAGGAGTCTCGATTGACTTTCTTAAAATTTCATCATCGGTACAATTCACACATATTTTATAAAATCTAATTCTCAATCTAATTCTTATTTCTTATTTATTATCTTTTTTATTTATCTATTATTTTTGTTTATGCTTAGTTAATTTTAGTCTTTACTAATTAATTTTTATTCATTTCATTTATTTTATATCTATTTAATCTTAAAATAAATATGAATTATATTTTATTGAAAATTCTCCCAAAAGTATCCCATCAATTTGGCTCAACTTAAGGAAGAATCCTCTCACCTAGAAATTTCCAAAGAGTCTCGATTAACTTTCTTGGAATTTCATCCTCGGTATAACTCATATTTATTTATTTATTATCTAGTCTTAGTAATTACTAATTATTTTCAATCTAGACTATTTCATTCTATTTAATTTTTCATCTAATTTATGTTCCCGTATTTATATTTATTTATCTATATTTATTTATATTTTGTTCATATTTAATTTACTAAGAATAAGCATGTATTATAATTTATTGAAAATTTTTCAAAAGTATCCCATCAATTTGGCTCAACTTAAGAAAGAATTTTCTCACCTAGACATTTTTAAGATGTCTCAATTGACTTTCTCTAAATGTCATCGTCGGTATAACTCATATTTATCTTTAATAATTAATTAATATTTCTTAAGGATATTTAAATTCATTTTTATGCTTTTCTAATATTCTTCTAATTGCTATAAAATAAAATAAAATAAAATACATATCACACTAAATAAATAAATAAATAAAATCTTACTAAGTCATATCGTTAATTAGATCATACAAATTAAATCATGCAAATTAATTCCTAAAACCATGTCCTTTAAACCATATCAACTAATTAAATCATATAAATTAATTTTGAAAATCACTTCTAGCATCATACAAATTACCACACCTAAATAAACTATACTTATCATGCCAATTAAATTATTAAATCCTAATTCCCTAATCAATTTAATCAAACATTATTCTAATTTATTAACTTGATTAATCATTAATCAAAAAAAAATATTATTAATCTAAATTTGAAAATCAAACAAAAAATGAAAATAATCTTAATAAAAAAATGCTCTTATTCTTTCTTTTTACCTCTTTTTTCCTCGTCTTTCTTTCTTTTCTTCTTCTCTTTTTCTCCCACGTAGCAGCTTAGCGATAGAGCCTTGGACGGTACACAGCAGCGCAGCTCGAAGGCAAAGGACGATGCAAGCTTGCACTGAAGCAACTTAGGACTTGTGGCACACAACAAAGTGATAAGGAATGCTCTCTTGTCTTCTTTTGTTGATTTCACGTGTGCTCCTTTTATTCTTTAGTAACTGCAGCCCATGTTTAACAACGATGAGCGAGAACCGGCAGCAATAGTGATGAAACTGAACAGAAACGCAGCAGCAAGGAGAATGTGCAGGGTAAGGCAACAAGACGTGGGGTAGTGCAGCAATGGTGAAGAAGGGTAGCAGGAATGGACGTGAGATGAGCAGGGGTTTGACGAAAATGATGATGATTGATTTCACGTGGAGACAATGATCGTGGAAGGTGTAATTCTGGGCAGTGGCGTGGTTAAGAGTGGACTGGAGAAGATGCAAGGTGATACTGCCTCGGTAAGATGAAGCTTCAGCAGCGAGAAAACTAGGGTGGGAGCAGCGGCTTCGATGATGGCTCGGTGATGATGTGTGCAGCAATTGGGCAGTGATCGATGATAGAGATGCGATGAAGGTGGCTGGCTGAGTAAGGATCTTCACGTTAGAACAGTGCAGTAAAGGAGGGAAGCAGGGTTGACGTGGGTTGTAGGCGTTCAGTGGTCTTCTGTTTGACGCAGGGAAACAGCAATGGTGATGGTGAAATTGCATGCATCGAAAACAAGGGAGGCACAACGATGGTGATGATCCAAAGCAAGATAGCAATGCAAAGGGGGGCGGCACAAGCAGCAAGCCTGGGGGAAGTCACAGCAACGAAAGCTGAAAATCCTTCTCATGCACTGCCGCCAGCCAGGTTTTCTCCTCTAGGGTTTTCTCTAGGGCTTTTTCTCTCTAGGTTTTTTTTTGTGTTGATTTTTCTGTGTTGTTCTCCCCTCTTTCTAGGGTTTTCTCTTCCCCTTTTCTCTATCTTTTCTCCTTTAAAACCCTAGTTTCCTTCTCCTTTTATAGACCTAGGTTTTTTCCTTTTTTTATATTTTTTTTAATTTTATTTTTGGTAATAATTGGAAATCTAGAATCAATTTTTTTTAGGAAATTTTATATTTCAAGAATCTAATCTTAAATTTAATATCAATTCCAAATTTAAATTAATTTCCAATCTTTTAATGGTTTCATTTAATTTTACTTTCCTATCAAAATTAATTTAGATTTCCTTCTTTTTTTTTATTTTATTCTATAAAAATCAAAATCAAAATCCAAATTTTATTTCTAAATCTAAATAAAAAATAAAATTTGAAAATCAATAATAAAATATATACAAACTAATTAATTAAGAATGTTTTGAAAAAGAACCGGACAAAAATGGTGTCTACAGTTGCCCCTCTTTGTACATTTGCTATGAAATAGTAATTGTGCAAAGACATAGACATCCATTTTGTCCGCGTCCATTTTATTATTTTTTCCTTTTTCAAAGTTTTTCCTCTTTTTTTGTTTTCTTCTTCTTTTTTTTTTTTGATATTTACTTATTTTAAAAGAAATTGGTTTTCATCATGAAAATGCTCCTCCGACCAGGGAGGCCCTGAAACTATTAAATTTTCTCATCTAAAAAAAAAATGCTCCTTCGACTAGGAAGGCCCTGAAACTTTAAATTTTCTCATCTCTTAATGCTCCTTCGACTAGGAAGGCCCTGAAACTTTAAATTTTCTCATCTCTTAAATGCTCCTTCGACTAGGAAGGCCCTGAAACTTTTAAATTTTCTCATCTCTTAAATGCTCCTTCGACTAGGAAGGCCCTGAAACTTTAAATTTCTCATCTTCAAAATGCTCCTTCGACTAGAAAGGCCCTGAAACTTTAAAATTTTCTCATCTCTTAATGCTCCTTCGACTAGGAAGGCCCTGAAACTTTAAAATTTTCTCATCTCTTAATGCTCCTTCGACTAGGAAGGCCTTGAAACTTTAAATTTTCTCATCTTCAAAATGCTCCTTCGACTAGGAAGGCCCTGAAACTTAAAAATTTTCTCATCTCTTAATGCTCCTTCGACTAGGAAGGCCCTGAAACTTAAAAATTTTCTCATCTCTTAATGCTCCTTCGACTAGGAAGGCCCTGAAACTTTAAATTTTCTCATCTTCAAAATGCTCCTTCGACTAGGAAGGCCCTGAAACTTAAAAATTTTCTCATCTCTAAATGCTCCTTCGACTAGGAAGGCCCTGAAACTTTTAAAATTTTTCATCTAAAATGTGTTCAATTATGCCCGGAGGTTTTACGGATTGTACCCAGAGGATTTGACGAATCATGCCTGGAGGTCTTACAGATTGTACCTGGAGGTTCTAATGAATCATGCCCGGAGGTCTTATAGATTGTACCTGGAGGTTCTAATGAATCATGCCCGGAGGTCTTATAGATTGTACCCGGAGATTTTAATGAATCAAGCCCGGAGGTCTTACAGATTGTACCCGGAGGTTTTAATGAATCAAGCCCGGAGGTTTTAATGATTGTACCCGGAGGTTTTAATGAATCATTAAGCCCGGAGGTCTTACAGATTGTACCCGGAGGTTTTAATGAATCAAGCCCGGAGGTCTTACAGATTGTACCCGGAGGCTTTGACCTTATCTCATCATTTCAATTCTATCTTCTATATCATCTTATCATTCCAGTTTCTTCTTTTTGTTATTTCCTATCACACTTTTTCATCTCATCACATCTTTCAATCCCTTTTCATTATCCCATCATATCCATAACTTTTTAATTTCCTCTTTCTTTCCAAATTTTAACATTTTTGTTTCAAAACTTCATACCCTTTTTTTTTGTCACATCTTATTCCTAATCTTTCTCACATTTTCTTACTTTTTTTTTTCTTTTTTTTTTCTTTTTTTTTAAAGATTTTCCAAATTTTTAGTCATCTAGTCTTCCAGAACCTTCTTTTTTTTCCTATTGTCTTAAAAAACAAACTCTCTCTTTTTTTTTATTTTTTTTTGTGTCAGAATGCATGTAATGGAATGCAATGTCATGAATGCAATGCAAATGATCAACAATGCCTTACCAAGTCACATCATCAGCCTACCTTATTCCTTTCTTCAAAAATTTGTCATCCTTCAATCTTCTCTTTGTCTTATCATTCAATCTTTCAATTCCTCATCATTCTTCTTTCTTCAAATTTAGCAATCTTAAAATCATTTGCCCCATCATTGTCATTCATTCAGTCTTTTTCATGCCCCACGATTCTTCTTTCTTTAAATTTAGCAATCATCAATCATTCAATCTACCTGTTGCCCTATCATCATCATTCATTTAGTTTTCTTCTTGCCTCGCAATTCTTATCAACTTAAAATTCATCAATCCAAATCGTAACAACAAAATCATCCCAAACTATTCACAAGAACACTTCACCACTTCTCATATCTTCAAGGAAATTCATGCTCTCAAATCAACCAAAGATTGCCCCAAGAATAGTCTTAAAAACATCCTCACCACACTTGATTTCTTTAAAACAAGAACTTGCCCCCATAAAATCTCAAAACTCTCATTTTTCACTTCTTCAAGTTTCTTTTTGAAAATAGAAAATTGCCCCACATAATAACTTTCCAAGGTAAAAAAACATTTGACATTTAAATCTCTTAAAAATTGGTGATTACTATTGAGAACAAATAGAATGATTTACAACTTGGTTTAATTGAATAAATGTGTTGATTTGGTGCATCAAGGATGTTTGGTTATCAAGAAAGGTTCTATTGATCAATGTCTCTTCAATCTTGCTCAACAAATGAAACAAATTCCTTGAAAATCAAATTCCTTTGTAAAAATAACTTTCACAGAACACAATCCATTTTAGCACTCTCTAATTCTTGATACGTGGACTTTAACAAATGTCAAGACTAGCTGTGATGGCTCAAATTTCGGGGTAAGGAAACCAAAGATACAAATCTAAAGTCAAGATTTCAAGGTGATCGTTTTTGAATTTCTCAAAAGGTCTTGACTGAAAGCATCACTCCTCTGGTTTTTCTTCTTTCTTGTTATTGCCTTAGCATCGTCACAAACAATGGCCTTGAGTTGTTTCAAATTTGCTCTAGACTGCCCTTTCATGGGTTTTCACCCTAGAGCTTCATTCTCTTTTTTTTTCTTTTTTTTCTTTTTTTTTATTGATTATTCTACCATGCATTTGAGAATTCAAATTTCATTCCAAACAAAATAATGATGATGGTTTCTCAAAGAAAAGCTTTTCAATACAAGCATCTTTATTTGATCAAAATGGACTTTTAAGCACGTAACGTAGGCCAAGGTTTAGGGTTTTCAAAGAATGGATAAATAGGCCCAAAATAAGTGTTTTCAAGGTTTATCGAACCAAGGATCATTTTTTCGATTGTGAACATCTGTCTTTCCCACTCTTCGAAGCACTTTTCTTTTCTTTTCCAACATTTTATTCTCATTCATTTCTTCTCTTTTTTTTTCTTTTTCTTTTTTTTTTCACATCTACGTTTTTCATTTTTTTTTCAATTTCTTGTTTTTTTTTTCATATTGATTTCCATCTTCACCTATCCTTCTTCTCACATTTGCCCCTTAATAAGGGCATCATTTTCTTGCATTTGACATAAGACCAATCACTAATGCTTCTAAAACTCCTCTGATGCATTTGCCTCTCCAATGTGGAGGGTGATCCTTGGTCAAGGTTCATTTAAAAAGAAATCGATAAGCTCAAAAGAGGTAACAAAGGGATGATTTCATTTCAGTGATAGGAATATGAAAGATGGCCATTTGTCATATCAAACATTGACACTTCTATTGAAAACCAATCCTCAAGATGAAAATTTTATTTTGCTTTTGAAATCGTTTGAATATCCCTCATGCATGGTTTCACAATCAATTTTTCCTTTTCTTTTCTTCTTTTGTTTTTTTTTTCACTCCCTTTTTTCTTCACTTCTTTTTTTTTTTCACAACTCATGCCCAGAATGTATCAACTCAACTTTATGAAGGCCTTATGCAACAATTTTCCTTATCATGGTTTAAAATAGGAAAAAGGATATCAATCAAATTAAGAATGGTCATTAAAAGATGTTGGGGTTATCAAAAGCTTGGCTCTTTTAATCATTTTGCCTTAAGACATAGCAAAAGATGGTTTGAGTTAGAAAGTTCAAGTTATGAGAAAGAATTTTGGGTTGATGTGTTTGGGACTCTTAGCTTGGCCTTAACATCTATCAAATTTCCAAATACAAAGTCCTTAAGAGAATGCTTCATGAATTGGTCCTTCAAAACAATTCAAAAGTTTTGTAAATTCATCAATCATTTCATTGCTCATTGCCTTAATGAAGATCATTGACTTCAAAAGCTCACCATGGTGAGTAAAAATGAATGAATTTCAAGCTTGTGTGTCTTTAGGGATTCCAAGTTTTCACTGAGCTGGAAAGTATACTGGAAATGCAATGGCAAGGTCTATTCATTATCAATAACAATCACCAATGTTTTCAAAATTATTTTATTTCATCTACTTGGAAAGAAAAATATGAAAAGCTTTTCAAAACAACTTGATGCAAATTTCAAGAATCTTGAGAACATCTGACATCCACAAATTACACATAGGAAACTTGGCTTACGGAGAAGCAAACTTCCATTGTTCAATAAGCTCTTGAGTTAAGGCACCACTACTGATGAGTTCTTCAACCTTTTCCTTCAATTGCCTGCACTTTTCTGTTGAATGCCCAATTGCCCCCATGTGATATTCACATTTGCTATTCGGTTCATAACTCATTGCTGCTGGGTTTGGAGCTGTTTTCAAAGGCGTAGGCACCAGATACTGGTTCTTTATTGGCAAAGGCAATAGTTTAGAAATTGGAATTGGCAACCTCTCCACACCGTTTCTTGGCCATCTTGGATTGTTTGGTAGGGCGGAGAGTGATTAAGGACAAAAGTTAGGCTGAAAACCATTTTGAGGAATTGACTGGTAAGGATATGGACAAAGATGGTGGGTTTGTTGCATGAGGTATGGGTGATATGGGGTATAACTTTCATAGTGCTTTTCATTAGTCACAGCTTGAACATCTTGACTTTCTTATTGAATGTTGCACCTCTCATTGTATTTGCCCATTCGATCTTCCCGCTTTTTATAGCATATTCGATCATCTCACCAGAGAGTACCATATCTGCAAAGTTTTTGGTGACATTTCCAATCAGTCTCTCATAGTATGGAGCCTTAAGTGCATTGACAAACAGAATTATCGTCTCTTTCTCCGTAAGGGGAGGCTGAACCTGAGCAGCAATGTCTCGCCATCTCTGAGCATATTCTCTAAAGCTTTCGGTAGCCCTCTTTTCCATATTCTGTAAGAACAATCGATCTGGTGCCATATCCTTTGCATGTTGATATTGAACTATGAAGGCCTTCGCAAGATCCTTCCATGAATGGATGCATCCTCTATCTAATTGGACATACCACCTTGCTGCGGACCCAGTAAGGCTATCTTGAAAATAGTGGATTAGTAACCTTTCATTGTGAGTATGCCCTGCCATTTTTCGACAAAACATTGTAATATGGGCCAATCGGCATTTAGTTCCATCATATTTTTCAAAGTTGGGGACTTTGAATTTCACGGGTAACACTAAATCAGGAACCAAACTCAATTTCTCCACATCAATGTTTCCATAAATAGTGCTCCCTTCGATGGCCCTCAGTCTCTCCTCTAATGTATCACACATACGATGCATCCCCTCATGAGAACCTAGTTCAATCGCTTCCCTCCTAAACTTCTATTGCTTGATGGGGTCCCCCATTTGTGGCTCCACTCTAATGTTAGTGTCTTCATCAACCCCCTTCCCTTTTGCCAAGCTCATCATCATCTCCACCATCTTGGCCATTTGTTCCTTAGTCTCTTCTTAGGCTCTGATAATCTCTTGTTACACCTTTTCAATTCCATCAATTCGTGCCAATTGCTCATTCTCCATTATTCTTGTTTGCAAACAAGTATCGTATGGATGGTTGACAATTTTGACGACCAAGCTATCTTCTCACCTTTATTACCATAGTCTAAGTCAAGAGGCCATGATACGCACATACAAACCTATGCATGAGATGCATGCTCAATTTATGTATGGCCAAAAATGTCTAAATGTATAGCTGCAATGTTCAAATGGACATGTTATGCATCACAAATTCAAAGGAAAGCCTCATGTGATGAACAGACACATTTCATCTCTTTATTTTCTTTATTTTGATTTTTTAATATTATATTTTTTTGAAAAGAAAAATTTTTCCTTCATGTGTCCTAATCCTTGGTTATCTCTACATGGTGAGTTGACGTGGCCCTAACTTAAGTTGGTCTCTTAGGTTTCTTTATATGCTTGGTTTGGATAAGTAAGAATTCTAAAGGTTCTCAAATTGTTCCTCACTATCGTCCACATAGGACTAGTAAGGCACCCAATCCTCACCCATCACAGGTTACAAACGGAAAGGTTCAATTTGAGTGGGAGTATTTCGCTAGCCATTGCGGAGGTATTACCTCACGAGAGCGTAGATACTTTACTCCCTCCTAAAAAGGACCGAGTCCGGGTCGAGGGCTTATGTATGCAAATGCAAAGTGATGTGTGTGTATGAAGGAATAATGTTTTATTTAATGTTCGTTTTCTATTAAGATCTCTTAAGCAAATTCTAATATAACCTAAAACTAAGTATTGGCCTGACTCTCTTAACTCCCCAGTGGAGTCGCCAAACTGTCATAACGTATTAAGTTTTAGAAAAAACCTAATAGCTAGACACAAAACTATGGAGTCGCCACCAACCATTCTAACTTAGGTGTGATTGGTCACCTATTCAAACTAAGGATAAGGCTTGGTCTACGTTCAAAGACACTAGGTTCGGGAGTACGGTTACGTGTAGGGAAGGATTAGCACCCCCACAACGCCCATCCTAAAATGGTACCAACTAGTTTTAGGTTATCTTTACAATTTGCCTTGTGTTTATATTAATTTCGATATGCTTATATATTGGGAGTATTTCTAAGATTTTTCCATCAATTTGGCTCCAATCTTAAAAATCTCCCTCACCTCAAGATGTTCAAGGAGTCTCAATTGACTTTCTTGAATTCCATCGTCGGATAAATAAAATATTTTATGAGGTTCCTTTTTTTTAATCTTATCTCTAATTTTGACTCTATATTCATTTTATAAATTTCTTAGATTTTTTTATTTTAATTATTTTTATATTCTTATTCATCTTATTTTTAAGAGAAACGTGAATTATGTTTTATTGAAAATTCACTCTTAAGCGTCCCATCAATTTGGCTCGGCTCAAAAGGAACCTCCTCACCTAGAAATTTCTAAGGAGTCTCAATTGACTTTCTTGGAATTTCATCATCGGCATAATTCATACTTATTTCTTATTTTATTGTTATTGTACTCTTGTCTTCATATCACATTTATTTATTTATTCATTTGTTTATTTATCTAATTTTTATTTATATTTATTTAAGCTTAGTCTTTATCTAATTTATATTTTTATTCATTTTATTTATTTATATTTAGTTAATCTTAAAATAAATATGAATTATATTTTATTGAAAATTCTCCAAAAAGTATCCCATCAATTTGGCTCAACTTAAAGAAGAATCCTCTCACCTAGAAATTTCAAGGAGTCTCGATTGACTTTCTTAAAATTTCATCATCGGTACAATTCACACATATTTTATAAAATCTAATTCTCAATCTAATTCTTATTTCTTATTTATTATCTTTTTTATTTATCTATTATTTTTGTTTATGCTTAGTTAATTTTAGTCTTTACTAATTAATTTTTATTCATTTCATTTATTTTATATCTATTTAATCTTAAAATAAATATGAATTATATTTTATTGAAAATTCTCCCAAAAGTATCCCATCAATTTGGCTCAACTTAAGGAAGAATCCTCTCACCTAGAAATTTCCAAAGAGTCTCGATTAACTTTCTTGGAATTTCATCCTCGGTATAACTCATATTTATTTATTTATTATCTAGTCTTAGTAATTACTAATTATTTTCAATCTAGACTATTTCATTCTATTTAATTTTTCATCTAATTTATGTTCCCGTATTTATATTTATTTATCTATATTTATTTATATTTTGTTCATATTTAATTTACTAAGAATAAGCATGTATTATAATTTATTGAAAATTTTTCAAAAGTATCCCATCAATTTGGCTCAACTTAAGAAAGAATTTTCTCACCTAGACATTTTTAAGATGTCTCAATTGACTTTCTCTAAATGTCATCGTCGGTATAACTCATATTTATCTTTAATAATTAATTAATATTTCTTAAGGATATTTAAATTCATTTTTATGCTTTTCTAATATTCTTCTAATTGCTATAAAATAAAATAAAATAAAATACATATCACACTAAATAAATAAATAAATAAAATCTTACTAAGTCATATCGTTAATTAGATCATACAAATTAAATCATGCAAATTAATTCCTAAAACCATGTCCTTTAAACCATATCAACTAATTAAATCATATAAATTAATTTTGAAAATCACTTCTAGCATCATACAAATTACCACACCTAAATAAACTATACTTATCATGCCAATTAAATTATTAAATCCTAATTCCCTAATCAATTTAATCAAACATTATTCTAATTTATTAACTTGATTAATCATTAATCAAAAAAAATATTATTAATCTAAATTTGAAAATCAAACAAAAAATGAAAATAATCTTAATAAAAAAATGCTCTTATTCTTTCTTTTTACCTCTTTTTTCCTCGTCTTTCTTTCTTTTCTTCTTCTCTTTTTCTCCCACGTAGCAGCTTAGCGATAGAGCCTTGGACGGTACACAGCAGCGCAGCTCGAAGGCAAAGGACGATGCAAGCTTGCACTGAAGCAACTTAGGACTTGTGGCACACAACAAAGTGATAAGGAATGCTCTCTTGTCTTCTTTTGTTGATTTCACGTGTGCTCCTTTTATTCTTTAGTAACTGCAGCCCATGTTTAACAACGATGAGCGAGAACCGGCAGCAATAGTGATGAAACTGAACAGAAACGCAGCAGCAAGGAGAATGTGCAGGGTAAGGCAACAAGACGTGGGGTAGTGCAGCAATGGTGAAGAAGGGTAGCAGGAATGGACGTGAGATGAGCAGGGGTTTGACGAAAATGATGATGATTGATTTCACGTGGAGACAATGATCGTGGAAGGTGTAATTCTGGGCAGTGGCGTGGTTAAGAGTGGACTGGAGAAGATGCAAGGTGATACTGCCTCGGTAAGATGAAGCTTCAGCAGCGAGAAAACTAGGGTGGGAGCAGCGGCTTCGATGATGGCTCGGTGATGATGTGTGCAGCAATTGGGCAGTGATCGATGATAGAGATGCGATGAAGGTGGCTGGCTGAGTAAGGATCTTCACGTTAGAACAGTGCAGTAAAGGAGGGAAGCAGGGTTGACGTGGGTTGTAGGCGTTCAGTGGTCTTCTGTTTGACGCAGGGAAACAGCAATGGTGATGGTGAAATTGCATGCATCGAAAACAAGGGAGGCACAACGATGGTGATGATCCAAAGCAAGATAGCAATGCAAAGGGGGGCGGCACAAGCAGCAAGCCTGGGGGAAGTCACAGCAACGAAAGCTGAAAATCCTTCTCATGCACTGCCGCCAGCCAGGTTTTCTCCTCTAGGGTTTTCTCTAGGGCTTTTTCTCTCTAGGTTTTTTTTTGTGTTGATTTTTCTGTGTTGTTCTCCCCTCTTTCTAGGGTTTTCTCTTCCCCTTTTCTCTATCTTTTCTCCTTTAAAACCCTAGTTTCCTTCTCCTTTTATAGACCTAGGTTTTTTCCTTTTTTTATATTTTTTTTAATTTTATTTTTGGTAATAATTGGAAATCTAGAATCAATTTTTTTTAGGAAATTTTATATTTCAAGAATCTAATCTTAAATTTAATATCAATTCCAAATTTAAATTAATTTCCAATCTTTTAATGGTTTCATTTAATTTTACTTTCCTATCAAAATTAATTTAGATTTCCTTCTTTTTTTTTTTATTCTATAAAAATCAAAATCAAAATCCAAATTTTATTTCTAAATCTAAATAAAAAATAAAATTTGAAAATCAATAATAAAATATATACAAACTAATTAATTAAGAATGTTTTGAAAAAGAACCGGACAAAAATGGTGTCTACAATAATAATAATAATAATAATAATAATAATAATAATAATAATTTATTCTTAAGATAATAAGATTTTAAAATTTTAGACATAAAGTACTAAAATTAAATTAATAGAAATTTCAAAATATGTTAAGATACAATTCATAAGATATTAATAATTTAACATATATGACATTTTATTATAATGTAAATCTTAATATATATATATATATATATATAGTATATTATGTTTATTATTTTATTTGTAACTCATTATAATAAATTTAAAAAAAACACTTTTTTGACTAAAAAAGTAGTTGAAAAGGTTAATATCTATTTAATTATCCAATATTATGATTATTAATTGATCAAGTTAAACTAAATTACATGAATATATCATAAGAGATTAAATGTTTGAAATTAAAAACAAGAGTATATTCTAAAAGCATGATAAGAAATTGGAATGAAAAATGTCTGAAATTAAAACTATAATATGCTATGAGAGATTGTTTAATTTATTCTATATTACATGGTAAGAGATTATTATAATGTAACATACAAATCATTATGATAAGATAAACATATTAATAATCTATTTTATATAATTAAGATCTTGTATAGTTGATTATATATAACATGATAAGATATTATTTTTAAAGTTATAATAACATACAAATCATTATGATAAGACGTTATTTATTAACTATATTATGTATTTTATTTGCTATCAAAAAAACTATTCCCAAATTAAGTACTAATTTTTTTTCATATTCACATTAACATAATAATATTAGATTAACATAATAATATTAGATATACACCAATTGATTGAATATCTAATTAAAATGTTAAATAATAGATATTACTAAATTAATTAATATAATGTTAGTTATTTAAATATAATTAATAATAATATTAACAAAGTATAAAAAATAAATTTTATTAAAATTAACACTTAAATAGTAATACAACTCTAATATATTATTAAATTACACTTTAATTTACTATTAGAATTATTATTTTTATCCACACTTTAATTTTACATTTAATAGATAATAAATAAATTATTTTTAATAAATACTTAATTCTATTAAAATAATACTTACACAGTTAGAGATTAAATAATTTATTCTTAAAAGATTATTATAATATAATATACAAATCATTATTATAAGATACCAAATTAGTTTATTCATGTATAAGATTATTATAATATAATAGATAATTAATTATCACTAGCTTGATTTTTTAATGTCTTTTGTTTTAAGGCTAAAAATAAAATTACCACTATAATTTTCTCTTTTAATGATACCCAAGTATAAAAAAATTGTACTTGTATTGTTTAATTTAATTACTTAACTTTTTCTAATCTTAAAAACTTGAATTTTAATTTTATGATTAAGTTTTTTTTAAATCTAAATTTAATATCTTTCTATACTTGAAACTTTAAGAAAATATAGTTTAAATTTAATTTTATTAAAAATATTTTTAATGTGTTGCACAAAATATCAAATTCAAAGTTTCAAACAAATATTGAAATCATATAATTTTTATATATTTGATTTATTATTGTATTAAAATTAAAATTTTATTATAAATAAAAATAATAAAATGTTAAAATGATTTTTATAATAAAATCAAATGTCAAAATAATAATATATTTATTATTATAAATGCAATAAGGATAATGTTAAAGATTATTTCATATCATATATTATATCATATATTATGGTATTTTAAATTAATTTAATTTAATTAAAAAGATTCAATATTTATTGTGCTGGTAATATATAATTGATAAAATTCTATAATAAATAATAATTGTTTTCTGTTAGCTTTAAATTGACATATGTATTTTGAAATGACAAAAACTTAAGTAAACTTTAATGCTTTAATTCATATTGTAAATTTGCCTTATCACACATGATTTTCTCAATACATTTCAAGTCATCATATCAAACATTAAGACCATGATTTAATGATGCATACTCTTATTGGTCTTAATACTTTGTAAATGTTTTGAATATTTTAGAAAATCACTTGATGAATTTTTAGACCATGTTTCCATTTGAGAAAGTCAAGAAAAACTCCCACAAAAATGCCAAAATGTTTTGGGTTGGATTAGGATCAAAGACCACATCATTTCTAACTCAAAAAGTGCAGGAAATCACCTTCTGGAGAGAAGGGATCGATCCCCTAAGGAAAGGGATCGATCCCCTTTTGGCAGTAAGCTCCCAATAGCTAGAAAAGGTCCCTGAAGCCCAGAATCAAGATTCTGGACAAAAGGGATCGATCCCCACTGTAGCAGGATCGATCCCTTTGCACCAGAAAGCCCCCAACGGCTAGTTTCTGTGAGACATAACGGCTAGTTTCTATTTTGGCTCCAACCAACGTCCACAAACCATCCAAGGGACTATAAATAGAGGCTTAGAAGCTAAAGGAAGGAAGAGGAACAACCAAGCAACATCTTTCATCATTTTATTCATCTTCCTCAAGCCTCAACAACAATTCAAGAGATAAAGAGTCTTCATCTTCTATCATTCATCTATTTCTTGTATTGCTTAGCACAAACTTTGTATAGACTTTTCATTGTGCTCAATTTCTGTAGTCATTTGCCTACTTAGAGGTCTTCCTTGATTACACAACTTGTTATCCAATTCAATCCTTGTAAAAAAAGGAGGTTTCTCTTTAGCCTTAGAAAAAGAGGGAGGTTTCTCTTGAGCCTTAGAAAAAGAGGGAGAAGAGGTTTCTCTTGAGCCTAGAAAAAGAGAGAGGTTTCTCTTGATCCTTGAAAAGAGGGAGTGTAACAAATTCAAGTATAGTGAATTTGGGGAAAATCCTTGGGAACGTCTCAAGGTAGAGGACGTAGGCAAGGTAGCCGAACCTCTATAAATCGATTGTGTAAATCTCTCTCTCCCTACTCTTTATTTACTTGTAATTATATTGTGTTTATTGCATTGAACTTGGATTGCATGCTTGCCTAGCCTAGAGAACTTAGAAATTATTAATATAGGCTACAGAATTTAGAGAAACCGAAAAACGGGCATAAGGTTAGTTAAGAACCGATTCACCCCCCTCTCGGTATAGCCTATAGAGCCAACAATTGGTATCAGAGCTTGGGCTCGAGATTGATTTAGACTAACCTCTATCGAGCAAAACGATCATAAATGGCTCACTTGAATGTAGGCACACCCCTATGAGAAGAGGGTCACTCATTAGTTAGACCTCTACTCTTCAATGGTGAGAATTACTCTTATTGAAAAATTAGGATGATGTTATTTGTGCAATCTAATTACTATGAAGTGTGGAGAGTAATAGTTAATGGTCCTAGAATCCCAATGAAAAAGGTAGATGGAAAAGATGTCCCTAAGGGTGAAGATGAATGGGACACAAATGACATGAGATTGGCACAACTGAATGCCAAGGCTATGCACACCCTCTTTTGTGCATTAGGTCCCAATGAGTATAATAGAGTGTCTCTATGTGAAAATGCTAAGCAAATATGGGACAAACTAGCCATCACACTTGAAGGGACAAATCAAGTTAGAGAGACCAAAGTAGGAATGCTCACACATGATTATGAGCTATTTAGGATGAAAGAAAATGAGTCCATTAGCGAAATGTTCACTAGGTTTAATGATATAATCAATGGACTTAAGGCATTAGGCAAGAGCTATTCCAATGTAGAAATGGTTAAGAAAATTTTGAATAGCTTGCCAAGGTCTTGGGAGGCAAAGGTAACCGTAATAGAAGAGTCTAAAGATCCAAATACCTTGTCTCTAGATGAACTTATGGGCTCCCTACTTACATATGAGATGAAATTGAAAAGAAATGAAGTGCCTTCAAAGAAAGTAGGGGCAGCACTTAAGTCTTCCACTCATGAGGTCATTGAAGATGATAGTGATAAGAGTGGAAATGAGGAAGAAAAAGAAATGGCAATGTTTGCCAAAAGATTCAATAGGTTCATGAGAATGAATGAGAGAGAGCAACATAAGAGACATCATAGGGGAGAGTCAAGTAGAAGAGAAAAAGACCCCTTAGTGTGTTATGAGTGTAATGAACCGGGTCATACTAAGTTAGATTGCCCCTTACTTAGGAAAGAAAAAGATAGAAAGCCTAAGAAGAAAGCATTTGTGGCTGCATGGAGCGATAGTGATAGCTCCGATGAGGAAAACGTAGATCAAGAGGTAGCTTACTCATGCTTTATGGCTATTAGTGATGATGAGGCTAGTTGTAGTTCTAGTGAAGATAATGATTATACATTTGATGAACTACAAAATGCTTTTAATGAATTAGCAAATGATTTTCAATGCATGAACTCCAAATATAAGAAAATCATTGCTAAATTGAAAATAGAAAATGAAATGCTATTAAATGCCAAACTTGAATTTGAAAAGAAATTAGAAGAGGCTAACTTAGAAATAAATGAGTTGAATAAAAAGAACTTAAATTTGCATAACTCATTTTATAGGTTTTATATGGGTCAACAAAAGCTAGATCATATGTTAGAGACCCAAAGAGCTTTCTTTGACAAAGATGGGTTAGGCTATAATGCTAAACAAAAAGAAACTCATCTAAAGAATTTCCTTGTAAGCAAAAATTCTATGCATGATACATCTCTCATATGCTCACTTTGCAATAGAATAGGACACTCCTCACAAGCATGCGCATATAGAAAAACCACATTTAGAGGAAGAGTAGTTAGAAAAATGTGGGTGCCAAAGCATGCAATAAATAATGATGAGTTGAGCTTGAAATGGATCCCAAAAGGATCAAAAATTATTTGCACTAACTTTCGAGGACCCAAGAAAATTTGGGTACCAAAGCATGCTTGAATTTGTTTGTTGTAGGAGTGTTAGAACATGGGAATGCAATGAAACAATGGAGATTAAATGCTCAACACATCCTCATGGAGTTTGCTTGTGCCAATGAGAAAAAGGAAGAGCTTGGAAATCCATCTTTAGCAAGGTGACAACAATCTCTCAAAGAATGGCTAATGGTGGATCCAACACATCATGGCAAGCACTCTCAAGCAAAGAAGTATTGTGAGCTTAAATTCTCACTCCTTAAAATTTGTGTTACATTTAAATCGTTTATGCCTTGATAATATAGTTTGTTGATGATCTTTGATGTTTTGTGAGTTGAATGATTGAACAAAAGGCATGATAAATGATTTTTGAATACTTAATGAATAGTTCTTGATGCATTGAATGAAGAGCATGTTTAATGATTTTGAAATAATTTTTGATTTTCTGCATCTTGAGCAAGTTTGATATGTGTAGATAATATATTTAGTTGCTCAAAAGTTGTCAAATATGTCATATATGCAAAATTCCATGTCATGAGCCTTAATGAAGAATATGCATATTAGAAATTATGGCATGTTGTTCACAAGATGTATGCTTTGATGATATAGGTGCTTAAAATCTATGTGAACAAGTTTGTTTTGGCATATTTGTGGTTTCCAAAGCTTTGGTTTTGACAAAATATGCTTAAATCTCAAAATGACCTCTTTTGAGGACAAAAATGCATTTTATTGTGAAAATTCTTCCAAAATTGCAAAATCTTTTGTAAAATGGTTTTTGATTCATGTTTTTCATTCATACAAGTCCAAAATCATGTTTTACAAATGTTTAAACCTTTACTTGAACTTAAATTAGTCAAAAACGAAGTTTTGATACCTCACAAGTCCAATCTTCACCCTTAGGGACATCTTTTCCATCTACCTTTTTCATTGGGATTCTAGGACCATTAACTATTACTCTCCACACTTCATAGTCATTAGATTGCACAAATAACATCATCCTAATTTTCCAATAAGAGTAATTCTCACCATTGAAGAGTGGAGGTCTAACTAATGAGTGACCCTCTTCTCCTAGGGGTGTGCCTACATTCAAGTGAGCCATTTATGATCGTTTTGCTCGATAGAGGTTAGTCTAAATCAATCTCGAGCCCAAGCTCTGATACCAATTGTTGGCTCTATAGGCTATACCGAGAGGGGGGTGAATCGGTTCTTAACTAACCTTATGCCCGTTTTTCGGTTTCTCTAAATTCTCTAGCCTATATTAATAATTTCTAAGTTCTCTAGGCTAGGCAAGCATGCAATCCAAGTTCAATGCAATAAACACAATATAATTACAAGTAAATAAAGAGTAGGGAGAGAGAGATTTACACAATCGATTTATAGAAGTTCGGCTACCTTGCCTACGTCCTCTACCTTGAGACGCTCCCAAGGATTTTCCCCAAATTCACTATACTTGAATTTGTTACACTCCCTCTTTTCAAGGATCAAGAGAAACCTCTCTCTTTTTCTAGGATCAAGAGAAACCTCTTCTCCCAAAACAATGGGAGAATTAATGTGGTAAACTTGTATTAAATTGAGGGGGAGTAATGTTTTTCAAAAATCAAGTAACCTCAATTTTCAAACATATAAGCAAATTTACCTTAAGTTTTGTCATATCAAAAAGGGGGAGATTGTTAGCTTTAAATTGACATATGTATTTTGAAATGACAAAAACTTAAGTAAGCTTTAATGCTTTAATTCATATTGTAAATTTGCCTTATCACACATGATTTTCTCAATACATTTCAAGTCATCATATCAAACATTAAGACCATGATTTAATGATGCATACTCTTATTGGTCTTAATACTTTGTAAATGTTTTGAATATTTTAGAAAATCACTTGATGAATTTTTAGACCATGTTTCCATTTGAGAAAGTCAAGAAAAACTCCCACAAAAATGCCAAAATGTTTTGGGTTGGATTAGGATCAAAGACCACATCATTTCTAACTCAAAAAGTGCAGGAAATCACCTTCTGGAGAGAAGGGATCGATCCCCTAAGGAAAGGGATCGATCCCCTTTTGGCAGTAAGCTGCCAACAGCTAGAAAAGGTCCCTGAAGCCCAGAATCAAGATTCTGGACAAAAGGGATCGATCCCCACTGTAGCAGGATCGATCCCTTTGCACCAGAAAGCCCCCAACGGCTAGTTTCTGTGAGACATAACGGCTAGTTTCTATTTTGGCTCCAACCAACGTCCACAAACCATCCAAGGGACTATAAATAGAGGCTTAGAAGCTAAAGGAAGGAAGAGGAACAACCAAGCAACATCTTTCATCATTTTATTCATCTTCCTCAAGCCTCAACAACAATTCAAGAGATAAAGAGTCTTCATCTTCTATCATTCATCTATTTCTTGTATTGCTTAGCACAAACTTTGTATAGACTTTTCATTGTGCTCAATTTCTGTAGTCATTTGCCTACTTAGAGGTCTTCCTTGATTACACAACTTGTTATCCAATTCAATCCTTGTAAAAAGGGGAGGTTTCTCTTTAGCCTTAGAAAAAGAGGGAGGTTTCTCTTGAGCCTTAGAAAAAGAGGGAGAAGAGGTTTCTCTTGAGCCTAGAAAAAGAGAGAGGTTTCTCTTGATCCTTGAAAAGAGGGAGTGTAACAAATTCAAGTATAGTGAATTTGGGGAAAATCCTTGGGAGCGTCTCAAGGTAGAGGACGTAGGCAAGGTAGCCGAACCTCTATAAATCGATTGTGTAAATCTCTCTCTCCCTACTCTTTATTTACTTGTAATTATATTGTGTTTATTGCATTGAACTTGGATTGCATGCTTGCCTAGCCTAGAGAACTTAGAAATTATTAATATAGGCTAGAGAATTTAGAGAAACCGAAAAACGGGCATAAGGTTAGTTAAGAACCGATTCACCCCCCCTCTCGGTATAGCCTATAGAGCCAACAATTTCAAAATTTTAAACTTTTTAATTAAAAAAGTGTATCAGTTATTTATTTATTTTTAAATAATAATTATATAATTATAATTCGGGTTTTCTCGAGTTATAAATTCGGTTTTTTTGGCTTTCGGTTCGGGTCGATCTCGGTCTCGGTTTCGGATCGTATCGGGCTCAGGTTATGTCGGGTTCAGGTTGTGTCGAGTTCAAGTTTTTTCGGTTTCGAGCTTTTTCGGTTTCGAGTTTTTTCTGTTCCGGGCTTTTTCTGTTACGAGTTTTTTCGGTTACGGGCCTTTGACTTTTTTGGTCAATTCGGGCTGGTCCCGGTTCGGTCTCGGGCAGATTCGGACGAGTTTTCGGGCTCGGGCCAATTTTTGCCACCTCTAATAATAGCAAAGCAAAGAGAAACCACAGCTCGGGAAGAGTTTTCGGGTTTGTGGGTTCTTTGAATCTTGAAGCTTTTGGGTCTAAAGCAAAGGAAGAGGAAAGACAGAATAGAGCTTCAATGGCCCTGAGATTCGAATAAGGTTGCCGTAAAAAGGGGGCATAGTCACCAGCGGCAAATGACAAATGGCCTGAGATTGGAGGCGGTCCCATGCGGCTGGTGAGGAATCTAGCTGTCGTTGAGATAAAGAAAGGGAAATTCTGTTTGTACCCCACATTTTGTTAAGTTTACCATATATTTTTTAACAGTAAATTTATCTTTACAACTGACTATTTTCTCTCTGCAAAAGCTACGCCACCACGACCCTTACACAAGTTCATTTGCGTGTGCGAGCATGCTGCACGCATGTGAACTTGCGCGCCAGAGCATGCCATGTGCAAGTGAACTTGCGCGGGCGAGCTTGCCGCGCACAAGTTCACTTGCGCGGGTAGCTTGCCTTGCGCAAGTGAACTTGCTCTCTGGCGCACAAGTTCACTTGCGCGAGCTTGCTAGGCGCAAGGCTGAGCCTCGTGCAATGACACTTGTGCAAGGCTCGCCTACGTTAGATTTGAACGCCATAAAGCATAGCAACTTTCAACGCCAGCGAGATGAAGAAGAGAAGAAGAAGTGTGCACAGACAGGGGAAGAGTTTTTAGCTAGCGAAGAGGGAAGGCAATAGTGAAGATAGTTAAATATATCTTTTTATTTATTGAATTGTTTGGATGGGGTAGATTTAGTAAAAATAAGACTTTATTTAGAATTTCTCATAAAGAAAGGGGTAGGAAAGTCTGTTGCCCGATAATTGGTCTGTTTCTTTTTTATTATTTTAATGATTTCTTTGTTCACCTTGCTTTGATAATTTCAATATTAGTTGACTAGTCAAATATTCATTTGTCATTTGTTTGAATCATGTGTACGTGTAATGTTGTTCATTTGCTCGTTATTTCACTTGCTTTACTTTTTTTTTTTTTGATGAAAATTTCACTTGCTTTACTAATATGCTTGGTGAGTTGACCAGTGGAAGAGTTACTTGTTTGTTGTTTGCCATGTTTAATTTGCTGTATAATTTATTCGTTAGTACATTATTTGGCATCTTTTAATATAAATATATATAATATTAGTCACTTGTCATGTTCTTGAAGATATCATACATCAAATAATTATTAAACTTATAAAACTGATATAAAATAATAAAATCAATTTGTAAAATTTTTATTGTCTTAAAGAAAGAAATAATAAAATTTAAATTTAGATAGATATGTTTGTTTGATGATGAGATTTTGTAGAAATTGCAAATAACGGTTCTTCAAAAATCTCTACGTGGGAGGAATTGACTAAAAATTACCGGAGTATCGGAATATTTAGTGCAATTCTTCAATTATTTGGATTTTTGTTAAAAAGATAAGTAAATAAGACATCTCAAGAAAAATAAAAATTCATATGCAACATTTATTAAATGCTTGCATTATATTTTAATTGCGAAAAATAAAATATTTGTTCGATGATGGGATGTTACAAAAATCACAAGTAGTGATTTCTAATTGATCCCTATGTGAGAAGAGTTAACTAAATATTACCATAATATTGGGATATTTAGTCTAACTTTTCAATAACGCGTATATTTATAAAAAAAATAAAGTTATTTTCAAAAATAAAATTCATATGCATCATTGATAATATGCTTGTATCATATGCATTTTATAAAGAAAATAATAAGGCATCCGATGATGGGATGTTATGAAAATCACAAGTAGTGATTCTTAACTGATCTCTAAGTGAGAGGAGTCTACTAAATATTACAAAAGTATTCAATATTTAGTTCGATTCTTCAATAATGCAAATTTTTATTTAAAATAAATAAATAAAGTTTTATAAAAAAATTGTAATAAAAGGAAAAATTGCATATGCATCAAGTGTATATGTTTGCACTGTAGACACCATATTTTGTCCGGACCATTAAATGAGTTTATCAATTTAATCTAAGTTAATTAAATTGGATTATAATTGGTTCTAATTTATAATTTGAATTTTTTTATAATTAAGTTTGATTAAAATTTAGATTTTTTTTTTATTGAGCTTTAATGTACTGTTGGTATAAGGCCTTATTAAATTTGTTTGAACTAAGGTATAGACTTAGGCTAGTTTTAGATGATTTGGTCTATCCATTAAGCTTAACCCATTTATTCATGTCTTCATTTTATTTATTTTTATTTATTTATTTATTTATTTATTTGTAAATATTATCTTATTTTTTTTATTTGTACATTTGAATAAATAATCTTTTATCCTTTCTATTTTAGATAAATAATAATTTAATTTAAAAAAAAAGGAAGAAGATAAAACTAATGAAAAAATAAAAAGATAATAAACATGATTATTACAAAATTTAAATAAAAGATAAGATAAAGTTCAATTCAAATTGAACTAATCTTGATCTTTATCTTAATTTGACTATAAATTGCTTAGAAAGAGAATTCGGAAGAAAAATTCATAAAAAGTAGCAGCAGCATCTACGGCAAAATCAGACTAGTGGCTTTTTCCGGACGAAACGGAGGCGAGACAGCACTGAGTTGTGGCAGACGACGCATCCTCCGCGAAGGTCATACAGGTGCAGCATAATACCGACGATTGGTGGTAGTCTCGAATTGGGCAGCAGCTACCAAAAGCAGTTTCAAACGTTTGGCTTTGACCCACACAAACGGCCTACTTGGAAGCTTGCATTTAGTTGTTATTTGAAGATCCACGTGGAGTCAAAGTTAAAAGCAAATATACTCGGCCATCATCTACTGACAACATAGGTATGCTTTTAAAATTGTTTATATTTTATAAATATGGTTTTCTTTGTTAGTTTGTTAGTACATGTTTTTTTATATTTTTAAGAAAGTAAAAATAGTGTTTAATAAGAATAAGCAATAAATGGGTATAAATAGAAGGACAATGACAAATAAGGTTTAAAATAGGAATTAAAATAAAAGATAAAAATAAATAAATAAAAAATTAGAATAAATCTTCCAATGAATGTTGAAAATTATTTAATAAAATAAAATTATTCCGATGATGGAATTCTAAAGTGTCACGAATGGTTGGCATTTTTAGATTTCTTAGGTGAGGATGTTTTTCATGGGTTTCGCCAGAATAATGAAAAATTCATGAAAGATGTTCAATATTAAAATATATATAAAATTTTAATCATTATAAAATTACAATTATTTAATAAAATTAAAATCATTCCGATGATGGAATTCTAAAGTGTCACGAATGGTTGACATTTTTAAATTTTCTAGGTGAGGATATTTTCTATGAGTTTCGCCAGAATGATGAAAAATTCATGGAAGATGTTTAATATTAAAATATATATCTAAAAAATTTAATCAATATAAAATTTAATGATTATAAATTATAACTACTTAATAAAAAGAAATTATTCCGATGATAGAATTTTAAAGTGTCACGAATGGTTGACATATTTAGATTTCCTAGGTGATGATGTTTTCCGTGAGTTTCGCCAGAATGATGGAAAATTCATGGAAAATGTTCAAAATAAAAATTAATTATTAAAATATATATTTCCAAAAATTTAATTATTATAAAATTATAATTATTTAATAAATTAAAATTATTCCGATAATAGAATTCAAAGTGTCACGAACGGTTGACTTTTTTGAAATTTCTAGGTGAGAATGATTCCTTTAGGTTTCACCAGAATGATGGAAAATCTAAAAGCAGTTGTTCAATATAAGATAATAAAAGTTAAAATTAAAAGTAAATTAAATAAAAGATGTCAAATACAATAATAAAATTTAAGATAATCTAGATAATTAAAGGGATAATATTAAAAAAGTAAAAATAAAATATTTAATAAATCCAATGACGGAGCCTCTTTAGAAAAACGAATGGGACTTCTAAATACTCTTGAGGTGAGGGAAGAATTCTTAAGAGTTCTGCTAGAATGATGGAGAGCACATAAGAATTTGTCCAATATTTAAATAAAAAATTCAATCAAAGACCATTAAAACTTAAAATTCTAAAAATCACAAAACTAATTGGTACTGTTTAAGACGGGCGTCATGGGGGTGTTAATCCTTCCTCATGCATAACCGAACTCCCGAACCCTAGACTTAAAATATTGACCAATCCTTAGAGTCATTTAGGTGGCTAATCACACCTACGTTAAAAAAGATTGGTGGCAACTCCATATGTATAATGTCTAGCGGCCTAGGTCTAGGAAACGTTATGACATGCACCATATGCAACCATTTTAATTTTGAAATTTGTCCGATGATGAGATGTTACGGAATTCACAAGTAATGATTCTTAACTGATCTATAGGTGAGAAGAGTCTACTAAATATTATCAGAGTATTGAAATATTTAGTATGATTTTTCAATATTATATTTTTTTGTTAAAAATAAAATTAAGTTTTTCTAAGGAAGAATGATAAAATTTTATTTCATTTGCATCAGGCATTATTTGTTACACCATATGCATTTACTTAATTAAAAAAAATGTGGATTTTTCGAAGATGAGAATCTATAGAAATCGCAAGTATTGATTCTTAAGAAATCTCTAAGTGAGAATGTTATTTCAAATATTACCAAAAGTATTGGAGTATTTGATTTAATTATTCAATACATTTCACTTTTAAAAAATAAAATTTAACTTTTTAAAGTAAGGAAAAGATGATTTTGATAGAAAATGCTTTGAAAAAGCACAATAAAAAATTATTTTTTAAATATCAAATTAAGACCATTTTATGCAAGCCAAAGGATAGCATATGATTAAGATGGTATTGTTTTTAATGGGCACCGTGGGGATGCTAATCATTCTCCACTCGTAATCGTACTCTCGAACCCAAATCTTGTTTTCGTGGACCAAAATTATCTTTTTAGTAAGACTTAATTAGTTTTAAGGTTTTGTTAAAATGACAAATTTTTAGGTGGCCAATCACATCTAGTCAAAAAAGATTGGTGGCGACTCCCTGTTTTAATGTTTTCAAAATTATCGAGCGATCGAGTCCCTAGACGAAATTGTTACGACAACAGATTCTATTAGAGATGTTCAAGACATTGGGAGGATACTATACATGTGTTAAGAGATTGTTTTTCCTCTCAGCAAGTGTGGAAAACTTGGCTAACCTCTGCTAAGTTACAAATTTTTAATTCCCTATCTCTGGATCAGTGGCTGATGTATAACTTGAGGAAACACAAGATGGTAATGGGTGGTCCGGTGCCTAGGCCAGAATTATTTATTACATCATGTTGGTGGATCTGGAAATGGCGTAATAAGGTAATTTTTGAAGATAATTTTTTATGGCCGAGTGATTGTGATCTAAGGATCCTGAAATATGTGAAGGAATATTAGTTAGTACTCCCACAAACTAATTCTACAACTACTAAACGGCCAAGACTGATTACATGGGAGAAACCAATTGCAGGTATTATCAAGGTGAATGTAGATGCTTTAGTGAATGGCAATCCTGGTTGGTCAACAGTAGGTGGTCTCGCCTGAGATCATCAAGGTAAATGGACATATGGTTTTAGATGCAAGCTTGGATGGGGATCGATTTCTAGAGTAGAACTATATACTATACATTTCAGTTTGCTGATGGCACGGGAATCGAGATTTAATCATGTTATCCTAGAATCTGACTCCATTTTTGTAGTTTTTAAGGTTACTCAACCCCTTACAAATCATGAGCAGTTCTACCAACTCATTCACGCATCTAAAAATCTAATAGGAAGAGAATGGGATTATTCTATCCATCACATCTACTGAGAGGGCAACAAAAGTGCAGACCTACTTGCCAATTAGGCGCACAGCCAAAGTGAGGATGGATATCTTGAACACTTACTCAAGAGCTTGGAATCCTATTTGAAAGTTGATTGTTGCGGCATAGGACACATGATATTTTGTTTAGCATAAGCAATTTGCTTCCTCTGTACCAAATATATATATATATATATATATATATAGATATATCAAATAAAGTGAATTACATGGCACATAAACAATATCATAATATATAATAACACAGTTGGTGCTAGGGGAGTTAATGTAGTAAGATAGCAATTTAGTTCATCTGTAGTAGGCGAGGTATTAAAAGTATAGTGTAAGGCTTGGGTTTAAATCTAAGCAATCCCAGAGTCACTCTCAATTATTAAATATTTACTTGTAACAAAAAAAAAAAAGAAAAACTGAAGAATTAAAGTACTTCTCCTACACAATAAAACTTGAAAATAATAAAGGTCAAGCTTGGGTTCATAAGTCCAAGTTCTTTTCTAGATCTAGACGAAATACTCTAATAATAATATACCAAATAAAATCAATTACATGCACATAAACAACATCATAATATATAAAACACAGCTAGTGCTAGTGGAATTAATGAAGTAAGATAGCAATTTAGTTCATCAGTAGTAGGCGAGATATTAAAAATATTTGTATTATGTATTATGATATTGTTTATATACATCTACTTCTTTTTATTTAGAACATAATTATTAAGATTTTTTGTTGGTTTCGTTTTTCTAAGAAAGAACTTGGAAGGTTACAGTAAAAAATTAACCTACGATACATTATCTCAAAGAGTTTTTGTATATAAGACATTTCGAATGCTACCATAAAACTATTAGCGTTTATATAATCAATAAATTATAATGAACTTCAATTGATTCTTAGCAACATTCAAGATGGCTTCTACACAGAACTCCTTGAGATAATGAAGATCTAGTTTGAGTTGATGGTTGACTATAATCTTAAATCCAAGCTACTTCTTGTAAAAACTGAGCAAACAAAAACTCTTAACAATCATGTGTCAAATGAAAACAAGTAGATACATATAAACAATATCATGATATATATATATATATATATATATATATATAAAATACAAATATGATTAATAACTCGCCTATTTTAATGAATTAAACCATGATCTTCCTATTAATGAATTAAACCATGATCTTCCTATATTAAATTTGACAAATTTGCAACCGTCATCCCCAACAAGTACATACTTTTGTTAATTAAATTGTTCTAGTTCCATTTATTATTCATATTTTTGGATCTTTTGTTACTTGTTTGTGTTAGAATTTTCCAATTGGTGAACTACTATTAATTGATAGTTTTGAATTTTAATAAAATAGGCTGATAATTTAATCATGGTATGAAAATATACAAGTAAACCCAAATAATTAATTGTGATCAGCAAGTATGGGCTTTTGCGCATCATATTGGGTCAACATGGTGTGGTGGTTGTGTAGACCTGAAAGTTAATAATCTTTGATGAGGGACTATTAGATTCAACTACAAATATAAGGCTAAGTCTACTCTTCACTTCTCAATGTATTGGTATCTGCCTATTGAAAGCCACTTTAAAGGAGAAGTAGAAGAGAAAGACCTACCTATCAAAAACCTGCCTTCAAGTACTATAATGTTTGCTGAAAAGGTACTCCTAATTAAATGTTTAATATATCTTGTATTCTAATATTGTATAAAAAAATTGATTAATTGATCTTACATGTGGTATCAAGAGCTAGGCTTATGTAGAATTAAAATCAAGAGAGAATTTAACAGTTCATCTAAAAAAAAAACTGTTTGGGTGTTAGTTTTGGCAAGAAAATTCTAATCTTGCAAAAGAATTTTTTGAATCAAACCTTAGGGCTTTTATTACCCATTCAATTAGGATTAAAATTGTCTTGATAATTTTCATTAATCCTTTTCAAAGAAGAAGAAATCTGATTACAAATTTATTTGGTTTTTATGTGTTTTTTGTTCGATTTAATGTCCAAGAGCAATTCATGATCGATTAAATAAACGAATCAAACGTTTTAATTGAGTGAATGTTGGTTTTGATTGAAAAATAGAAAGGAAAACCCAAACAGGTCGTACATGGGTTTTGCAAATCGTCTCGTTTGATCGAATTGATCACGTTTTTTGGTATTTTGATGAGTTTTACAATATGGGTTTTGTAAAGCAAAAAGTTAATTAATTTTTAATTAATCATTTTGATGAAAAACCATAAAAAGGTTTAAAATTAGAGCTTGAACAACAAAGACCTGAACGGGTCTAGTTTTATTCCATACCAGGTCGAGATGACTTGTTTCAATGAAGAAGAAGCTGCACAGTGCAAAGCTACAAGGCCCATTCACGGGGAAAGGCGCATGTGGGTCCATACTAGGCCTGTTTTGGGCCATGTTTTCTCTCACTTGCTTGAAATTTTATGTCTGATTTTTATATTATTTTTATGGAATTTTTTGAAATCTTTAAATATTTGTTATTTAATATTTATGATTATTTCAGTAACTATTTTATATTATGCACATGTATTTTAAAATTTTATTGCATTATAATATATTTAGTGCTATTTTGAGTCTATTGGTAGTATGTTCTCTCCCTAATATATTTGAAATATTTAAGTACTATCAGCCTATGTTTTTTGTGCATAATTAGTTAAAATTGGTAGAAATTGGTTTTATTAAGGTTGAGACCCAAAATTTTAATACAAGATACATAGTTTGGTTTTATTAAGTTTAAGATCCAAAATTTTAATACAACATGCATAGTTGTAAATATAAGTAAGATTTAAACTCCATGAGTATTTGGTATAGCTGATTAGTATTAAACTAGTAATTTTTTAATAATTAGATATTTTTGACTAATTAATTATTTGAATTTTTGGAGTTTAAGTTTTTTTGTTTGAATTGATTTATTCCCATGACTATATATGTTATGTATCATTGTTATTTTTTTTTTAATTTATATTTTTGATAGATGATACATAAGTATGAATTGTGTTAAATATTGATTTATTAATAATTTCAAGACTTTTAGTTTTGAATGCAATAATCATTTGTTGATTAAAAAAGACATATTTGGTTTTGAGTATCTCACAAGAATTCATAGAGATACATGATGGTTTATGTCCCGCAAGAAATGATCAACTTTTCAAAGACTTAATGAGATACATCTAGGTTTTGTATCTTTATTAGAATGGTCTATTGCATATATCGGGTCAAGTATGCATGTTAATAATTTGAGCAAATTTTAGTTTTCTTAGATTGAGAAATTTTTTTAATTGATTGATGTAAATGCTTAGCTGCTAAAGTGGCTCATTTATTGATATTGATGATAATTTTCTTAATCACAAGGATTTGGGACGATTCTAGGTTACCTTATACAATCACTTGCCCAGATGGGGTTATTGTGTTTGGTAATTTGGAAAGGGACATGGAGCATTTCGGTTGAGAATATACTAGTCTAGAAGGTTTGTCTACCCAAAAGGGATAGACTTTTTAAAAATTAGGATGTTTTCATATTAGCTTCATGTGAAGAGTGCTTATTAGCATGTTACATTCTTTGCCCAAAGGGGAGTTTGTGATGATGCATTTAGGCTCTTCAATTCAATGACAAATAACACAAAATGGACCGATGCTATTTCTATAGATTATTGCTCAAAGTTAAATAGTGCATTCTATTGTCTTGAAAATTATTCTTAATTTTAATTAAAGTATAAAAGATCAAGTAGCTCTAATTAAATAGATACAATGATTTAGTTGTGGTTGATTTAAGGCTTAATTTAGTTATGGGTGTTTTCTTGAATATAATCACTAAGTTTCAAATGCTGTAATTGATTATTGTTCTAGTGTTGACATGTTGCATTTTATGATGATAAAAATTTTATCAAAGATTTGTAAGCTCTTAAATATTGTTAACTTTTATAGATCCGTGAGAAATAATTATCACATGCTTAATCAATAAGATTGTTACATTGATATGTTGCCATAGTATGATAAATTAATGTTAATGATTGATTATGTGTTTACGGAATGTGATTGTGGAATTAATATTTGTTGATTTTGAAAAGCATGCTTTATATGAATTAAATATGTTTAACATGCTTGTAATACAATTAATTTTACACATCACATATTTTGATTGAAATTTTTAGGCATTAAGTTTAAAGCTTGAAGAGGTGCATGATGTGATAAATAATTTTTTGTTTAAACTCCACATTTATCATGGACATGAAACAATATTTGTCATTGAGATTTAAAGAAATCATCTAGGTTATGCTTATTGATTAAAATTGTGGGAGAGTCCTTGATTATTAAATTGGTGTAATTATGTTGTAGGAAAACTTTGGTTAAACAATTGCACAGTAAATTGCTCACATTGATAACAATCAAAGCTTGGCCTAATGATTATTACCCCACCTTAAGAGGGATTAGGTCCATGTTTGGTTCTTCATTACCTTTGTACCTATTATGAACCAAAAAAAGAAATTGCTCACATAGGTTGTTAAAGATTAATGTTAAAATTTTGTATTTTCTTTAAAATACTTACTAAATTAAGTATGACCTCAAAAGATATTAAATTATTCATAGTTATGGAATTAAAATTGATAAGAGAGTTGTGTGTGCAATTATTCATGAGTAAGTATTTGAGATATGACTTTGGTGTTATGAGATATGAGATATACTATAATAGAATCCTAGGTAATAGATAACAAATGAGTTGTGATAATAAAATTTTTGGATAAAGGTTTCAATCTATGGGCATAAGCAAAATATTAGTTTTACAAATTTAAGTTATTAAAGTTTTGACTGAAATGTATTATTGTTGAGGCTTGTAATATTATTTTGTCTTGAAGGTTTATGTTACAACTCATGTTTGGTGATATTAAAAATATTGTATTTCCTATTATATTATTTTGTACATGAGGTTGCATAATACCGTAATACATTATTATGTGCATATGAATGTTGTGTTATTGACTTTCGTCATATGCTATCATGTTGTAATTTATGGTATGAAGTTAATGGAATATGTAAAATCTCATGTTAGTATAAAATATGTGGATTGATAGATGTTTTTGTGGGCTATCAATGTTAATTTTGATATAAATTAAAGTCATTAATAAAAAAAACGATGTCATAGTGAAAATGTTATTAATTGTCAGGACAATTTGCTTGGTCATATGGCATGCTTAGAGATCCTGTTAATTGATAAAATGATTATGGGAACATGACTTCAAAGCTTTTTCAAGGTGCTTATATTTTATATTAGGAATTATAAGTTGTTAAGTGATCTATAGATGTACCTTAAGATTAGTATCTCGATTGGAGTAATCATAGACATAAATAGACATAAGAAAATGAATGAAACTATAATGATTATGAAAGTTCTTATATTGTAATGGGATTGACTCTAAGTTACTACATACGAATACCTGCATAAATGGGGTGATCATGTTTTTTTAATTTGGAGATAATCATAATTATGACTGTAAAATAGAAAGGTACATGGACTTAGAAAATTTATTTGCCCAAAAAGAATAAATTTTTTAAAGTCTGTGTATTCGTACTTGTTTAAATTGAGAACACACAAGGTATAAAATATTTTTTAAATATAGAGTTTGCCCAATATAAATTTATCTTTGAAGCACCATAGTTATTATTGACAAGACTGACAAATATATTAAGTTGATAAATATGATGATTTGTTTTAAAAATTTATTGGTCTTTATGCTCAGTTTGAGTGTATTGAACAATTGTCATCATAGTTTAGTGTCTGCCATAAGCGATAAGTTCTAGGATGTTAATCACTTTAGTTTATCACATCTTAGGATTGACATTTTATATGTTGTGCCTTAAGATAGCTTCCACATAAGGATATTTTTCTATTTTAGACCTGATATGATATCTCTTTTTGGTAATGTTTTGTGTAAAATTGAGAGCTGTTGAAATATATTTTCATTTTGATAAATATTCATATTGGTTGTTTAACTCTCAATTAAGATATTGATTTTAGTATTTTTTAGTTAAAATTATCAAACTTAGCACAATAAGGGGCATTTTATTGTCATTTGTTGACAATGTGTTTTCAAGAACATTAATTAATTCTTTTTAAGGAACTCACACTTGGGGGTAAGAATTTTATTTTACACTTATCGCACATGTGAGAGTTGAAGGAATATATTTTATGCAAATAAGTAAATTATTTGTTTTGTGTTTATTTTGGTAATTCCTTGTTAATCTTCCCCATTTTTTTTAGGTTTATATTATTTATATTTATAAATTATCCAAATTGATTTTTTAAGAGAAAATAAGAATTTTAAATAGTCTTCCTCCTCTATTTTGAATTAACTTTTTAATGTTATAAGGAAAAACAGTATAAAAGTTTTGGCTATATTGCATTTTTTTAGTAAAAAAAAAACTCTATTCTTTTAAAGGAAGTAACAATCAGTAGGAGTTCATATGTTTTGAAAAGTGGTGAGAACTCATAAATGTCCTAAAATCATTGTTTTGGAGATATCATATATATATTAAGGTCAGTGAGAGTGCTTAGGCTATTGTTTGGCACATACTTAAAAAGTCATTTTGTGTAAACATATGAATATAAAAATTTTGCAATTTGTTAGTAATTTTGTAAGTGATTTATTAAAGTGACATCATGAAGTCCAAAAACTATAGTAGTTATCACATTTGCCATGAGGGTAGATAATGCATGACTTTATTATGACTCCATTTATTAATATGCTTCTTGCTCATCATTTAAAAACTATTAGAGCATGTTTGTGATTCACTGGATTAGTAAGAGTCATGTTGATTTGATGGTGATATGTTTTCTTTATGTGAGAATTTTGATATTTTCATTTTGATGATAGATGTATTGTGATTTGTTATTTGAAACAACTACTATTTTAGGTTCCTTCACTTGGTTAAATGCATCGTTAGTGATTGTAAAATTACCTATAATGTATAGTTTGACTTGGAAAATATCCATAAGCTATTGCATGTTAAAAGGATATGGGTGTTTTGATGTCTTTTGATGTATTGGTTTAGTAGGACTGTGTTACTTGTGATTGAGCTCTCATGTTATAAACATACTATGTTGAGACCACTTTATGTTTGGAATACTTATGTGATATTTCATTTAAATGTCAGTTGATGATCATCGTTGGTTTATATTATGTGCTATCATGTTGATTGTTTTGTACATGTACATCTCAAAAAATTTTGAAATTGACTTTGTGTCAATGGAGGTATGTGTCAGTAAATGATATCACTTTATAACATCGAGGACAATGAATAGACATACTGGCATATCTTGTTGCCAAATAGATTTTTTGGTGACTTAAGGTGAGATCGAATTTCTTAGTGAATTAAGAAGAAATCAAAGAACTGATAATGAAAATAACATATTTAATCACTGTTGGGTGTTATTTTCTTTCTACACAGCCACACTAAGATCCATTGTTGATATGGTCACTCATATTTGTAACCATGGATTGGTCTGTGTCAATAAAAGGCACAATCGCCACCATGATTCGGTATTGATGGTCATGTTGAACAGGATCATTAGGATGTTGTTTCTAAGGACTAAATTGTTTTCAAATTGTGGCCACGTCAAAATAAAGTTAATCAGCCTGGTGTCTTGTTTTTAAAAAATAAATTTTCTTAAAGTTGAAAATCTCAATTAGTATTGTCCAAGTGGGAGAATGTTAGAATTTTTCTATTGGTGGACTACTATTAATTGATAGTTTTGAGTTTTAATAAAATAAGCTGATATTTACTCTTAGTATGAAAACAAGCAGGTAAGCCCACATAGTTAATTGTGATCAGCAAGTATGGACTTTTGCGTATCTTATTGGGTCAATGTGGTGTGGTGTGGTGGTTGTGTAGGCCTGGAACTTAATAATCTTTGATTAGGGGACTATTAGGTTTAACTACAAATATAAGGCTAGGTCCACTCATAACTTCTCAACGTATTGGTATCTGTCCATTGAGAGCCACACTAAAGGAGAAGTAGAAGAGGAAGACTTGCTTGTCAAAAACTTGATTTCAAGTTCTACAATGTCTGCTGAAAAGGTACGCCTAATTAAATGTTTAATATCTCTTGTATTCTAATTATTGCATAAGAAAATTGATTAGTTGATCTTATAGTTTGTTTAAAAAATCTTACGCTCCAATTGATTATGTTTGAAATTTAATTATTGTTAAAATAATGCTATGTTATTTTATCTGCAAATTAATTAGGTTGATGTTTGAACTAAAGCTAGGCTTTATGGTTGCTACTACCTACTGATGATGAAATTTAAAGGAGAATGTCTACATTACGTTTATACATTTTATATCTTTGTGTAAACTATAGGTATCCTCATTCGTTTTAATGGTCTGCGACTAATCCTGTTCGGGGTTTAGTCATAGTTAAGGCTCTTCAGCCCTCCTTAAATGTGTGTTTAGTGAGAGTCGAACCCGAGAGCTCTTCTCACAAACTCAGCTTGTGTTGCCAACTGAGCCACAACCTATGGGTATACATTTTATATCTGTGTTCAAAACAGTTACTATTATAAAAAATATGATATTTGATCAATTAATGTTATTGTTATCAAAGTTATTTAATAACATATGATTGATGAAATTTGATTTTTTGCTAATAGTTTTGAATTTTTTTATTTTTTGCTTGTTATAATTTGTATAATGAAATTAAACAAATGAATAATATATTAATATTTTCATATTAAATTATTTATTAATTATTAATATATAACAAAAAAATCACAATTTTAAATTTAAAAAAAATGAAGTCTAATTAATAGATGAAAGGACTATGATTTTCCTCTAACTATCTAATATCATAAATTATACTCTTTCATAATCATAATCTAATATCATGGATTATACCACGAACATAATCATAGTCTAATATCATGTATTAGATTTTGTACGAAAAAATTGTAGTTTATGTTACTAGAAAAAAGATTACGCTAAAATAGATTATGGTTAGAAAAATGTAATCTCTATAATTTTTAAACGTAGTCTATGAACTTTATTTTAGTAGTGATTGACTTTTCCCTATTTGTTAAAGATATCAACGGGACAGGTATTCGCTAATTTTGAAGTGCTTGACTTGAACTTGATTATATCTTATATTACTCGAATCCTATAATTACCTAAATATTTTTTAAGTTTGCTACCCAATTTCAATGCTATTTAGTACCCAAACTCATTTAATTTCCCGATTATTAAGTCAAAATTTTGACTAATTTAATGAGTATCGATTACTTAACTTGAACCCAAACTATAACTCAAATCCAAGAAAAGAATAAACATTCTTAGTCAATCTCCCATCAAATAAATAGAGCCAATGGAAAATGGATAAATTGAAAACAATAATAAAACCAAAGATGATGGTTTTACTTTCTTATTAGCAAAATGAATATGTTGTAATGGGCAAGATTATTCACTTAAGGGTGGAAAAACTATAGATTGATATTCCTAACTTGAAATATAAGAAAATGTTCTTGATCAAGTAGTAAATATGAGATCTACACACAAAAGGGGTTCTAACAATTTGGAAATGTTGTAAGAAATCATCAAGAAACTTACAGTACTAATGACAAAAGATTTTCCATAAATCAACAAAACATCAATGTATATTCCAAGTCCCAACCCCCTAATGCTTGGAAAATTTCGGAGCTTTACGAGCCTTCTTAAGCCTAACGTTATTCCTCTCCATAACCCCATAATCACTTGCCAAAAGCCTTTCTTTCTTCAACGAGCTGTTATGGTCCTCACTTACATTTAGCAATGCATAAAAAAAATACCTAAGCCACCACCTAAGGTCCTTCCTCCAAACCACCATACATTGCTTATTACCTCTATCTAGCCCCTCACCAGTTCTCACTGCCTCTACCATCACCCACACAAACCCAAATCCTTTCCATATTGACCCTTTAAAATACGACCCAAAGCCTCTTAAACAACCTTTTGTTTTAGCCTAAAAACTCAAAACTATGTGCTCGCGCACACACAATATTTCTTTTTTTCTTGCATATAATTTAGAAATATGAAAGAGTAAGGGAGGATTCCAATTTTACTTTAGAAAGAAAATTTAACTGTAAATTTTAACAATGAATTCTGAATGGTTTTACAGGAATCAATGGTGGCATGAACTTGAGGGATGGTGTTGATGCCTCGGGAAGGAAGGCTAAGGTTGTTATTTCTTATTTCTCTTTCCAATTTCGATCCCCTACAGAAAGCTAATTGGATTTTTTTTTTGTTCTTGTTCAACAAGAAATCTTCTTTCTATATATTTTTTTCGGACCATTATTACTTTTTTACTCAATCTGATTTGATAGTAGAAATTGGCAGGATTCTTCACACAAAAAAAAAAAGAGCAGAGAGCATGTTCCCCAATCAGGTGTTGTGCTGTTTTTTTTTTTAAAAAGAAATTGCGTGTTTATTTATTCAGTAATGCCAGGTATATCATGCTCTACAACATTATTTAGTATAGTAGGATAGTTATCAACCCATAAACGAGGTTGACTACTTGAAAGAGCATAGTTGGCTAGTAAGTTAGTAGCTTCATTTCCAGTTCTAGGGGTATGTGAGAAAACACATGAAAGTAGCGGTTCTGCAATCTTTTTGGCCTCCTAAGTCAGCATCCCAACCAAAAAGAGATCTTCCTTTTCTTGTCTAAGCCGTTGGATGACGGTTAGTGAGTCTCCTTTAACGTGAACATCACAGAGCCCCATTTGGATTGCAAATTTACTGCCCTTCAAGCAGCCATGGCTTCCAAGATCAGCGCATCAAATTGCCCTGGAATTTTGGCAACAACAGCAACTACAATCTGGCCTTGATGATCATGAGCCAAGATTCCTATCCCCCCATAACATCCCACCCAATCTAAAGCGGCATCAAAATTGATCTTAATTGTTCCCAGACTTGGACGTATCCATCGTGTCGCAAGAACCGAAATGTGAGGCTTAGTCACCATACCATTTACATCATTGAAATCCAGAATATACTTCTGTACAAACATGCAAGTATATAGGTAGCTCTTTTCTCCTGAGTACACCTCTCTATTCCTATTATACCAGATCGACCAAAGCCCAAAAGCGAAGAGTTGCAAACTTTGAGCTCTAAATTGTTAATCAGCCTGGGTAACCAGCCATGTGCAACCAACAGATCCTGGGGTATAACCTCCTGATAAGCATCCCAAACCTGCCTTGCATAGGGACAATCCTTAAGTGCATATGTCATAGTCTCATTGGTCTGACCACAACGGTAACAGAGAAGATTCAAATGGATTCCTCTAGTATGCAGATTACACAGCGCAGGTAGAATCCCTCTTAAGCATCTCTAGAGAAAAATTTTAACCCTTGCAGGGATTCAAGCCTTCCATACCCTTAGCCAAAACCCAGAGTCAGCCCCTACAGACACCATTCTATTCTCACTCTGGTACAGAGTAATATCCACTTTTCACTGAATAGCAACCATCTGTGGTGTATTTCCAGTACAAGACATCCTAAACTTCTCCCACAAGTAGCGGTATGGCAAGTATTTGACTTGCTTCTTAGGGGCTAAACATAGCATTGACCAATTTAGTATTCCAATCCCTTGTAGTATGGTGAATACGGCTGTCCACTGTAGAATTGACATCCCATTGCCTAGGTAATGACTTTGGAAGACTAGTGGGACTAGCTAGTAACCACAGGTCAAACTAGATTCTAACCAGACGTCCTCAGCCTATTCTCCAACATAAACCCCCTTTCAACGCTGCTTTACCCATATACAAGCTGCGCCAAATATAAGAAGGCCTCCAGCCTACCAGAGCATCCAAGAAGGATGTACTTGGAAAATACTTGGCCTTTAATACTCTGTTCACCAAAGAGTTTGGGTTTTTAAGTAAGCGCCAACACTGCTTTGCAAGCATTGCTTGGTTAAATTTATAGAATTCTTGGAACCTAAGACCTCCATCCTTCTTCCTCCGACAAAGATCATCCCAACATAACCAATGAAGTGGTCTGTGGTGACGTTTACGTCTCCACCAGAAAGTTGCCATTATTCTATTCAAATCAGTATACAGCCCTTTTCGGAACAGAAAACAATTCATGGCATAAAGAGGACTTGCTTATAAGACAGACTTAATAAACACCTCCTTACCACCACATGAGAGGGATTCAACACTCCAATTACACATCTTGGCTGCCATCTTGTCTTTGATTGCTCGGAAAGCTCGATTTTTATTTCTTCCAACTAGACACGACAAACCTAAATATTGCTCAATGGAAGAAACGACCTGGACAGAAAGCATCTGTTGGAGCATTGCCCTTCGGCTTGAACACATATTTGCACTAAAAAACACATTGGATTTCTGAAAATTAATTTGCTGACAAGAAGCCCATTCATAGACTTTGAAGAGTTTCCACCGTCGCTTCAGCCTCTGCTCTAGTATGCGGATCCAATCTACTGGCCCTAACTCTTAATAGTATTTTAGATTGTTGGCTCTATAGGCTAAACCGAGAGGGGAGTGAATCAGTTTTGTGGTGCTCTTAGGTTTGTTTTTCGATTCTTTTAAATTCTCTAGCCTATGTTGAAGTTTTCTAAGTGCTCTAGGCTACTTAAGTATGCAATATAAATACAATTCAACAATCACAATATAAATGCAAATAAGTAAAGATAGTAGGGAAAAAGAGATGTACACAATTGATTTATAGAGGTTCAGCAACCTTGCCTACGTCCTCTACCTTGAGATGCTCTCAAGGATTTTTCCAAAATCCACTAACTTGAATTTGTATTATAATCCCTCTTTTTGCAGGCATAAGAGTAATCTCTCTCTTTTTCTAAGGCTAAAGAGAAACCTCTATTTTTTTCTAAGGCTAAAGAGAAACCTCCCTTTTATAAGGTGTGTTTGTGTTTACAAGGAATGTAATCAAAGAGAGACCTCTAGGTAGGCAAGTGATTACAATGGTTAAGCACAAGAGAAATCCTATACAATATTTGTGTTATGCTATACAAAGATGATGAGTATGATAGAATATGAAGACTTTGTAGCATTTGTGATTTTGATAGGCTTGAGGAAGATGGAGAAGATGAAGAAAAATAATGCTCAGCTGTTCCTCTTACTTCATTGAGCTTCCAAGCATTTATTTATAGTCCCTTGGATGGTTTCTAAATGTTGGTAGGAGCCAAAACTGAATGTAGCCGTTGTATCTCACAAAAACTAGCCGTTAGAGTGCATTTTCGAGGTATGGGATCGATCCTTTGACCTAGGGAATCGATCCTATGCTTCTTTGCAAGCTTTCAAGGCATTCTGCCATGAAGGGATTGATCCCTTCCCTTAAGGGATCGATCCCATGCTTTCGTTTTGCTTGATTTTGCTTATTGGGAGCATTATGCCATTCGGGGATGGATCCCTCATCCTAGGGGATCGATCCCTCGTGCTTTTCCTGCACTTTTCTGGGCTAATTTGGGTTAGAAATGATGTGGACTTTGATTTTAATTCATCCCAAAACATTTTAGAATTTTGTGAGAGTTTTTCTTGACTTTCTCAACTAAAGACTTAGTGTAAAAAACTTGTTAAGTAATTTTCTAAAGTTGTGTTTAATATGTTCATGAGAAAATTACTTGATGAAGATATTCAAAATCATTTTGTAAAATGTTAAGACCAATAAGAATATGCAATTAAATCATGGTCTTAAACTTTGATATGTAGACTTAAAGTGGTTTGAGAAAATCATATGATTGGTAAAGCAAATTTACATTATAGAGTTAAACACTTAATATTACTTAAGTTTATGTTATTTCAAAATACATATGTCAATTTAAAGCTAACATAGATCTTTGATGGGAATAAAGAAGACTGGACAAACCTTCTGAACATAACAAGAACAAATAGGGAGACAATGGGTCTCCTTGCCGTAAACCCCTCTAGGGTATAACGAGTTTGTTGGCTGGCCATTCATCGAGATAGAGTAGGAAACAGTGGACACACAACGCATGATCAATTCAAGCCATCGAGGGTGGAAACCAAGCTTGTCCATCATCCTTCGCAAGAAACGCCATTCCACTTGATCATAGGCTTTACTCATATCTAATTTGAAAGCAAAGTAAACTTCCTCCCCTTGTAAACAGGAATTCATAGAATGTAGTAGTTTATAGGTAATAATAACGTTGTCCGTAATGTATCTTCCAGGGATGACAACAGTCTGCATGTCACTTACACAATATGGCAAAACCTTCCATAAACGATTTGCAAAAACCTTGGCCACAATCTTATACAAAACATTACATAAACTGATTAGCCAAAATTGACTAATACCAGTAGGATTATTAGCCTACTGAACTAGACAAATATAGGTCTGATTAATGTCTTGGAGATTGCCATGCAAACAGTCCATACAAAATTGCTCCACATCAGGTCCAACTACACTCCAAAATTTCTTATAGAATAAGGCTGGTAGGCTATCAAGGCTAGGGGCCTTCAGTGGTGCCATCCTCGAAAGCACCTCCCAATTCTCCTCGGGAGTGAATTTTGCAATCAAGTTGTCATTCATCGCCTATGTCACCTTTGGCTCAACAGCTTCTAATATTGTATCATAATGTTCTGTATGCCCAGTCATGAAAAGTTGTTGGAAATGAGATATACCAATGGAGGTGATCGCATCGAAACCCTCACACCACTGGCCATTTCCATTCAATAGGCCTTGAATCATATTTTTCCAACGACAATTCTGAGCACTCCGATGGAAAAAAGCAATGCTGCGATCCCCCTCTCGCAACCACTGCACATGGCTGTCGCCAGTACAGTTCTTCCTGACCAGTTAATCTAGCTATATCTCCCTGAAGCTACTAGATTTGTTGTAGCATCGCTAGTGAAGGATGTTGTTTCTGCAACTTCTGAACTCGGGAAGACTTGGCCTTATTTAGAGTCCTTGTGGCTTTAAAAGTAGAATTGCGCCGTCTTTCAAACTCTACCACGCAGACTTTATCTTGGATAGTAGTGGTCCATCAGGAATAGAGTTCCAACCTGTAGTAAGGACTTCAGTACATGCCAGTTCCGTCACCCAGTTTGCCTCTAAATGTATTCGTCGTCAGACTCTACATCTGGGCTCATTCTGACTACCAATAGTATTCATCAAAAGGGGATAATGGTTAGAAGAAAGGAAAAAAAAAAGGAGTACAGAATAATTAGGAAACAGTGCCACCCAAGAAACAGTGGAGACACACCTATCCAACTATTCGTGTACCAAATTTTGGGGTGTACTGCCTCTCTCTCATGTGAACCAATTACCGTTATCACCCAAATCTTCCAATTGGCAATCCTTCAAAGCAGTCCTAAAATCCATCATCTGATATTCACGGCGAATAGCACCCCCTGAATTTTCTGAGGTCCATATAATTTCATTGAAATCACCCAGACAAAGCTAAGGCAAATCAATTGCGTAGCCAAGGTTCTCAACAAAGTCCAGGATTCACCATGTCGTGAATGGTCTAAGTGGCCATAGAAACCCGTCAACCGCCATGAGAGAGTCTGGCCAGAACCCATAACTTCCATATCCACATGATGGCAAGAACAACTCTACAGACTCATGATAATACCAGATGACCACAACATTGCCAAACCACCCTTAGTGCCCTCAGCATCAACCCCTACACAATTAGCCATTCCACACTTTACTCGTATCACCTCCAGTTTAGTAACATGTAGTTTTGTTTCTGCGAGAAAAACCACATGGGAATCTTGTGCTTTGACCTGCTTACAAAGAGCACCAACTGCACGTGGGTTCCCAAGCCCACGACAGTTCCACGCCAAGATTCTCATTGCTGACAACGGGACTGGCAACCAGTCTCTGCCGATAAAAAAGCATCAAGAAAACCATCAACTAATAGATCCTTGGACTTCTTCAAACATTGGTCATTAGTCACACTCATAGTCTCAATTGGACCAGTCTCAATCTTCCTCTTACTACCACATGCAACTTGGAAAGTCCTAGCACGACGCTTCCATCTGTGATGCGATGGAGTGTGTGTCTCATTTGATAATAACTCTAGCCCCATCAAAACAGCAAAAAGCTGAGTAGTGGTTAGTGGAGGCTGAGAATATCTCGAGCCATCAGAATTTCAAGAAACAGATAACACTGTGTGTGTAGCAGTTGGTACAGTCGTCGTGGAGGCAATTACCACGCTGCTGTCGGTTACCCCATGAAAAGTGGAACATTCACCCCTACTGTAACTCCTGTCGGATAAGGAATAACATGTGGCATCCAAGTATTCCTCGAAAAATCAACAATCGCTAATTGGACGTCAACCGTTGTCGGGAAATCAACCCGATGATAACTCTGGCCATTGTAGGGGGAGGATGGTTGGCAAGATGCCAAAGGCATATAAAAAAACTATAATTCACGTCTTCTCAATGGTGGAGCCCGTGACCAATCACCGTACGGTTGAATACCTCCTGTATCAATTTCAATAAAGATACAGTCATTGATGGTATGATCCAACAAACCACAATTATAGCAAAAAATTTGGAGCCTTTCATAAGCAAGCTTTCCCTTCACTAAGGGCCTCGATTTGAAGCTAGCAATCGACACAAACCTGCGTATTGGTTTTGTAACATCAAGAAGCACCTGCAAGCGTAGAAAACTGCCTCCTGATAAAATGTATGAGTTTCCATCAACATAAGGGATGAGAGTACCTAACATATTCTCGATTCTCTTTGCAAGGGAGGCATTCATCAGCCACAATGGCAACTCATATATGTGAACCTAGAATGCACAGTAGTGAAAATGGTACTGATCCAATTTCAAGGTGTCATGATAATCACAAAGTAAAATTAAATTCTTATCAAAAGTCGATGGAGAACAGGAAAGTACTTGAATTTTATCTTTCACTGTCCTAAACTTGAACAAAAATATGTTCTCATCAAGCACCATAGTAGTAAGATCCCAAATTTCTCTATTCTTCCCATACTTATTGAAGGTGTTGAATTAGAAAATTAAGTGAAATTATGAAAATTTATTTTCACATGTGCTGTAGTTACCGAGAAATTGTTAAGTGGGTCCCACAGGGCAATTCGTAACTCGGATGCCCTCCAAAGTGATAAAATGTGAAAATTGTGCCCGAAATTTTTTAAGGTCAAGAAGACCATTTTTTCTGAATTCTTTAAGATGGACACACTTAGGTTTATGTGCAACAAATTCGAAAATGACGATCGTATCCATACCTCGTATGAATTTTTTTGAATAACAGTCAACTAAATTGACTTTGAATCCACATACTAATATACGAAAGTCCTTGCGTAAAGAAGTTTCACGTGGATCCAACTTGTGAACTGAATTATGTCTTTACGAGAAAATGCTAAAAACAACGCGAACGAAACAAAAAGTATTCGTTTAAGGGTAGTTTGGTCATTTCACTACCCACACTCAATCAAAACATATTAAGAGTCAATATTTGACCATATTTGATCTAAATATATGAAAATTAATAAAAATATAAATATAAATCCTGAAATTAAAATATAAAAATAAAGCTAGGGCATAATTAGAAATAATGAAATTGTACAAAGGTATTATGGTTATTTTACATTGGAACTGGTCAAATTGGTCGAATGTTTGACCAAAATATATTAAATTTAATTAAAATGAAATTAAAATCTGAAATTTGGAAATAATAAAATAATGACATTGGCATGGGTATAAATAATTAATTTTTAAAGGGGTAAAATAGTCTTTTTGACACATTGAAGATTTTTATCTCATAAAATAATATAAAATAAAGCAAAAATCAGCCATCTTCAACCCAGCGCACCGCCTCCCCCGCTGCTGCACGTTTCTGCCCAAATTTCTCCAAGCAATTCCTCACGTTACGTTGTAAAATCCCATTTTTTCTTCATCAATCCATTTAACTATCTTCACAAAATCTATCCATCACCTCAAGAACACCATAAATCTGAAATTAAAAGTGCAGAATTGAAGAAATTGAGGCTGTTTTCTGGGCTGTACAGTTCGGCAGTACAAGGTAAGTTGGCTTGGTGATGTTCTACTTAATCCTAGCTATGGTATCTACTTGTTTTAAGCTTGGATGATATGATTAGAGCCTTGAATTGAATTAAATGGGAGGGTAGAAGAAGATGGCAGGTTCGGTTGTGGCAGAAAAATGAAGAAAAGTTTGGTGATTTTAATGTGTGTTGGGTAGGAATTAATAGGAGATTGATAGAAAATGATGAGTTAAACTTGATCATGATGAGGATTTTTGGCAAAACATGAAGTTGGCGTGAAGGGGGCGCCAGTCGGCCAATGGGTAGGCTGAATAATAGGGATGATGTTTTGATGAATTAAAGGCATTTGATGAAAATCCTAAGTGAGTAAGAGTAGTTACAAGACAAGAATTTAGAAGAAGCACAAATGAAAAATCTTAAGAAGAGGTAATGTGAAGCTGCCGGCCATGAAGGGGGGAAAACAGAAAAATGTTAATGTAATTTTAATAAATGGTAATAATAAAATTAAAATAATGATGAATTAAGATTAATTGTAAACCCAAAACTGGAAAAAGAATAAGATTTGGGTAAGTATGAATTTGGCCAAGGCGTAATGTAGTTTAATTACTAGGTAAATTTTCATGGGAATGATTAAAAGAATATTTATAAAGATTAATAAGATTATTAGTGAAATTAGATTTAGAAAAGATTTGTAATTTAAGAGTAATTATATTGTAACATATGGTAGGAAATAAATTAAGTTAAATTAAATGTTGAAATTAATAAAAATGGAAACACTTATGATATATAAGTAAATGGTGGAACAAATATTAATAATGAATAAAGAATATTTATAAAATAAAATATGAGAAAAGAATAAATTTTGAGTATTAGAAAAATTTGGCTAAGCTTAAGAAAGGGATTATGATGTTAAATTTTATGATTCAAGGGTTACAGAAAAATAAATTAAAAATTTATAGAATTATTGGTGAGATTGGAAATTTGAAAAAGAATATAATTTAATTGAAGTTATATTTTGGTATTTAATAGGAAATAAAATAAAATAATCATTGGAATTAATACCTAGAAAATAGTAAAAGATTCATTGTAATTAATATATGTAGTTTTAAATATAATTTGGAATTATTGGTGAAATTAAATTTTGGAAAAGACTATAAATTAAATGTAGTTGTGTGATAGAATTGTTAGGAAATGCAGTAAATTAATTATAGAAATGGACAAAAGGAAAAATAGAAATTAATAGAATATTTATTGTAATTATAATATGGAATTTTGAATATAATATGGAATTACTGTGTAGTGTAAATTCGGGAAATATAGAGATGTAGAAGTGCCATCGGAAATTTTATATTGCATGGAATAGAAGTAAGAAATCTTATACAGAAGTCGCATAAGAAAGCTATGCTTGCATGTTTTAAAATGAAAAGCTATTTGAAGTTTTGGAAAAGTAATTTTAGTGATCCAACCACCCTAATTTATTTCAAAAGAAAATTAGAAAATTTATTTTAAATTCCACATGAAATTCGAATATGGTTTAATTGCATGAGAATTATTTTAATCATTTTACATGTAATAAATTACTGTTTTGGATACAAATATGCTACTGAAAAATATTAAAGATATGCACTTAGAATTCAAATGATTTTATTACTGTTAAATATAGTGTTTATTGATTTTACTGTTATAGATTGATTGAAGATGATTTTATGAGATGATTTCTTATATGACTGTATGATTTTATGGAAATGATTTTGGGACTGTTGCACCCTAATAATCATGCATACTGTTATATGTACATGATATGACCGTGAGACCCTAGTCAAGTCCACGGGTTCTACATTGAGCACATGACTAGTGCAAACTGTGACTGTTCGACGATGGCCATTCGTTACTGTTTCGTCTCTTCGGGGATATTGATCGTCCCTCCGGAGATACTGTTTCGTGCATGATTTTACTGGAAGTGGACTGTCTCTATTGATTTGATCAATGAATTATTTAAATATCGATTTGATTGAATTGAAAAGAAAAAAATGTTTATAGTGAATGACGATAAATGATGATTTTATTATATTGTTGCACTCTACTGCTTTCATGTAATATGATTTGGATGATGATTATAGACGATTTTTGAAAGAATTGCATTTTAAATGTGTTTATTAATAGATTTGCATCATTGGCAAATAAAGAATTTTATTACATGATTTTATCTGCATATTGTAGCATAGTTCAGCTCTTTTGTATAGGTTTTTTTACTGAGCGTAAACTCATTCTCCTATTTTTCACCCAGATTATTTGCAGTAAATTCCGCTCACTGTAGAGGAGCTTACTTTGGAGCATACAGTATTCTTTCGGGGCGTGCGTATCGTCCATTGAAGTTATATTGTATTTTATTATATATTTTAGACATTTTGTACAGTACTCACTGTTGGTAAATAACTTTGGGGATGTAAATTAATAGGACTAGTACAATGATGGTAATTAGAACCTGGGAACTTATATGTGTAAAGTTATGAATAAATATCTTTGTATTAAGTGATTTAAAGTTTTAGTACTATCCTTATTAAATTTATTGCTGAGAAAACGAAGTTATTGAAATGACTTATATGACATGAAAGAAAAAAAGAAAATGATACCGACAAACAACTTAACTATTATAAGAAAAAGAAAAAAGTTAATTGGTATTTTAAAGAAAACCGGACATTACAATAGTAGTTGGGACTCGTGAGACTTTCCACCCAACACGCATAGTACCCAGAAAAGACTCCGAATTTAACATCCTCTTAGGGAACACTTTGGCCACCAGCCAACTATCAGAATCACAGGACTAGATAATTCCTTCGAGGCCATCCACAGATATTGGCTTCTTCTCATCCTGTGTGAGGGAAAGGGATTTCCATGCTTCGTTCAATAACTCATCCATTGGAAAGAAAGGAAAAAAGTAATATAAGACCACAATAAACAAGGACGAAAAAAGGGAAGTATAGGTTAAGTGATCATATCTATGAAGGAACTCGACTAAAAAACTTGTTCACAAATTGGCAAGACGGATGAAGTTAACTGACTATCCTTCGACAATGGAATTTTAGAGAGAGAAAAAACCAAAGAGAAGACTTAACTTACAATTTTTTATTGTTTCAGAAGTGTCAAAATGCATAAGATCACAGGATTTTAGCAGGTGTTATGTTGTTTTAGTTACAACGAAGAGGCTTTTAATTATGTCAAACTTGTCCAGGACAGATTTTCTAATTGATCTACCTGTTTAATTTAATTTATTGATTTTTTAGAGGATTTGTAATACATACATATTATGATTACAATTTTTCCTTATATGATGTCTTTCATTTCAAAAATCAATAGTTTTTTAAATTTCCTTTATAGTAATTAATTAAATTCCCTCTTGAGTGTAATTATTATTATAATCAAACAAAACCAACAACTAATCCTCCTTCAACTCTAGTATAAAAAGATTGTAGAATCTAAATCCATGTTGGCAAACTTTGCTTGATTTTTAATTTAATCTTGAAATCTGATGTAGGGAAAGGGTATTTACCAATTTATCGACAAATATGGTGCTAATGTCGATGGGTACAGGTAAAATGATATTCTTCGTTTTTTTTTTTTGGTTTTAAAAATGCTTATAATAATGGTTATGCTTGTCATAATTCACATATTATGCATATATAATATAATCGAATTGGAATACCCTTTAAACAATTCATGTTTAGCATGTGTGTACATGCATTCGCACACGCGCGCGCGCGCACATATATATATATATATATATATATATATATATATATATTATATATATGATAGAAATACAATCAAATCAGTAAAACCCTTTGATTTTTGAAGTCATGGTTTATAGAAATTGGTGGTGTAACTTATATGCTTTATATGAACAAGTAATTAAAACCCTTTGATTTTTGAAGTCATGGTTTATAGAAATTGGTGGTGTAACTTATATGCTTTATATGAACAAGTAATTGGAAGAAGTAAAAGTGAATTTTTTCTCCAAACATTTGAACATGATTCAAATCTTGAAGTCACCACTATTGGAAAGGCTTCACCGTTTACCACTCTCGGTCCGAGTAAAATTAATCTTAGACCGTAAGACAGATGAAGATATCTGTGGTTATAAAAAAAAAAAAAAAAACCTTGTATGCTTTACTATTGAAATTGCCATGGAAGTCTAATATCTCTTTTTCTGATGACCGGAATGCAGCCCTATCTACGACACCAACGACTGGTCTCCCAGCGGTGATGTTTATGTTGGCCGTACGCATCCTTAAACACCATACTTTAAGTTCTGTCATCTGTGATCTCATTCTTCAAATCATGGCCAAACTTATAAAGAGTGAAGTTGGTATGTTCTCGAAACTAATTATGTGATATAAAACTTCTTGCGGGTACAACCAGATTAGCAATCTGGGCAGTTACCCTAGCCGGTATTCTTGCCGGAAGTGCTCTTCTTGTTTACAACACAAGTGCTTTGGCACAGTAAATTTCTCCATTCTAATGCTTGCCCTTGCTATATTTATAGCCCATCCAATGTGATTGTTGTTATCAAAACACCTTGCAGAACTGCGTTGCATATCTATACGTAGAATGTTTGCCTCGGATTAAATCGAGGACTGTTTTAACTTTAAATGTGGTTTGTGCAGTTTTCACTTTTTTTCTTTACAAAAAAAATAATTGTTTGGCAGAGAAATGACTACCGAGAGTAACCATGAAGAAGCCAATGGTGAAAAAACTCGCGAATAGACAAGTACTAATGGAGATTGGGATGATGAAAAGATACACACCACACTCAACAGTAACAGATAAGACAGTGCAACACACCCTTTAGAGTTTAGACCAAGAAATTTACCACACCATTAGAGGTGGCAAAAGTTGACTCGACTCAAAAAATTTGTCTAATTAACTCGAATCCAAACCTGACCGATCCAATTTGACTAAAAAAATCAACAACCCAAATCCAACCCGATCCGAATCTGAATTGATTTGAAACTAAATTTATTCAAATTCACATTGATTCAAACTCGACTTGATCCGAATTCGAATTGATCTGAACCCCAATTGACACGAATCCAAATTGTTCCTAATCTAAATTTACCCAAACCTGAAAAGATTTAAACTTAAATTTAATATTATCAATAAATATTTAAATATTAAAATTAATTATCAAAGTATTTTAATATAATAAAAATATAATTTTTTTTTCAATAATGTGTTATATATTTTTTTTAATCTAATTAAACTTAAATATTCACTTTTATATTACATTCATTTAAACCTAATATATAATTATTTAATGGTCAATCTATAATAAAGTACAAAAGTCATATCACCTACACTTAATGTCTCCAATTATTCTATAAAAAATCAAAATAAATTAAAAAGATATATAGAAATTATTAAATCACTTTTATTCATAAAGTTATTAATTATTATAGATAATAAAAATAAAACGAAAAAATGTAATAAATTTATGAATATTGGTAAATATATTATAAATATACAAATTATTAAATATTTTGATTATTTCAATCCCAATTGTACTATAAGTTATGTAAGAAGAAAATTTTATTTTCATGAGTTTTGTAATTCTAAAAAATATGATTTCAATTGATTTTCATATTAGATAAATCACATCGAGATGACCAAAGCTTAACCCAATAAATCTACCAATCGACTCGAATCCAAATCCGACCAACCTGAATTGACTAAAAAAATCAACAACCCAAACCCGATCTAATCCGAATCCGAACTAATTCGAACTCAAATTGATTTAAATCTGACCTTATCCAAACTCGAAATGATCCAAACCCAACCTTATCTAAATCCGAAATGATCCGATTTTTCCTTAACCCAAAATGATCAAATCCGAAATAACCCAACTCAAACCTAATTTGACCCGCCCATTTGCCACCTCTACACACCACTAATTGCATTGCATTTGCAACTTTCTTTCATCAGACCAAAACCCCCGTAAGGATGTATTATTCACTAACGAACTAAGTTAAAAAACAACTTTATTCCTTGACAATTGTGTTCAAATTTATATTTGATTCCAATGCCTTAAATCCAATCCATGAACTGTAGCAGATACTGGAGTTTGATTTTAACTTCCAGTTTGGTATCATGATGAGAGGAGAGGGTCATTTACTTTAATTTCCTAACGGAAGGGTGGAGGCAGGTAAGATTAAGAAGGTCAAAATACAAAATAAACAAGTTAATTGATGTTTCTTCACTAATCCACGAACAGAATGCATACCTTCTTATGAAGAATAACATCAACACATGAAAACTATCTGCCTCATATCTAATGCGCAAAGGCAAAACTAAAATTTGGCTACCCCTGCATTCAACTTCCACAGGCATTTCGCTGCTTTGCTATTCAGTTTTAATATTGATAGTAAAAGTTGGTTTAATCCCATCATATCTCTTCGTAAATATTTTGATCTTCAGCAGGCAGTGATAAGCTTTTGACATGTGTTGAGTTAAAACATTCAATTCCATCAGTCATCATCGACCGAACTATCTGCAGATATGAAAAGGAAAACTACGGTGACTGTGATAACAAAAGCTGAAACAATTGTTATCAGTACTTGGTTTAACAAAAGAATGGTTTGAAAATCAGTCATCATCGGCCAAACTATCTGCAGATATGAAAAACAAAACAATGTGACTGTGATAACAAAAGCTGGAAGAATTGTTATCAGTACTTAGTTTAACGAAAGAACGGTTCATTGAAAGAGCAGAACTACAAAATAAGAGTAGAGTTGAACAAACGAACAACCAAATCAATTTCCATTCATCATAATATGAAATCACATATTTTCACTATAGCCCATAGAATGCATTTGTCCTCATCAATCTTGGGTTAGCAGCGATAGTTCGGAATTCCACTCATTTAAAGCAATTATTCTTACAATTTATTTGGATAAAGAGGCGTGGAAACAAAAGAAGTGATATGGAACAATGTTGCTGAAAGTCTTATGTTTTGATGGGAAAAATCAGGAGAAAAGTCAAGAGAAGAGAGTACAACCACTATCACTAACAGAGCAATGGAGGAGAGAAACCTTAAAGAGTAGAGAGTTTAAGAAAAGAACTTAGATCTGAGAACTGAGAAAGCAGAAAGTGGAAGGGGAAAAAAAGAGTGGAGTAGGGAGAAAAAGAAACCAGAAGAACAAAATATTAGGAAAATGGGTTATTAATTACTATTTTAAAATCTATTTTACTATCTTTTGAATTTTGATAAAGGGATTAGCATGTTCCTCCTCAACTAGTCATATATCACACAATAAAAAGCAGTTCGGAGCTTCATTTACCATCAGTAGATTAAAGTGTACTAAGTTTCAATTAATAGCATAACAAAATAATATGTAGTGTGGAAGCAACCAAACCTTCTCTATTTCGTCACGAAGAACAGGGTTGTCTCTCAAGTATTGCAGTGCTCTATCTCTCCCTTGTCCCAACCTTTAAAAATATGTAGAAAGATGACCATAGTAAGTCTAACTTCTATAACTCTGAGACAGCACATAACATTTACGATGCTAGTTCAACAAACAAGTGAAGTTTTAGTAAAACCGTGAAATAATTGAACACGAGAAATTGTTGAGAGATTATGAGACTGTACATAACTCACATCACTCACCCAACCCAAAAAATAGCCTCATACAGTAGCTGAATCTACCGGTCTGACATTTCCAATTAAAGTTCCAAGAAGCAAAAATTTTCACTACTGGACAAAATTTTATGCTCATGCGAACAAGTTTAACAAATCGCACCAACTAGAAAAAAACATGTACTAGCCAGCCTAAAACATGCACAGAGCATTCATAATATAGGTTTCTCTTTAATGTGTCAGTATCAGCAGTCCATGAATTAGCTTATGTAGAAAATGCTACATGCTACCAGGAACTCAAAATTAACTATTGCCAAGCATTTCAAAAGGGATCTGGCCCAAACATCTTTAGCTGAGTCCACTAGATGTAAGAAGTAAAAAACACGACACATTATTGAAAAGCATTTCAAAAGGGATCTGGACCAAACATCTTTTCCTATTTTGGACGGCCCATTCCATTTCCACCATTGGCTTTCATAGAGAAAAAGTTTTGTTTTGTCACATGTCACGGCCTGCACACCAAAGGTTTGACGAAAGGAGTCCTTGGCAGGCTTCAGAGTTTCTCAAGCACTTGACTAGAGATCGCAGTCCGTGACACACAAAGTAGCACCCTTAGCAAGATGTATGATAAATGGTTCTTTCGTATTGGCTACACAATGACATTACTGCATGCTTTCTTCTCTCTCTAAATGCCCAAGAGATAAAGTGTGGTGTAGTGTAGCGAAGTGTAGTGTGATGTAACGACATATATTTCTTAACAGTCCTGGTGAACAAAACTTTTGACAGCACCAATTTTTATACAAGGTAAAAAATAAAGGGCAACCTCGTGCATAAGGCTCTCAGATTGTGTGGTCTGGAGAGGGTCATGTGGACACAACCTTCCCTCTACATTAAAAGATAGGTTGTTTCCACTTGAACCCATGACCTCCAGGTCACAAAGGAATAACATTTACCCTTGCACCAAGGTTTCCCCCCAATACTAATTAATACAAGGTAACTAATACTAATTAATACTCTGAAAAAATAAGCGTTTAAAAGTTTCTCATTTCATATTATTGTTTATTTAAATTTATGTTTATCCGGTTGTTTAAGAGTAGTTTTAGGATAATTATTTTTATTTTTTGTTGATTATCTTTTGATTATCTTTTCTTTTATCTGCTGATTTAATGAAGGAAATGTTATAATGGTAAAGCCATGTAGCTATATATATTATAAAGTTTTTTGTTCAATAAAATATGTGAGTTATCTCCCGGTTTACACGGTATCATAGCAAGGATCTTTCAAATTCCCCCAGTCTCCTTTATGGTTTTTTTTCCTGATTATTACTGCTTCAAGGGCAAAGACAGTCATGACTGGAAGTATCCAGCAAGGAAATTCCACAAGTTCGGCTGTGACCACTACCCCTGCTGCTTCATTGCCTTGTCATTTGCCTCTATTCCCTCTGTTGTGCACAAATCTCATTCTTTGCGAATTACCCAACACAAGTTGCATGGAAAAAATTATTTGGAATGGTCTCAGTCAGTCTAGTTGGCGACACAAGGCAATGGAAAGACTGATAATCTCACCGGATTAACAGGAAAACCTAATGAGATGAAGCTGGATATGCAACATGGTTGACAAAAAACTCACTAGTTGTCTTGGTTGGTGAATTCTATGGAATCAAAAATCAGCAGGAACTATTTGTTCTATAAATCTGCAAAGGATATTTGGAATATAGTGAAGGAGATGTATTCTGATCTTGAAAACTCTGCACAGTTTTTTGAGATTGAAACCGCAGTTAAGGAATGTAAACAAGAAGATAGGACTGTGACTGATTATTACCACACTCTGACAGGTTTACGGCAAGAGATGAATCTATTTGTCAACATTGATTGGCAATTTGGCATTGTGCTGCAGACAGCAAGAAGTCGCACTGATGCAAGAAAAAAGGCGTGTTTTTTTTCAATGTCTAAACAAGGATCTTGATGAAGTAAAGGGGAGGATTCTTGGGACTAAACCGCTTCTCAACATTCGAGAAGCCTTTACAGAGGTTTCTAAGAGAGTAGAAAAGGGGCAATGCCAGGAGGAAGCCGAGACTATGTGACTATAGACCAAAACTAAGCCTTGGTGACTAAGAGTAATGATGGCAATACTCGGTGGAATAAGGAAGAAATGTGGTATGATCATTGTTAAATAAAGACAATTGCTAGAAACTTCGTGGCAAACCTCCTAATTGGAAGCCTCAAAACCAAGGGGGTCAAAATCAACGTCAAAGCAAAGGTTACCAAGCTGTCTCAAAAGACAACAGACCTGAGATTTCTGCTTTCAGCAAAGAACAGCTCGAACAGCTCCAACTTCTGATCAACAATGCTCAACTGGGACACTCAGACTCCAATCCTACCACATCTCAGTCTTAAGTGCTGTTTCACAAAAAGCTTACTTATGGATTACAGAATCTGGAGCTTCGGATCTTATGACTAGTGACCATAATCTATTTAGCACATATACTCCATGTTCTAGAAATATTAAAATCCAAATCACAAATGGTTCTAGAAATATTAAAATCCAAATCACAAATGGGTCTCCCTCTTCAGTTGCAAGAAAAGATAATATTAGATTTAAAAATATAACACTAAATTTTGTTTTACGTGTTCCCAAGCTTTCATGTAATTTAGTATCAATTAGCAAACTTGCCAAGGATCTTAATTGTGTTGCTAAATTTTTTCCTTTGTACTGTGAGTTTCAGAAATAACGTTTGAGGAAGATGATTGGCAGTGCTAAGGAGAAAGAAGGCTTGTACTACCTATTGGACACATCACCGGTGAATCAACAAAGCTTTGGCTTCGAGAAGTTAATTTTTTCCTGTTTTCAGTAAGATCATGCTATGGCATAATTGCCTTGGTCATCCTAGTGTTTCCTATTTAAAAACTTTGTTTCCTTATTTGCAAATAAAAAATTTTAATATTTGTAAATTTGCAGAACACTCTCGCACTATCTATCTTAGTCATCCCTACAAAAGCTCCAAACCCTTTTCCTTGATCACCAGTGATATCTGGGGACCTGCTCGTGAAAAAAATATTACAGGGGCACATTGGTTTATCATTTTCATCAACTATCACGCTCATATATATTGGGTTTTTCTTATGAAAGAAAAATCTGATGTCCGTTTTATCTTTCCACAATTTTACAAAATGGTTGAAACACACAATTCCAGACTCAAATTCAGATTTTTAGAACTTTTAATGGGCGTGAATATTTTTCCTCCATCCATAATAGTTTTCTTCAAGAAACAGGGCATATTCACCAAAGCTCTAGCACTCATACACCCCCAACAAAATGGGATTGCTGAACGAAACTGTCATCTTTTAGAAATGGCCCATGCCTTATTGTTTTACTACAAAGTGCCTAAAACCTTTGGGGGAAGCTCTTCTTACTGCTGAATATTTTATAAACTGTTTACCAAGTCGCGTTCTTTGTTTTAAAACTCCGTTAGATGTCTTGTTGACCATTTTCCCTCAAAATAGATTGGTCTTTGGGGGAAGCTCTTCTTACTGCTGAATATTTTATAAACTGTTTACCAAGTCGCGTTCTTTGTTTTAAAACTCCGTTAGATGTCTTGTTGACCATTTTTCCTCAAAATAGATTGGTCTCATCTCTTCCCCTAAGTTCTTTGCTTGCACTACTTTTCTCCATAATAGTGATCCAACCTGAAGCAAGATTGAACCTAGATCCATTAAATGTGTTTTTATTGGATATTCTCCCCCATTAAACAGCATACAAGGTTTTTTGTCCAAAATCAAAGAGAACTTATTTACTTAGATGTCACTTTTTTTGAACATGCGCCATTCTTCCCAAAGCCTATTCTTCAGGGGGAGAATTCTTTGGAGAATAGTCTTTGGCTACCTTCTTCTTCTCCTCCGTCCCAACCTTCTCCTTTTTCTCAAGTGTTGTTTCCTCCACCATCATTGTCTCTCCAACCATCCTTGAATATGCAAGAAGCAGAACATGAATTGGAAACAAGGAACAGATTCACTTAACCTCAAATCTCAGAGTTACATGTTTATTCACAAAGAGTGAAACCAAAAGTAGAAAAAGTAGTCAATTTTCAACAACATAGTCAAGAGTTTAACCCGAATGCTAATTCCGTACCCATAGCTAGCCCTGGCAATCCTAAACACGACACGTTGACATGACAGAAAAACAACACGAATAAGGTGGCACGGGCTAAAGTTGGTAAAAATTAAATATGAAAATGGCAAAAGCAAAAAAAATAGGTTTAATGTTTGATGTGCCGACACAAATTGTGACACGAAATTTTGGTGTTTTACATGACATAAGCATAATTTTTCATGACAACAACATGAATTTTATACATGAAATGCCAAGACTAACCATAGCTGAGAGAGAAAAACAACTTTACCATTGACCAAGAAGGATGGGGTAGAAGTGGTTGATCTTGATTTGCCAATTACACTCAAAAAGGAAGTTTTAAGCTATACCTAGCATCCAATAGCCAACTTCATGACCTTTGATCGTTTGTGTGGTGCTTTCTGTGTTATGACCGAAAGCATTGAAGAAGAGAAAATCATGTCAACTATCGAAGAAGCACTTGAGGATCCTAAATGGTGAGCTCCAATGTTGGAGGAAATGAAAGCATTGATTCACAATAATACCTAGAAAATTGTTGAACTACCAAGAGGGAAGAAGACAATTGGATGCAAATGGGTTTTTTCCATCAAATACAAATCAGATGGTAAGATAAAATGATACAAGGCTTGCCATGTTGCAAAAGGTTTTACTCAAACATTCAAGATAGACTATACAGATACATTTGCTCCAGCAGCAAAACTAAACACTATTCAGGTTATTTTGTCTATTGCAACAAATCTTGATTGGCCATTACATCAGCTTGATGTAAAGAATGCTTTCCTAAATGGGGACCTACAAGAATAAGTCTATATGGATCTGTCAATGTTTAGGGTTTGAATTGAATTGTTTATTGAATAATACGTTTGTTTATATACACAAGGGCTCTAGCACTAAATTAGGAAACTACTCCTAATACTAATTGAAATCCCTAAACTTACGGGATCTCAATAAATACATAATTACAACTAAATATATGGACTTGATTCTAGGAAATATTTATTTTCCTAAAATAATACGGTTTCCCACACTCCCCCTCAAGCTGGTGAATAGGAATTTTCCATTCCCAGCTTGGATACAATTCTCTCAAATGCCGTGCTACTCAACCCTTTGGTGAGGATATCAGCAAGTTGCCCATGTGTTGACACATATGGAGTACATATCAAGCCACTGTCTAACTTCTCCTTGATGAAATGTCTATCCACCTCGATATGCTTCGTTCGATCATGTTGTACTGGATTATGAGCTATGCTGATTGCTGATTTATTGTCACAGTAGAGCCTCATAGGCCCTTCCCATTTAATCTTTAAGTCTTCTAGGATAATTTTCAGCCAAAGTAGCTCACACACGCCTTGTGCCATTGCACGAAATTCTGCCTCAGCACTAGAACGTGCTACTACACTCTGTTTCTTGCTTCTCCATGTCACAAGATTCCCTCCAAGAAAGGTACAATACCCGGAGGTTGATCTCCTATCGATGATCGATCCTGCATAGTCAGCATCAGTATAGGCTTCAAGTGTCGTACTCCTATTCCTCTTGAACAGAATTCCTCTTCCTGGTGTTCCTTTAAGATACTGCAAAATTCGGTGGGCAGCCTGCAAATGAACCTCTCTTGGACTATGCATAAACTGACTGATTAAGCTCACCGCATAAGCTATATCAGGTCTGGTATGTGATAAGTAAATCAGTCTTCCCACGAGACGTTGATACATTTCCTTGTCCACTGTGGCATCTTCCTCTGCTTTTCCTAGCTTGAGGTTTGGGTCCATAGGAGTACTTGCGGGTTTGCATGCAGTTTTGCCCGTTTCCTTGAGCAAATCCGTAACATACTTCTGTTGGGATATAAAAATCCCTTTTCTAGAGTGCGCAACTTCAATTCCCAGAAAATATTTCAATCTTCCCAAAGTCTTAATTTCAAACTCCTTAGCCAAGCATTGACTCAATATTTGCTGCTCCCTTTTGTCATCTCCAGTTAATATAATGTCATCCACATATACTAACAGTGCTGTTACTCCCCCTGAAGCAGAATGTTTGATAAACAATGTGTGATCCCCCTGACTTTGTTTGTATCCCATGGCCAACATGACTCTAGCAAATCTTCCAAACCAAGCTCGAGGAGATTGCTTCAGGCCATACAAAGCTTTGTTCAACTTACATACAGTATTGGCAATCACATTCCTTCCATAACCTGGTGGAATCTCCATATAAATCTCCTCTTTAAGCTCCCCGTGTAAGAAGGCATTTTTCACATCAAATTGCTGTAGTTCCCAACCAAAATTGGCAGCTAGAGATAAGATTACTCTGACTGTATTCATCTTAGCAACTGGGGCAAACGTCTCTAGGTAGTCAATCCCATAAGTCTGTGTATACCCTTTAGCTACCAACCTCGCCTTGTATCTCTCAATTGACCCATCTGCCCTGTATTTCACAGTATAAACCCACTTGCACCCCACCGACCTTTTTCCTGCTGGTAACTTCACCAACTCCCAAGTTTTATTCTTCTCTAGAGCCTCCATCTCCACATCCATGGCTTGTTTCCATTTTTCATTAGACAATGCCTCAGATAAGGTAGTAGGAATGGTGGTGTTCTTTAGGCTTACAAGGAAGGCTTTGTAGGTTGGTGAGAAATTTTTAAATGATAGGTAGTGTGAAAGAGGATATAATGGCTGTTTTGTACACTTTCTGGTCCCTTTTCTAATAGCAATTGGAAGGTCCTGGTCATCTTCAGTATCAGTAATTTGGGCTTTGGTTTCACTCTGTAATGCTGGAAAGTTAGTAATTGTTACCTCATTTGAAGGACTTGAGTTGGACTCTTGAACTTGCATAGATCCTGGATTGGCCTTTTTCTGCCTTGAGTACACCAAGTTTTTACCAAATCTCACATCTCCAAGAGCAGATTCGGGGTTAGGTACTAGTTTGGGTTCAGACACATTTGGTGCAGTAGGAGTGGTCTTATTTGACTCAGGTTCAAGTTCACCAACAACTGGGGCATTTGACTCAGGTTCAGACTCAACAGATGGCTCAACAGACAGTTGGGGCATATGATTGGGTTGAGACAAAAGTGAAAGATCAGGCAACCCAAGAAAACCTTCCTTATCTTCCCTAAGACTCTCCCCCTGAAGATAAGGTTGAGTGAAATAAGCCTCTTGTTCATTGAATGTTACATCTCGTGACACATAAAATTTCTTAGACGGAGGATGGTAACACTTATATCCTTTCTGAGTTGAGGAATACCCAATAAAAACACACTTTAGAGCTCTAGGGTCTAGCTTCCCCCTGTCTTGACTGTGGATATGAACAAAGGACACACACCCAAAAATGCGAGGTGTAAGATTGTTTGTGGTAGAGAGGTTCGGATAGAATGAAGAAAGCACATCCATTGGACTTTTGAATCCTAGAACTCTAGAGGGTAATCTATTGATGAGATGAGTGGCTGTGAGAACTGCTTCCCCCCAGAAACTTTTTGGCACATTTTTTTGATACAACAGTGCTCGGGTTTGGTCTAAAAGGTGCCCATTTTTTCTTTCGGCGACTCCATTTTGTTGTGGTGTTCTCACACAGGAAGACTCGTGAATTATTCCCTCTCTTTGACAAAAAGGGGTAAGAATTTGATTGAAATAATCCTTGGCATTGTCTGACCTAAGTTTTTTAATACTCACACCAAATTGGTTTTTTACCATGGAGTAGAAATTAGGGAACACAGTGCTAACATCTGACTTATGTTTAAGCAAGAAAACCCAGGTAACTCGGGTACAATCATCAATAAAAGTCACAAACCATCGTGCCCCTGACACATTAGCAACAGTAGAGGGACCCCAAATATCAGTGTGAACAAGATAAAAAGGAAAAATGCTTCTTTTATTGCTTATTGGAAAAGGTATACGCTTGTGTTTGGCAAGTTCACACACCTCACAATGAAGACTCTCAATATCCAACTTTGTAAACAATGAAGGAAACAGAATTTTAATAACCCTAAATGATGGATGTCCTAACTGACAATGGTAAAGAAAAACTTTCTCCTTACTAGATAACATAGACTCGGACATGAATGAGTGGGGTGATCTGCTCTCGAATATGTTTGACTTGTTTAATTCCGCAAGGTAGTAAAGACCATCCCGTTCTCTAGCACGTCCAATCGTCCTCCCCGAATCCTTGTCCTGAAATAAACAATAACTACTGTGAAAAGTCACATTACAAAGCAAGTCTTGTGTGAGTTTCTGTACAGAGACAAGATTGGTGGATAGCTTAGGAACATGAAGGACATTTTTCAAGGTTATGGATGGGTTTATTTGAACATCTCCTATACCAGCTACGGTTGCTAAGGATCCATCAGCTGTGGCTATTTTCTTATTGCTTGAACATGGTGAGTATGTGGAAAAATGTTTGGATGAGTGGGTCATGTGATCGGTGGCTCCTGAATCCATGATCCAAGATTGAGTAAAGGATGTTTCTGAGGCATTTAATCCAAATGAAAATAGAAGCTTACCTGAATACGCCAAAGTACAAGTACCTGTAGGTTTCTCGAGGTTACTTAAGAATGATCTCACTCTTTCCACCTCCTCTTGGTTAAGACTTGCTGGTTCCTGCTTGGCTTCTCCATGTGGTGCGTTGGTAGCAACATGGGCTTGCCCATTACCCCTCGACGGATTATCTCTTTGACCCCACTCACGGCTGGGAGGTTTCCCATGCAGTTTCCAGCATTTCTCACGAGTGTGGCGCCCCTTTTTGCAGTAGGTGCACCATAATCCATCACGGCCTTGAGCCTTGGGCTGACCACTCTTGCCTACTTCAATGGCAGCCTTCCTTTCCATGCTTGTCGAACCATTTTTTACACTTTCAGCTACCATGGCTGAACCATCTACAGTTTGAGGATCAAGCATCAAGCTCCTTCTACTTTCTTCATTCCGAATAATAGCCACCACTTCATTGAAGCATGGAATTTCCTGCTTTCCGAGAATTTGGATCCTAACTTGATCAAACTCAGAGTTTAAACCAACAAGAAAGTCATAGACTCTATCTCGTTCAATAAAATCCTTTAGTATGGCTGCATCATCCGGGCATTTAGTCTGAATCACCCTATAGTGGTCAAGTTCTTGCCATAGAGATTTCAATTGGTTGGCACATTCGGTCACAGTCTTGCTTCCTTGCTTCGCAGCCATAGTCTTGACCTTCACCTCGTACACTTGAGCTGCATCTCTGGCCTTTGAGTAGGTCTGTTGGATTGCATCCCAAATGTCCTTGGCCGTAGCCATGAACATAACCGTATCACTTATCTCGGGCACCATAGAATTCCATAACCACGCCATAATCATGGAATCCTCTTCATCCCATACTCCAAAACCTGAATCTCCTGGCTTCGGTCCCGTACCTAACAGATGGCCGATCTTCCCTTTGCCTTTCAAGATTGTACGAACAAGTTGGGACCACTTGAGGTAATTCTTTCCATCCAATCTGTAGGCAGCCTGAATGGCTTGCAATTCTCCCTGCGATTGAGTTTTGCCTCCTTCATCCAATGGAACTACAGCAGTCGTACCAATCTCCTTGGTCTCTGACATCGTCCTTGGTCTCCAATGGGCAGAAATTAACAGATTACTTGAAGAAGAAAGAAAAAAACAGCAATAAAGGCTGATAAAAAATTTCCAGCAATGAAGGCTGGTAAAGCACTGTAAATGCTCTGTTTTGGCAGTAGAAAAACAGAGCAAAACAGAAAAGAAAAACTATGACAGGCCAAAAAAAAAAAAAAAAACACCTAATTTCCCAGAAAAATCTTACTGCTCTGATGCCATGTCAATGTTTAGGGTTTGAATTGAATTGTTTATTGAATAATACGTTTGTTTATATACACAAGGGCTCTAGCACTAAATTAGGAAACTACTCCTAATACTAATTGAAATCCCTAAACTTACGGGATCTCAATAAATACATAATTACAACTAAATATATGGACTTGATTCTAGGAAATATTTATTTTCCTAAAATAATACGGTTTCCCACAGGATCCTCCTCCAGGATTTGTTCAAGATTACAACAATGAGGTGTGTAAATTAAAGAAGTCCCCTTATGGTCTTAAAAAATCACCCTATGCATGGATTGACAGGTTCTCAAAATTCTGAAAAAGGTATTCACACACTCAAGGTCAAGCTGATCAAACTCTCTTTGTTAAACTTTCACCAAGTGGTAAAAGAACTATTTTAATTGTGTATGTTGACGACATTATTATGACAAGAGATGATGAAGATGAAGTGAATTGACTAAAAAAATTCTTGGGAAGGAATTTGAGATCAAAGACTTGGGACAATTAAAGTACTTTCTTGGCATGGAGGTTGCACGAAGTAAGGATGGAATTTTAATTTCTCAAAGGAATTACACCATTGATTTACTGAAAGGAATAGGCATGCTTGGCTGTAGACGGACGTTCTCTCCTATGGATCCGAATTCTAAGCTTGAAAGGGGAGAGGATTAAATGCTGTAGATAGGGGGAGCTATCAATGGTTTGTAGGAAGATTGATCTACCTTTCCTATACTCGTCCAAATCTCGCTTTTGCTGTAAGTAAGTCAATACATGCATTCACCTCGGCAGGAACATCTTGATGCTGTTAATCATATCCTACGGTATCTAAAGGCAACACTGGGAAAAGGTCTTTTGTTCAAAAAGAATTCTCAAAAGAATGTAGAAGGTTTTACTGATGCTAATTGGGCTAAATCTATTAAAGTTCGAAGATCTGCTTCAGGCTATTGTACCAAGATTTGGGGCAACCATGTGACTTGAAGAAGTAAAAAACAATTGAAAGATTCTCCTAGTACTACAAAGGCAAAATTCAAGGCTTTAGCTCTCAGGTTGTGTGAATTAATCTGGTTGAGCTCTAGAAGAAATTAGGGTGACTAAAAAAAATCCTATGAAGTTACACTACAATAATAAGCTTGCATGAGTATAGCTCATAATCCTGTGCATCATGATAGGACATATCATATATAGGTGGATAAATATTTTATTAAAGAGAAGATGAGTCTAGAGAAGTGTGCATGACTTATATTCCTACAAAGCAACAACTTGCGGATGTTCTAACAAAGGGAATTCACAGATCAAATTTCGAGGCTCCAGTTGACAAGTTGGGAATATTCAATATTTATTCACCAGCTTGAGGGGGAGTGTTGAGAAGTTTCTCATTTCAGATGTTGTCTAGGAGTAGTTTCAAGATAATTATTTTTTATTTTTTGTTGATTATCATTTGATTTATCTTTTTTTTTTTTCTCTACTGATTTAGTGGAGGAAATCTGTTAGAATCATAAAGCCATGTAGCAATATTTATTGTAAAGTTTTCTATTCAACAAAATGTGAGTTATCTCCCAACTTACAATAAAGTTAAAGCAAAATGCATCAATTTAAAGCAAAAGAACTCTGTGCGATTCCATTTGCAGGTTGCTTGTGTATGAGGCCTACAAACATGTCTTGATGAGAAGTCAACGACAGCATCACGGGCATAATTTCTAGCAAACTTGCAAATACTTTAGAGTAGTTCAAATACTTTAAAACTTTGGATCTCAAAGAAGACCAACAAAAAATAAAATAAAAAACAAAGTTATTTATGAGGAAATGTACTCAACTATCCTACTGCCACTCAGTATCATCAAGTATATATTACTAAGCCTGACTCTTAAGGATCAGATTTTGAAATTATAAAAAATAGAAAACAAAAAAAAATCTAAATAGTTATTAACAGTGGTGGTAGAAAAAACAAGTTTGAAAGCAAACCTATGATCCCCATAGCTGTACCAAGAGCCCTTCTTAACAACAACATCCATCATTTCAGCACAATCCAAAATGCATCCCTGTAGATGCTTTCAATGTCAAAATAAAGAGAAAGTTTGCAAATTTGGATGAGTGTAAATATTTGATTGCATTACTAACCAGTTTGCTCACTCCCTCTCCAAATATGATTTCAAATTCTGCTTGCTTGTATGGCCTTGAGACCTGCAATAACAATCAATTTGGGTAGGGCCACACATGTTCACCAGAAATATGAAGTGCTACCATTTAATTATGACCATGGATATGACTTGACTTCTATTCTAATGGTATAGAAGCTTGAAACATACTCGAGTCATTTCATTCATAAACAAGTATTTTACCCAGAAAATAGAATAACGAGAATAGTTTAGAGAATATTTGTTAATTGTCCCAAGATAAATTTGGTTTTCTTCCCCAAAAAAGACTTGATCCTCGCATGATATTATAATTAACATTTAAAGCACCAAATTTTATTATTTAGGCTTAATAGCCAAATAAGCCCTCAACTTTTAGCCCAAAATAGAATTCAGCCCTTAACGTTTTATCGCATGAAATTCAGTCCATAAACTTTTATTTCAATGGAAATAAACCTTCAACCTTTTACAATTATGCAATTAAGTCAAAATCTGTTAAATGACACTAACTGCCGTTAGTTTTACATACGTGGCAGCTGACATAAATGGTTTAGTTAGCTGCCACGTGGCATGCCACGTATGCAAAATTAATGGCAGTTAGGTCATTTAACAGATTTGATCTATTTTCACTGAAATTAAAGTTTATGGACTGAATTTCATGAGATAAAACGTTGAGGGCTGAATTTCATTTTGGGCTAAAGATTGAGGGCTTATTTGGCAATTAAGCCTATTATTTATCTTCCTTTGCTTTTCCTGTTTTTTGGGATGATATCTTCCCATTTTGCTCAGGATCATAGGATTTAGAGTCTTCCTTGCTGCATTTTGTGATGAGAGTGGTAACACAAGGCCAAATGGGCCATGTATAATCTACCTGATAGCAATATTATAACAGTATCTAATGTCTTTTGGCAGGCATTATCAACTTTTAATTTTAAGCCTAACAAGTAGAATCCAGCTTATTACAACTTCATAATATCTTCAAATTGGCTGGTATAATTCTTATTTACCTTACTCTTCTGCACTCTTACACGAACACGAAGCCCAACATCCTCGTCACCTTTAACCTAGAATAATATGAATTATCTTATAATGATGATTACATATTGAGTAATAAAACGGAAATCTGTAATGACCAATCAAGTAGCGAATGTGCTTACAGACTTTATCTTCCCAGTAGAACGTATTTCAAGACGAACTGAGGCAAAGAACTTTAATGCAATTCCTCCACTAGTCACTTCTGGGTTCCCATAATATACTCCAATCTTGCAAAGTCAGCAAAAGCAATACTATCAATAGGTAGAAAGGGAGAAAAAGGAAATTTGAAAAAACATTATGTTAATCTAGTCTACACACATAGAGAGATGCAATAAAATCAACATGCATATAAAGATGTTCTAACAAATAGTTTAAGTTAGACACATCAGTGCCCTCTCAATTAGAACTTCAAATGTTGTTACTTCATCTATCAACAGAAAAAAAAAATTACAATCAATCCAAAGTACCTTATATCTTATTTGATTAAGAAACATTAGTGTACAACCAGCTTTAGAGGCGTTTCCTGACATCTTACGTAGAGCCTGGCTCATAAGACGTGCTTGCAATCCCATTTGCTGCATCCCGATCTCACCCTAAGCAATAAAATGCAATGAGAAAGAATTTAGACATGGGTGAGCATATAGATCTGATCAGAGAACATAAAAAAGGAAAAAGCACGAGGTATACAAGAAGAGAAGAGGAGAGAAGAAAAGAACAGGTTATATAACATATTGGTTCTTGAGGGTTTTTACCAAAATTACAGGGTAGGATAATATATTTTATAAATGGCATGTAGCCCTTACTTATTGCACCAAACTCAACGATCTGCTCCACAATGTTAATGTCTAATATAGAATCTAATAGAGATGTCAATGTGCCAGGAATTAGGAGTCTAACATTCCTAAAATATTGCAACGGAAAGATGGGCACTACTTGGAGTTAAATATTAGAAAAATGAAAAGAAAGGAATATCAGTCCACTACTCTTTTTCTTCACTTTCACAGCATTGATGGCAAATCTCTATGCCAGCAATAATCTTGCTCTCATTTTTCCACACTTCCTCTCTTCCTAATTTCTACCCTTTCTTACTCATTATCTCACCAAATTACTAATTTGAGTTGACAAATTCTATATCAACTGAAAGAAATATCTAGGAGGTCTAAATAATGAAGGAACCAATTACTAGAGGATGATACCAAATGGAGAATCTTTTTTTCCATCCTATTTCATCAATGCCATACTGACCATTCATTCCAAACCCAAGAATTCTATATTGGTCCTCACACAAAATTAGAAAAATCACAAACATTTAAATGCTTTTTCAACATGTTTAATCCCCTTTCAAACCAAGGTCTCTTTGATGGATTCTATTTTGGTTTATTCGAATGTTGTGATTTTCATCATAGTATTTTTGGTAGCAGTTGTTATGAGTTATGGGCTTGTTCTATTTATCTTTAGTATAATTTCATCTTCAACCAGTTGCACACTACTTGTTCAATCGCACTTGTTCTTGCGTTCCTTTTAAGGTGCTCTGTTTGTTAGCTAGGTGTTAGCCTCCCTTCCAGTTCTGTATTGCCCATTTGTTCCACTACTTAATCTGTATGTCTCATTATTCTTCAATCAAATCATGGATTCACACCAGAGCAAAAAATATTAAATAAATAAAGACATGTTCAGATCGTACAGGGAAGAGAATTTTCAAAAGTGAAAAATGAAAATAGAAACAAGTGAGCATACTTCAATCTCTGCTCGTGGAGTTAGAGCTGACACCGAATCAACGCAAATTAAATCTATGGCACCAGATCTGCACATACGATCTGCAACTGAAACATAATAACTTCATTAGTCTTATTTTTTGAGCATACAAGTATAACAAAATTTTTATAAGCATCATAAATGAGGTGCATCAGTTACAGCCTTCCTAAATTATGACCACTTTAAACAAAACTCAATAAAAAAGGAACAGGATGTATTACTTTCTAATGCCATTTCCCCATTATCTGGCTGGCAGACAATCAAATTCTCGACATCCACTCCCAATGCTTTTGAATATGCTGGATCGAAAGCATGTTCTGCATCAACAAGCATTGCATTGCCACCAAGCTTCTGCATAAAGCATAAATACACTGCATATAGTAATTCATTCAATTGGCCTTTTTGTAACATTATATATCAGAAACCAAACTGCACAAGAAAGGCCAGAAAACTATCAACCTGCACTTCAGCAATGGCATGGAGTGCTAGGGTGGTTTTTCCACTACTTTCAGGTCCATATATCTGCCAAGAATACAGCATGTATCATGACGCCACGCAAAGCAGATTTTAAATGATACTGAAATTAAAACATGGCTTGTCTAATGTCATGAAAAACCAAGCTGGAAGACGTTGAGAAGCACAGGGGTGTTAAGGGAAATAATTTAGAACATAATTTACAAAAACATTGTCATTTTTGTATTTTCTTTTATTTCCTATGTAAATATAATGATTTTTCTGTCATCCAAAATGTTTTAACATCATGATAATATGATTCCTTTTTTTAAGACATCATAGTTATAGTTGAGTCACCAGCTTTCTCCCAATAACATATCAAGGTCAAATCACCAATTCTAGCTGGTAGGGGGGTGTTCCAAAACTCCCAAATCTACTGCATGGATCCATGAATAATTCAAGTAACAACACCATGAATGGCACTTTAAGTTCAGTTTTTCAGTTTCTCACTATTGATAATGTAAGTGCAAGAAACTTATTGACAGATACAAGGTGTTAGAGAAGCTGACATTGAAAGAGCGAGAAGGACATAGCTAAGTAAAATCTCTGAATTGTCCTTAAGACAACTAAGCCTATCACAGCTTACTATTTATGGTTTAAAGTGTTTACACCTTAAAAATGAGCATGATATAGAAAGAGAAAACTGATACCTCCACAATTCTTCCCTTGGGAAGGCCACCACCTAAGGCTAAATCTAGCGTCAAACAACCACTAGGAAAAGTTTCACTGTAATGGAAAAATTGTCACCAAATGAAGTCAGGATAAATGCTATTTTAAACTCTATAACAAAGTGGTGTTGCAGAATCCCAACAAAATAATTAAACCCATAGCAAGCAGAAAACTTTTTTCCCCATCTTAACAACATCTTAAATAAGGAACAAAATCAAAACTCAACATAATGTATGGTAAGTTAGAACACATACACCAGTGCTCCACCTGCACTCCCCAATCTCGTAACACTTCCTTTTCCAAATGAACTATTTATATCATTCATTGCAGCCTCCAATGCTTTTTGCTGGAATTCAAAATTTGTAGATAACATTAAGCATCCAAAATATAATAAATGTCGACTGATATATTTAACAAAATAAAACAAGGTGGGTGGACAGTTTAACCAAAACCATATTCATTAAGGCTAAGTTGATTATTACTTTTGTTCTTGCATTTGCATTGTGAAATTCGCTATAAAGCAAAAGCAGATGGTATAGAAACCAAAATCACAATCTATTAATAATGAACAAATGAATTGAACACGGTATAGTTTACCATTCAAAGTTAAAATTATCCCCTTTAAAAAAAAAGGTTAGCAAAAGTATCAAACCGAAACTGCAGAAAATGAAATTATATCCAAGTTCTGAAATTAGGACTTTTATTTTCTTAAAAAGCCCACAACAAGTATTTGCTTTCAACATCCAAACTCCTTGAAATCTGAGTCTTCAAAATATTCCCAGAAGCATGGCGATGAAATAGAAGAGCTTCAAATTAGAAATTAAAGTTAAAGAAGAGAGCGCACACACAAAAAAAAAATACCCGGTCGAGGAAACGGGAGTCAGAGTCCGGAGAGAAAGCGCCATTAACTTTGGGTTCGAATTCACAGTGAACTTCTCTGAGTGGTTTCTTGGCGGCTGCATGTTGCAAGTGGGAGGAAGTGAGAGGCGGTCCCCGTCGAAAATGGCTTTGGAGAGGCGAAGAGTGGTGGTGGAGTTTCAATTTCAATTTCAATTTTAAGGGGAAGACTAAAGAAGAATCCATGCAAATGCAATTCATTGCTGACAAGGTTGAATGATTGAAGAAGCGGCCGCAAGGCTGAGTGTCTCCTAAACTGACTATGAAAATTAAAAAAATAAAAAAAACAACTAGAAAAATTATCAGTTTTCGATCGATAAACGGTTTGATGTCTTCCTTAGGACAGACCGTCTATCGATTAGGCTATCGATTGTTTTAGCTCTTTTTGTTTGATGATTGTTTCACAAAAATTAATTTTAAAACATTTTTATACTTTTATTTATTTGATAAAAATTACTTGACCAACCAAAATGACTAAATGATTAATTGATCAATGAAACTGAAGTTATATTTTTGAATCCTCTTTTAAAAATTCAAAATTAAAATTAATTTTTGAAAATATCTTTCATATATAAATTTATTTGTTAATGTCATAAGTATAAATATTTTTTTATATTGAATCTTCAATATGATATTTTTATAGTAAGACCTAATTTGACCCTAGATAAATTTTGATTATATTAATAAAAAATATTTTTATTTATTTTTAATTAAAAAATCAAAAAATATAACTCATTTAGTATATTTTAATTATTTAATATATTATGAAAATTCACTATTATTTAATAATGAATGAAAAATATTAATATAATAAATAATATTTCATGATTTCAATTTTATTTGTTTTAATATTATTATTATTTTAATAATATGAATATTTATAATCATTTTTTTAATATTTTTTATTTTATATTTTATTGGCAAATGTATTTATATTACTATCTTAATAAGAAATATAAATAAATAATATATTTTTTATGATTTAACACTAAATAATTTTATATAAAATATAATTATTTTCATAGTATAAATATTTTTAATATTTTAATAATAAATATTAATTATTATATTAATAAAAATAATATTTTAATAGTACTAACAATATTTTTAAAATATTAATATAAATGATATTAAATATATTTTAAGTGTTTTACATAAATACTATAAAATAATGACAGACTTCTAAATACACGTCAACAAAAGCGAAGGTACATAGGTATGCTGTAATTTTTTAGTTCTCCTTTATAATGAAAAAATTAGCTTAAATTTCACTGAAGTACTTAAAATTTTATTATAATTTTATTATAATTTATTAGTTTGAGAAATAAATATTTTGGTCCAAAATATAAATTTGATGGTACAAAAAAATTGTTCTATTAAGTTATTATTAAAAAATCTATTAATTTAAACATTTGTTACTCATAAAATACCCACAATACCTTTTTTATTATTAAAAAATAAAAATCTTACATAAAATAATTTTTAAAAAATTACTTAAAAATAAAAAATTCTAATAAAATTCATTGTTGATACTTGGGAATGTGATATTATTAATTCAAGTTTAACAATTGGTTGATATGTTAAAATCATTTGTAATTTTGAATTAAAGTGTTTATTTTCAAAACTAATGAATTAAAATTAAATTATTATAAAATATTGAGAATCTTAGTAAAATTTACCAAAAAAATTAATATTGGGTCCAAAAATCACAAACTCACAATCAAGCAAGCTCAGTATCTTCATTAGCTATAAATTCATATATAAATTCACATTGTCATTGTTCCATTCACATTCAATCAAATCCAACTTCGATTTCCAGTTTTTGGAAACTATAAGAAAGTTGTTGTACTGTCACATCTCAAGTACACAGTATTTTTCATTTTTGCACACGTTTTCATACACATGAATTGTTTGGACTATCGTTGATGCCTTTAGTTCTCACTTTTAAATCACAGTAAACACAATATCCGTAATTTACATAAATTTACGGAAATAAAATATTTACAAAACTGTGTTTAATATCCACACTTACATCCTCTAATTTAAATACAACAATGTAGTACTGTAAATAAAAGTTTGAACATATAAAATAAAATAAATATACCTCCAAGATGAATTACAGCTACCTCGAGGTGCTCAAAATGTAGCCACTAATCCTCGAATGATATATTCGATAGTCACTGGAAATACTCTGAAAAAATAAAATATTGGAGTGAGCAAACCACGACTCAATAAAAGAGTTGTATACAAATTTTGATACCTTGAAGACTATATGCAGTAAAATCCTTAATTTCCTATTTGTATGCTGGGCACACTAAAAAGGAAGGATACTGTAGTCGGCCGAGAAATCCAAATGGAGCATGGAAAGTATTTTGAAATACTTGTCTTGTCCCGAAAACTCAGAGCGACTATAAGGAGTAAAATAAATTCAAAGATAAATTTCATTTAAATATCCACTGCATATAATTATTTAATAAATTTGAGTAAAATAACTCAATTAGTTATGTAAACAACACTTGAAAATAATTCCACCATTTAAATCATTGCTTTAAACACATGCGCCAGTAAAATAAACTGTCAAATAAAATATCAATTATATGATAAAACACATGGTAGACAGCTTATTTCAGTAAATATCACCAAAATCAATAATAACACATGAAGTCATAATGGAGACCAGGCAACACCCTAATGATATCATGCTATAATCCCCGTAGGGAACAATAGTAATAAACACGTGAGATCTATGGCCATAGTCTATAAATGTCATCGGTCGTACATTGAACGGGTGTCAACCGGGACGCTGAAGACGGCTCAATGTCAACAGCTAAACACATGATAAGTAACACATGAACACTTGAGCATAATATGGGGCCTAACAGTCTCAAAACAGTATTTACACAGTAATAAAACCTTTATGGAAATTTATTACACATGAATAAAATTTATTTAATCCATAAAGGAAAATTATATTAAAAATAGTGAATATTAGATTGAAAATAATTTATAAAATATTCACTATTCACCCTTTCACTCCAACAATTATACATTTCATTATAAAACACGTAAGGTGAATTTTCGATAATTTAATCTTTACCGAAATCGGTATCATGAATATTTAGTAAATATTTTTCGGTAAATTCACCATTTATGAAAAATAATTAATTTATTATTTCCAAGGTTATGAAAAATCTCAATAATGTACCAAAATATTTTCTAACATTTTTAAAAATATTTTTAATAAATTTTCGGTAGCATAACGGCTACCCTAGTCCTAGCCTCCCTGCACTTGCAAACACAGTCTCAACAACTAGAAAACCACAATTTCATCGCATTTCAAGGCAAATCAATATTCCATAATTCTTATAAAATTCATAGCATGTAAATCATGCTTTCATATATCCTTACAAATTTACACATGCGTCTCTTACCTGTTTATTCGAGATCGCGTTATCCATTGCACCACACGAACACCGAAATTCTCGAACGGCAATTAATTTTACCAAAATTATTAGCTTATTTAATTTTTTTAAGCTATACTTTATTCCAAAATGCAGCCATATAAGATACTGCAACTATCGGTAGTATAACGTAACTTCTCCGTTTTGCGTCGGATTTTAAATCCGAGCATATCGGCAGACTCCTTGTAAATTCTACAGTCTAAATCAACCTTCAAACCATCAAGAACAGCCACAAATCCCCTCCCCTTCACCTTAACCGAAATGCACTATGGCCATTCTTGCATGATTTTCACCATTCTAATGTTACCATGTTATTTTCCTATGCTTAGTGATTTAATTGGCACCATTTAAATATTTGAAACACCATGAAACCCCCTAAATTCATGCTCTGTCCGAATGGTATAATAATGGTGAATTTTTATTCTTCAACATTTAAACAAATTGATGGCTAGAAAAATAATCACTAGCATACAAGGATTAACTTCATGCCATTAAACTTAAGAAAACACAATGAATGGCAACTTACCAATGCTTGGCTGAAACTTTGGGAACTTAGTTCTCCTTGTATGATGCCTTATAGAAGGAAATATGGGTAAAGGATTGTAGAGGAGAGAGAGGAGAACAATTTTGATGTAGAAACCTTGTTGAAATTCTTAGTAGAATTTAAGTTGTAAGCTTGGAAAATTTTCTTTTTATTTTTGGTTGAAGATGGTGTGGGAGTTGGCTGAAGAAGAAGGTGAATAGTGGCCATTCAGCAGCTGAAGAAAAATAAAGAGAGTTCTGGAAATTGCCCAATTGACCAAAATGCCATTGGTTGTGAAAATTTTGGATGATTTTACCCTTACCGATCCATTGGCCTAAAAACCGTGTAAACAGGCTTCAAAAATTCTGATTCCAGTTCCAAATGATCATATTAATTATATCTAAATGATTGGAAGTGGTTTCGTTGATGCGCGGTACACGGATAATGAGAAATTACGATTTTACCCTTGTGGCCCGACAACGAAATTTTCTATTTTTGTGACCATTTCAATAAATCCATTGACATCATGTTAAAGTACTTTTCATATAGAATAACAAGATATTTTTATTTCATTCGAATTCATTTTGGTTTGAGAGAAATTTACGGAAATACCCTCTAGACGTATCCGTCACTTTCCAAATTGTTTCTCATAATTCACAAAACAATGCAACTTGGGTATTTTGACTTCCAAATCACCATAATATCATTATTTAACCTCCAAAATTTATTTTCTCACTCATCTCATCATCTAGACACTAAAATCTAAATGGATCCCACGTGGCTTTTCACTTAATATTTATAAAAATATACAAAATTAATTTATTGATTTATTAAAATTTACAATTTTGTACATGTACAGTACAAAATAATGAGCTCTCACATGTATTGAATAATTTTCCATAAACAACTCTTGAGAGAGTCATAGAAGGAAACCAGAGATCAAAGAAGAAATCTAATTCCAACTCTTTCGGTGGTTCGATTGCAAGCAAAAGGTGACAAGGCAACATAAATATTCCATATATCCAAGCACCACAATGTCAAGGATTGAAATGACATTACATAATGAAATCCTACTTAGCACGTTACATAATCAAATCAACAAATCAACTTTCTATTGAAAACTTCCCCTAACATTAGATAACTTGCCATCATATATATAATATATATTATATTACAATGTACATGCTTGCATGTCAAATATTACTGGTGTGAACTCTTATGTAGATAGTTTGCATTGTTGATACATAAGCCATATGGTAATTTTCAAATATATCTTAAATCATATCTTACAATTGATTTAATTTATTGTAATTAAATCTATACCTGTATTATTAGCAAAATTATAGTACCTTTAATGCTTTTGGAATAAACGTGAAATTCAAATTTTACTATCAAAATTTATATATGTATTTAATTGGCAATAAATACATACTATAAAATAAACTAAACCATGTAGTACTTTTCAAATATAACTTAAATCCTATATTATCTTCAATTGACTTAATTTATTGTAATAAAATATGCACCTATATTATAAGTAAAATTATAGTAACTTTAATGCTTTTAAATAAATGTAAAATTTAAATTTAACCACAATCAATTCGAAAATGTATTTTTTTTTGAAGTTTCGAATATGTATTTAATTGGCAATAAATACATACTATAAAATTTAAAATATACCTAATATATTTTTAATATTTAATTGTCATGAAATACCCTCTTTTGTTCTTTTGATCCACATGTTAACTTTGGAATAAATGTGAAACTCAAATTTGACTACTAATTAATTTGGATATGTAAGAAACATATAAATGATTTGACCTCTACTTTTTCCTGTTATCCCTTAGACTAATTTTCGAGATTTTTACTGTTACTTTTAATTATAATCCCAAAATTATAGGCACATGTAATACCATTTATAAATATACTAATAGTTTGAGACCATTTTTATACTACCATTCTCTATTCTTATTTCACCAAACAGCAATACAAAAAAAAAATCAGTAGACGTCAAAGACATCGAAGCAGCGCACAGCCTTTTTCATTCAACAAACAACGCAGCGCCACAAAAAACACTATAGTAGCATCAACACAAAGTGCTAAAAAGTTTGTTCATCTTCTTAAACTATCAATTAACAATAGTAATTTTCTTTTCATATAAATAATTAACACATTTAATTTGCAAATACAAAAAAGCATCTATTGGATACTCAAAATCTAAAACTATTTTGTTTCATCTTTTACTAATACATACTTTTACGTCTAATGTAAAGTAGATACAACCAAAATGCATAATATTTTGACAAATAATAGAGTTGATGAAGACGAAAATAGTCTTCAAACTCCTGCAAAAAAACTATGTTCATGCAAGCAAGTGTTTACGTACATTATGTAATTACTTTTTTTTTGTTACAAGAGGAATATTAAATAACTGGGGAAGGAGTACTTGGATTCGAACCCAAGACTTATAATATGCCATAACTCATCCTTAACCACTAGATCAAGAGGTTGTTGGCACATTATGTAATTACTTAAAATCATTGTATGTGCACAATAAATAATAATTTTCAAAAATATTTTAGATTTACATGCCTACAAAAAATTCTATAATAGTAGAAGATGCCAATAATTGAAGACAATTTTTAATTTGATGAAGCTTTTATATTTTAATTCAACAATTTCGTGAATATTTTGGCTTATGAATTTTTTTTTATATTTGAATGAAGTTTTTAATTTTATATATTACTAGTTTGCCACCCGTGCTATACACGTTTAATTTTATTTAAATATGTATGTATAAATAAAAATTCATATTATTCACACACTTTATTTTTTTTTAAAAAAATTAGACTTAATTATTTTGATTGTTTTAGATGTATTAGAGAATTAAATTTATTTTTTAAATGAATTAGATGCCATATAATATTTTAATTATTTTAAGTTACATAATACTTTAATTATTTTAAAGTTTTAACATAATACTTAGATTATTTTAATAGTTTTCAATATATTTAGATAATATTTTAATTGTTTTATTTAATCAATGCCTTTAAATTTGTAAATCTACATTTCTCATTGTTTTTGATGAATCGACACACTGTTTGGATGAAATTTAAATAAAATGAGTAGATAGTACTGGTATTTGAATAAGATATGAAACTATTTAAAAACTGAATTTTGAAACGTTGGATTAATTGTGAGCAAAAAATGCAAAAAAGAAAACTGTAAATATATACTACTTAGATTATTAGATAATAGAATTTTAAAATTGATTTAAATGAGTAGATTGCAATTGTGACGCCCCGAGGTGCACCTCTTGGTCCACCGACCCGAGCTACAGCCCCAGGCGGATCACTCATCCGTATTGTCCGCTTTGGGGTGCACCCGCAGGCCACCGCCCCTCACTGCTTTCTCGGAGTGTGCCCCTAGGCCACAACTCCAATTCGCGTCCCCAGGGGTTCGAACTCAGGACCCTTAGGTACCTAGTTCTTACACACCTGGTCTCAATGGTACCAGGTGTGTAAGAACTAGGTACCTAAGGGTCCTGAGTTCGAACCCCTGGGGACGCGAATTGGAGTTGTGGCCTAGGGGCACACTCCGAGAAAGCAGTGAGGGGCGGTGGCCTGCGGGTGCACCCCAAAGCGGACAATACGGATGAGTGACCCGCCTGGGGCGGTGGCTCGGGTCGGTGGACCAACGGGTGCACCTCGAGGCGTTACAAAAAAACGCGTGTTTTTTTTGTGATAGCTCAGGGTGCACCCGTTGGTCCACCAGCCTGAGTCACCGCCCCAGGTGGGTCACTCATCCGTATTGTCCACTCTGGGGTGCACCACACAGGCCACTGCCCCTCACGAATTTCTTTCGCGTCCAGAGTGACTCGAACCCTTAACATCATTAAAGGTCTCATCCATATTGTCCGCTTTAGGGTGCACCACATAGGCCACCGCCCCTCACGGATTTCTTTCACGTCCAGAGCGACTCGAACCCTTAACATTATTAAAGGTCAAGTCACTCCTAACAAATTGTCGACAATTGGTTAGGAGTGACTTGACCTTTAATGATGTTAAGGGTTCGAGTTGCTTCGGATGCGAAAGAAATCCATGAAGGGCGGTGGCTTGTGTGGTGCACCCCAAAGCGGACAATACGGATGAGTGACACACCTGGGGTGGTGGCTCGGGTCAGTGGACCAGCGGGGGCACCCCAGACCGTCACAGCAGTTAGTTTTTTAGTGAGCTTTTTTATTGCTCCATTACTTCTTAGTTTTTTGGGTGTGATAATAAGCAAATAATAGAAATTTTAAAATTGATTTAAATGGATAGATTGAGTTTGTTTTTAGTGAGTTTAATCTCTGCATTACTTCTTATTTCTTTGGTGTGGACATTGGGTGGTTATAGAAAATGATTTGATTTTCAGTTTCAATAAATGTTATGTGTATCTTAATTCTACGTGTAGTGAGAAAAAATGTCCACGTAAACACTTACATGACTTACTTATGAGGTTTCTATGTTTTCTGAAATATAATATATATATATATTATATTTATTAATTATTGTTTATCATATGTTAAAAAAATATTACAATATTTCAAAAAAAAATTTTAAATTATAATTATTTTAACTTTATTTTGAATATATAAATTATTTTTATAAGTTAAATTTTTGTATCTTCAAACACATTTAAATAAAAAAATCCGTGCATTCAACTAGTTATTAACTAATACAGGGCTCATCCTAAAAGACACAATAAAACAACATCCAAATTAATTTCAATGTTGATTGCATAATCTTCCACCACAAACAATTAAATCAAGCGGAACTCTGCCTACATGGGCATAAGCATACGACAAAAAGTTCACAATCAACGCCAATTTAACAACAACACACCATAAACCCCAACACACCATAAATTTAACAACAACAAAGGAAAGAGAGAAAGGCCCTTTGGGGTCTATCCAAGATATTGATCAAATTTTTACACACCTTTCAAATACCAATTACCAATTGGCTAATGAAAATTTTCCATATATATATATATATATAAAATAACAAAATAAAACCCCTCCAGGAAAAACAAAAGCAACCCAAATATGTGAATATCACGAATTACCCAAAAACCTAAAGAAATTTCCTAAATTCAAATATTGCTATAACCAAAAAAAAAACCCTAACTTGAAAACCCTAGGGAGTTAAAAATTGGGCTTCCTTTTTCTCTTCCTATCCAAAGGAACTAAGTGAGGTTGGAGAAAAAAACTATAAGAGACTCAAATTCAGTTTAGCCAGAAGAGAGAAAATGCGAGAAAATTAGAAAAAAAGAGGGTAAAATGAATAAGGGATTAGGATATGGGGTTTAAAATATCTACAAGAAGAGATAAGAAAGTGAAGATGCATGAGGAGGGCTTGAAGGACTTGGAGGAAGAACTAGATGGCGCGGTCGCAAGAAAGGCATGATTTGGGACAACAATGGTAGAGAGAGAAAGGAGAGAGGTTAAGAGAGATGCAATAAGAAAAGAAGGGAAATGAGAGTTTAGATTTAAGATTTGTTAATATATATATAATAACGGTAATATTATTATTTTATAAAAAAAATAATATTAAAATAAAAAGTTCGTTTAGACTTGCAAGATATTCGAGTCAGGTATTAGACTATTCGAATTTAGCTTGCTTGATAGCTCAAATAGTTCCAGCTCAAGCTTGGCTCAACAAAAATCAAATCCAACTCCAGTTTTTTTCTAGTTGAACTAGACTAACTTGCAAACATCGATGTATCATTTACACCCTTATTTAATAGGATTAATTCTAATAGTTGTCAATGCTACCATTGAGAAAATGTTTTTAGTAAATGAACATCTTGAAAAGTATTTCGAATGAGAGATTAATGGTTGAATGATACGTTAATTGTATATATTGAAAAATATGCACTCAAAAAAATTAATAATAAAACTATTATGTAATGTTTTCAAAATATAAAACCGCATCAAGGATAATTGTAAAATTAACGCTTAAAAGCCAATGTACCCTGAATCTTTTGCATAAAATTAGGACTGTAAACAAACAGAATGTTCGATAAACAATTTGTGAATATATTTAATTTTTATTCGTTTATTATTCTTAACAAATGATCATGAATAGAGGTATGGTTCGTTCATTTATGTTCACGAATAAACTCGTTTAAAACTTGTTCGTTTAATGAATCATTTAGTGTTCGTTTACTGTTCGATAATAATAAACTTTTAAATTACGTATTTTCTTGTAGATTATTTTAATATGTAATTGTAATAATTACATATTTATGTATGATTTTTTTAATTTGACATCATATATATATATATATATATATATTAGGGTGAAAACAATTTATTTGTATAAATTTTTTGTTTAGTGTTCACAAATATGTTCATTTAATGTTCACGAACATGTATTTGTGAACATGTTTATTAGTGTTGTGAACATGTATTCATGAACATGTTCGTTAATGTTCATGAACAAGTTGAACGAACATGAACAGACTTAAAAAAAATAAACAATCTAACAGGAATATAGTAACATTCGTTTATATTTGATTCATTTACATCCATACATAAAATGGATATAAGCTCTTAACTATTTATTTTACTATATAAACCATTAACAATTCAAACTAACGCAATTAATTTTAAATCTGTTATAGATTTTTAGAGTGAAATAAAAAGTTGAAAGCTTATAAAACTTTAACATTTTATTTATTTTACTTAATTGGGTTATTTTGAAAGGATAGAGGTTTATTTACAATAAAAATAAAAGTTCATGGACTTTTACAATAAGTTGAAGGCTTATATCCATTTTATGGAAAAAACTGAAGGTATATTTTATTATTAAACCTAAAAAATGTAACAATTATGACTAGAAATGAAATTTTAAATTTTGTTATTGTTACCATAATCATTATTATTCTTAATGTTATTTGTTTTTATAATTTAATACATTTAAATTAAGTCTCCACTATATAAAATTTCTGACTTCACGGTTGAAGTAAGGATGTGCTAACTATTGCTTCAGGTAATTCGATGGGATTTTATCAAAAATCAATTTAACCAACCGTGAATTTAGGATTGACCAAACCGAGCAACCTTAAATAAAGAAACCAACAAAATCCAACCGATTTTATTCGGCTGGATAAGTCCATTTTTTCGCATATTTCTTTTTTAATTCATAGGAGGTAAAAAGAGTAAAGAATCGAATCTTGAACTTAAATTCTCTTAAAGATAAGTAACAATTACCATGCCAAGTCTGGATCCTTTTTTCGAGTATTTCAGTTTTCTTTGTTGCAATCTATAAAAGTTGCAATTAATTATTTTTTTCTTTTCTTTGTTATATATGTCAATAATTATAAATTGTGGTTCCATCTAGACAGTTAAAGACCAGGATATGAATTTGGGCGATGTTTGACCCTCGTTACAAACATATGAAGGACGCATAATAATGGCTCGAGAAATTCCTGTAAGCTTTTAGCTATCAATTAGTGATCAAGGATGAGATTTAAGAATACTAGCCATATATTGTTGTATAAAATCCAAGGATATCTCTGTTTAAGAAGAGATAAACACAGCAGATGGCTAGGCATGGCTTAACTTGATTTGCAGATGTATCATTTGACAAATTCATTAATATCTTAAACCTCTACTAAAATTGAGAATGATATGCAAAATTACTTATCAGTAATGTACTTGAAACTCACACAACTTATTAAATTTTTTTTCTGAAAGTGTTTTGATATCAAGGGCACAGTCCTCACAACCCAACGACAATGTTTTTCTCCAAAGTAGAGCTTGAGGTTATTGCTAAAGGTTGTCGCAGATGAGAACAACATATGGCAGATTTTACATTTTCAGATTTTTTTTTTATCAAGATACTTCAGATTTAGGGTTGGGTGAGTTCAAAGAGTGATTTTAGTTTTTAGATTTCCCTGACTAATTAAATTATTAATAATATAAATATTTTTTTTTACTTTACACAGTATCAAGTACATCGGTCGGTTCGACTTAAGAATTTCGTAAATGAAGATCTGACTGTTTTATCGAATTTAATTTATCTCTTAACCATTTTAATTGATTACTCGAAAAGCAGATTCAATTTAATAAATTTGCTTCTATTTTAACTGGTTATTTCGAATGAAACTGATTAATGCACAACCCTAATTGAACTTACCAGAAAAATTAAGTCCAATAAAATGAAAATTTCAGTTTATCAAACAGGACCTTAGACTTTTGCATTGGAAAGCTAACATCCAGTTTCCCTCAACATGGGGAAGGTCGAAATGGTTTTTCTTTACTTTCCCATCATTCTCCCAATTTAAACATAATCTTAAAAGAAGAGGAGAGGAAAACTCCAACTAATTCATACATTTGTTTTTGTTCATAGGGATTAGGGAGGCACAATAAAGAAGGAGGATTCAAATTTTGGATTTAATTCTTTCCAGAGAAAAATATCAATCGTTAGACCAATCCTTAGTTATTAATTTATACAACTTTATTTATATAACAAAATCAACTTCTCACAACTATACAATATTTACTCCACTTGATAGGGGGAAATGCTTTCCTACTGCTGGAAACAAATGCATGATAATGACGGTGCTAAGAAAGGGTAAATTGATAAACCCCAAATTTGAATGTTAATTTCTTACAATGATCATTTTCCTAAAGGACTAAGTAGCAAGTTCAAGTTTTAGATTTGAATATCCTAATGAATTACATAATATTTATTATTAGTGATTAATTCCAAATGTTGGGCATGCCCACTTCACTTAAGTAGCTATAATCTGAACTTCCTTCTCCAAAGCTTGGTGACTCCTTCACGTTAACGCAAGTATCCAGCTTGCTAAGCTGACTCAGCACAGCTTTTATCTCCTCTTTGTCGCAAGGGAAAGAGTCTAAACCAGCATAACTCATTGGCAATTGTGCAACTGCTGTTTGGGCTTTGGTAGGTATGTTTGGTTCCATGTGGTTGATGCTTGTGAACATTGGGCTGGTTTGGTCTGGGGGCAAAATGGAGAAGCAGGGCACTTGCTCATCATATTCATCTATATTTGCTTCATTTTGGTCAAAAGTGATGTAAGAATCCATCAATGGTGGAAGAGGTGAGGAGCCTGTGTCATCATAACAACTTCCTATTCCGCTAGGTCTGGCACCAACTTCTTTGTTTTTGTTCAAAACCCGACATAAAACCCAATCTTCCTGCATGTTCCAAAATAATAAATAAGAAATTTGTACCATCAAATTCAAACCACAATTTCATGTAAATATAACAATAAAATTGATATGAAAATTATTCAATTCTGCCATAAATAAAATATATTTTTTGTTGCAATCGAGTATTTAATTCAGTTACTTGGTGCATAACCATTTCATGTTTGACGAATAAAGTTACAAGTTTTTTTCAAATAAAAATATATATTTTTGTTAATTTTTTTTCAAGTTTGACTTGGAATAAAAGTTTGAAGACAAAATCAAATGAAATTTAATGACAAAATTTGATATTAAAATAAAGTAGAGTGATAAATTTATTATATAATTACTTTTCTAATTTATTTTATTTGAAAGTTGAAACACAAAAGACAGGGTTTTTTTTTTTAATTATAGGAGGTACAAAGGAGAATAAAAAAAATCGAATTTTAAATTTAATTTTTTTAAGAAAGGATAACAAAGGACAAGTGTTTTTTTAACAAATATAAAACTAGCCGAAAAGACAAAGTAAAAAAAAAAAAAAAGAGTTGGCTTGGGGCATTTTATACTAGTAGGGGGTACGGAATAGATGACAAATGTAATTTGTCTTTGTATAACACAAAATCATTTAGAGATCTGACTTTAACATTTGCTTTTATCATCAAGGGTTTTATATTACAACATGACCCAACATTCATGCAGGAACTTAAGGACTTAATAAAAAACAACTTCAAAGTTGAAAATGATTCTTTTATTCTAAATTTTACCTAAACTTTAAAAAAACGATCTAAATATTTAATTCAATATCGAATAATTTATTTATAAAAAATCGGATTAAATACCAGCAATCATGTAATCTGTTATTGACAATTTTAAATTAAAAAAAAAAGATTCAAATGGTCTTTTGTAAACAAAAATGTGATATATGTAAATTATATAGTGTACCTTGAGAGTAGAAAGGTTGGGAGGGGCAAGGGGCCCTTCAAGCCTGAATTCATGCATGACCCAATCGGTTTTTCTTCCTCTGGGAGCCCTACCTTTATAGAACACCAAGGTTTTCCTCATCCCAACAAGGGTGCCTTTGCTAAGGACAGTCCTGTCCTTCCCTGTGGCCTTCCAGTACCCACTGCCTGTTGCCCTATTTGTTCTCAAACCTGTCGCATATTTCCGATCTCTTTGACTGTAAAAGTACCATTCTTTGCTTCCCACTCGAGCCGTTTCTACCATACATCATTTTCCATAAATAATTATTTTTACATACATAGTCTGCTACATATCCTATATTAACAATGCTTAAACGAGAAAAATGTGAAACAAAGTCAATATTGACTATTTTAGCATCATTTTATTTAGTATAATTAAATTTGCAACCCTTATCTTCTTCTTTTTTTTATATAATATATAAAATTTGTAGACTTTCATGGTTCACTCGGATATATAATAAATTGAATGCCTTAAACTAATGTATTTATCAAAACTACTCTTTGACTTCATATTTTGATCTTTATATACAATTTATTTGGTCACATCTTTGAAGCTTTTCTTTGGTTTGAATAATTTCATTCTAATTGATAGTTTTGAAGCTGAATTAATATATCATAAAAGCTATCATGTTTGAATTTTATTTGCTTCTACTTAGAAAAGAAACAAAAGACTTAGTCATATATAAATATATATAATCAAATTTGGTCTGGCTGGATAAACCAAAAATAATTCCCCAAAAGAGAGTGAATATGTATCCAAAGCCTAATAATTCTAACTTCTATTTATTCTTTTTTCTAATAATGTTTTATCCATGATTAATTCCTAAACATATAACTTCTAATAACAGCAATATATCTTAATGGCACATTTTTTATCGTTAGTCAGGGGCAAATGATAATTATAATATATTTATATTTGATGCATTGTCAATATAATAAATCTTAATTATACATTATTATTAATTAATAAATTTAAGAATATTTATTTTTAATAACTTTATTTTAAAATTTATGAATTAATAAAGTGACATGTTATGATTTAGTGACCTTGTATAAGATTTATGCATCAAATATAAATCCTTTAACATTTATGCTATTTCCTTTCTGTTTACCTACTTTCAAATAGTGGATTATTTCAAAGTAATTTTCTTGGTACGTATTTTTTTGGGTTATAATTTAAATTTAAATATTTTCTAGAGAAAATATAATACGTATGTAGAATCCAAAATAAGATTAAAAATGATGTTGATGACGTTGAAATTGAAATAGTTCTGAAGGCGAATTGGGTCATAGACACGTGGCAGTCAAATTTATAAGCATCAAAAGAGTTTGTTTTACTTAAAATAGCTGATCCAATCAAATAAATTTGCAGTTGAGAGGTCAATTTCTGTCCCTTAATGGAGAATTATTGAAGGTAATAATGGCAATTTGCCAAAAGACAAAAAAAGAGTTACGTGTGGTATGTGTGAAATGCAAGTTTGAATGTTTAGAAAAATAAAATTGAAAATTAATTTCCACCACTGTTTTTTATTCAATTAAAAATAAAATAATATTATTTTGAAAAAAGAAACGAGATTTGGAATTGTTGATGAGATTCAAATCTAAATATATATTTTTTTAGTTTTGAGTTTTTCATTCTTATATTATCTCCATCACTGTCACAGCTTTAGGTTGGGACAATGCCAAGACTGTCAACTTCATTAAAAAGCTGTAGAATATGCAATTGTTGGATAATATTTTCCAAATAATAATTTCTAAGTTATTAATTTATAGATTCAACACCTTTCAAACACAGCTCAATATGAATTGTATAAATTCATTTTTCAGATACCAATTTTTAATGTCTTTTCAATTTTTATTTTTCCAAGCATGGAGTAGCATCAATTAACAAAGATGTGATGTGAGAATATGATTTAGTATCAAATTAAAACAATAGGGACCCTCTTTTTTTAAACTTTTTTGGTTATGAAGTCTTCTTATTAATAATAATAATAATAATAATAATAATAATAATAATAATAATAATAATAATAATGTGTGTTATATTAAGTATTATTGACAATGGTAGGAGGAGAAATTGCAAAAATAATAATAATCATTATCAAATTTAGGTGAGTATGGAATAGTTATCAAAAAAAAGCTGACAATTTGTTTTTTAAAATTGGAAATCGTGCAAGTGATATTTAGTTCTTATCATTCATCAAACTACATCAGCAATTAAAATATATAAAAGGTGTACATATTTCAAAGAGACTTGAAACCTATCAAAGTACACCACTAAGATACTAGCAAATATTCTTAATTTTGTACTTGAGAAATTAAAGTGATGATAACTCATGGAGGTAACTAATGTTCTTTGATCAACTGGTATTTTTTAGTTGGAAAAAAATCATGAATTAAATGCAGAAAATGTCAAAAAAAATTAATAATAGTAATATATCTTTCGATAATTTCTAGCAAGAATTTTTATTTCTTTTCTCTACAGATTTATACTCTGAATCCCACCAAAAAAATGGAGAACATGCACATCATACATAGTGTATACAAATATAAATATCCAATTATCGCCGGTTCAGTTGCTGTCAACTCCGCCCCCCACAGCCAAAGCTAATGAGCGAAGGAAAAAGCTGAAAATAACATCCTGATCTTTTTCTCTCTCCTCCCTAAGGCTAAGGCAAATGAAAGTAGAAAACCGAAAAACATTCAACTAAAACTAGTGAACAATTATTCGTGTAATACGCCGACAACTTTTTAATCAAATAGTTAAATATGAGTTATAATATCTTATAAAATTTGAATTCAAATTTAAATAATTTTATTTTTATTTTTAATTATTTAATATTTTTTTGTAACAAAACAAAAAAATTTTGTTCGTGTAGTACATTTGAGCATTTGGTTCAATGAAATCGATGTATGAATTTCATGCTTTAAGAATTAGGTTCAATTCCGGTTATTTTTCCAAGTTTAAAAGCAGAAATTGTATAATAAACTTACCAGGAATATCCCATGGCTCGCACTTGTTAAGGTCAACTTCGATCATGAGTTGCAAGGTATCAGTCGAAGCCACCTTCCTCATCAGATAATCACAAACAAGCTCTTCATCTCTGGGATGGAACCTGAAGCCTGGCGGCAGCTTGGCCTCTACCAAGTTTATGTTGCTCATGCTTTAAGCTTCAAGAGAAGAATCTGGGAAAGAATTGGAGGTGAGCAAAAGTGAGTTTTTTGAAAAGAAAAAGTCTCTTCTGGTTGAGGAGAAAGCAAAGAAGAAAGGGTGGGAGAGTTAATAAAGGGGAGGAACGTAATGGGATGATTGAAGTCAACTTGGTAAAATGGCTCCTATTGCACAGGTGTCATTCATGTGATTTAGACCTCTCCAATTGTTGCCAACCTGCTCATTTGTATTTGCTGTAATTCGACACACTCTCCTTCGTAATTATATCACTTTTATTTCTTTAAAATTCTAAATTCCCCAATGAAGTTGGCCCATGTACCGAAATTAAAGGGTAAAAATTGTTAGCTTGCGTCATCGAATCCAATTCGTTTGATTTTGTTCTACCAATCAATGAAAGCATAGGTATGATTTTAAGAGTGACTAGCTCTGTTGTTTGACTCACTTACTGATTGTGAATGGTCATGCTTCATACCTCAAGTTCTCTATGTCCTCAATTGGTGGTTTTTTTTTTCTTATAAATGATGTGTTATGTTTAGTTTGTATAGCATTTCAAAGAGTTGTAAGCATTGATAAAAAAGCTAGTGTTCAGGCTATTAAAAGATGTAGTTAGGCTTTGTAAAAATTTGCAATTTTTCTCTTATAAAAATTGCAAGATTGGGCTTGTAAGGAGTTTGCAATTTTTCTTTTCTAAAAATTGCACGATTAGGTTTGAAAAGAAGTTCACAATTTTTTTTCTAAAAATTGCAAAATTGTAATTGTTTGATTGATTATTAGATTGGTTGGGTGGTTATAGGCTAATTTGGTTGAGCCAAACCATATTAAAAATTATTATATTTGTTTCTGTTTTCTTTCGTTTCTGTGGTTGTTTGGATTGAAAGATATTTTTTGCCTCAACAAGATTTTATATATATATATATATATATATATATATATATATATATTTGTGGCTAGCTTACCTTCCGCAGCTATTTCACTAACATGGTTTGATGATCAATTATTTTAAAAGTTTAAATTTATAAGATAGAGTTCAATTGTTAGATATCAAGGGGTCGTTTGGTATTGTTTTATGTTTTCTGTTTTTGAAAATTCTAGTTTTGTTTTGTTTTATTTTGTTTTCAATTTCTAAAAACAGAAAACATATTTGCTTAATACTGTTACGTTTTGAAAATAAATATTTAAATTGATTCAAATATAATAATTCAATGGACAATTTTTTTAAAAAAAATTAAATAAAAAACAATATATTTATTAAATAATAATCTGTAGATAATATTAAATAATATTATTTAATACTAATATTAAATATTTTCATTTAATCATATAAAAATTTAATATAATTTAAATAATATTGTAATTAAATATAATATTAAATAAAATAATATTATTTAATTTAATTGTAATAATCATAAATTATATTTAATAATAATTTTTTATTTAATTGTAATAATAATATTACAATATTAAATCAAATACTTAACTAATTTATTTATAATAAATTATATAGTTATTAAAATATATTATATTTAATATAAATAATATTATTTAATGTTAAGTATTTACTTATTTAATAATATTAAATTATTTATTAGTAGTAGTGATATATTTTAAATTTAAGATAGAATATAATATTAAATAATAATATTGTTTAGTAAAATAAAAATTAATTATATTAGATAATAATATTAATTATTAACATATCAAAATTATAATAAATGATATTATTTAAAAAATATAATAAATTCAATAAATTATTATAAAAATTTAAATTAAATAATATTATAATATTATAGTTCAATGTAATTTATATTTAATTACTTTTTACGTTTTCAACTTTTTTATATTAAAATAAATATATTAATTTTTAAATATTAATTAATTAATTAATATTTTATATTAAAATTTAATATTATTTTATTTAAAAAATTAATTAATTTTATTTATATTTTTATTACAAAAATATTAAAATTATATTAACATATAAACTCTGTTAATAGAGGGGGCAAAAACTGGCCCGAACCCAAAAACCCGCCCGAATAGACTGAACCGAGACCAGCCCGAATTGACCAAAAAAGTGAAAGGCCTAAAACCGAAAAAGCTTGCAACTGAAAAAGCTCGAAAAAACCCGAACCCGACATAACCTAAGCCCGATACGATCCAAAACTCGTAAAAAACAAAATTTATAACCCGAGAAAACTCGAATTATAATTATATAATTATTATTTAAAAATAAATAAATAATTGATACACTTTTTTAATTAAAAAGTTTAAAATTTTGAAAACAATTATTATTTATTATACAATGTTATCAATTATGTATTGCAAGCAAAATAAATATTGAATCTTTTTAATTAAATTAAATTAAATTAATTTAAAACACCATAATATATGATATCAAATGATCTTTAATATTATACTTATTGCATTTTAAATAATAAATATATTATTAATTTAACATTTGATTTTATTATAAAAATCATTTTAACATTGTATTATTTTTATTTTATAATAAAATTTTAATTTTAATACAATAATAAATCAAATATATAAAAAAATTATATAATTTCACTATTTGTTTGAAACTTTGAATTTGATATTTTGTGCAACACATTAAAAATATCTTTAAAAAAATTAAATTTAAACTATATTTTCTTAAAGTTTCAAGTATAGAAAGATATTGAATTTAGATTAAAAAAAACCTAATTTTAAAATTAAAATTCAAGTTTTTAAGATTGGAAAAAGTTAAGTAATTAAATTAAACAATATAAGTACAATTTTTTTTATAAGCTCGAATATCATGGAAAGAGAAAATTATAAATCAAGCTATAAGTGTCACGACCCGAAGGTCGCAACAGTACCTCTTATTTGTGCGGATGCGTAGAATTTAGGGCTAATTTTTCACTTTTCTATACTTATTTTGTCTAGGTGCAATACAGTGATTTTTATTTCGGGACGTTAACTTCCTCGCCTATTTTTATCACTTTACCTAGATTAAATACCTGCATAAAACTCACAAGTAATATCCAGCTCATGATTCCCACAATAGCAGTTGATTACATTCTAGCATTACTATGACCAAGTTCACCATTCTTTCTTTTAATGAGTCTAATTTTTTTCTTCATAACTTAAGTCCATTTCCAATTTATAATATTTCATCCATATAGTTCACATCTTCTTGCTTGGTCACTTGTTCATGATATTCAATTATGTATCCATACTCATGCAAGGATCAACAATTCTATCAATCATCTTTACAATAGTCTAGATGCTATTCCCTATTTTAGATTACATCCCATCTAAGTACTGAATCAAAAACAGCCTGAATTGATATTAAATACAAAAGAAGAGTATATATACCCAAAGTGCTCACAAAAATCTCCTTGGAGATTTAAGACTATATTTCAGGCTTGGGAATATTTGGAAAGCTCCGAAATACTCCCTCAACTCCGTGCTTAATCTGAAAAATTTAAATAGCATTTAATGAGCGAGGCTTAGTAAGTCATTTATATAAGTGCAGAGTTAGAATTATACTGTTCTAATGCAATTGCATGATGTCATGTGATGAAAATTCACTATTAAATCACTCTTTTATTCATCATGTAGTATATGCCTGTTATGTTCTCAAGCTCAATGCAACAATACCTCAACATGTCATTAGATGTCTAAGCCATGAGATCATATTATGACTTTTAACATGTAACTATGTATGAAGTGAGTGCAATCTTAAAACATATGATACATATTCTTTAAACATGTTCAAGACATGTGAGATATCAATACATCTCAGTTTTACTTTTAAGACATGCTTGAAAATATGCAAACTTTTCATTTCATGTCACATGTACTTTTGAAGGATATTTTATGTCATGTGCAATATCAAAATACATTTCATATGCCATAAAGCTATATCGAGTTTAGTGTTCACTTCCGTTTTAAAACCATACTCTAAACTTCATTTCATATCATTTGAGACTAGGCTAGATCCCTAATGCACTATCAATAAAGACTTAGATCATTGTAGCTAGTAGTGAAGAATCATATCATCGTCCCCTAGAAACAAATTAGGGCGCTATCTATGGCCATAGACCTCATGTCTCTCAGCTCCACTGATCAGGTGAGACTGAGTCCTGTCCACGACTATTGTCGGATAAGCATCTATGCCTAATGAGTAATCTCCAATTAGGCGGCTTCTACTATGCTTTATTGAATTTAATTTCCTTAGGGTGCTTATAGTCTCATAAAACATTTAACTGTTCTCATGAAAATAGTGCCAAGTATGTAATATATTTCTTTAAATTCATTTACATATATACGTACATATGCGTACACTATAAATTCATTCTTTTCAAAGCCATTTAAGCATCCAAAGTATTCTTATAAACACAATAAGAATAAATCATTTTGAGTTTCATGTATAGTAATAAGGCATGCTTAATGGCAATAAAATTCAAGTAGATGAAATGAAAACAGTATAATGGAATGCTCATGAATTGCATGAATGCTTATCATTCCATCTCATGATTGTAGAGACTTAATTTTGTCCGGATTTGTAAATTTTATTCTGATAAATTCAGTAATAATCGAGTTTTGAAGTTCGCTAAATTTGCTGGACATTTTTGTTACTAAGCTCGATTAAATTCATTTTAGAATTCAATGGATAATTGATTGGATTTAATTTCATATTTGTTAACTTTAAATTTGGGCTTAATTGATTAGGTCCAATCCAAAGTTCGGTATAGTATGTGAGCTTAAAAGCCCAATTCCAAATGGATCATGTCTTTTTGTTGATAATTGATTATATTTTATTATTTTTAATTTTCCTTTTTCAATAATCTTGTAAATTTATTAATAAAAAATATAAATAATATTTAAAAAATAAAAAAAAGAAGAAAAACACCAAAACTAGCGGCACCAACTTCTGCTAGCCTCTCTCCCGAGGCTATCCATCAACCATTGCCCTTACAGTAACCTTCTCACCAAGCCTGTCCATCAGCCACTTGCTCTGTCACCCTCCCTCATTCCAATACAGACACCTTCAAAGATTTTAAAGACAAAACTAAAAACAGGATACACTGCTCTATGGGAGGGGGTCGGCCATTTTGCTCCTCTTCTTGCTCGACAACAGAAAAAAACACAGCATCATCCTCACCAAACCGAGACCCCTTGGCCAGCCCCTTACAGCCACCATTCTCAACCCTCTTCAACACAGAAGCTAACCACCATTTTCGGCCATTCACTCTTTCCTACTTATTTCGACCTTTAGCAACCGATAACCACCAGCCACTTTCCCCTCACCATCGTTTCAGCCTAGCTACCCGAAAACACCCAGAAAGCCTACTCAAAGCAGCCACTGATTTTCACTAATAACCACAACAACTGCTTGCCCATCACCATTTTCGACCACCATCAACTACTTCTCAAACATTCTCATTCATCACCAACACAGCCACCAGCACAGTCCCCATCCTTACCCGAGACCGAAACCATCTCCACCACCTCTACTCACAGTCCCCACTTCAAGCTCACAGCCAACCCTCTCGATCACCCCCTTTCACCACTGAAAACCGTACTCTAGAACCTGATTTTGTTTTCGCAGATCAAAAACTGTCTTTTTAATAAAACTTAATTAATTTTGAGATTTTATTAAAAAGATTAATATTATTAGGTGACCAATCACACCTAGTTAAACAAGATTGGTAGCGACTCCCTTTGTTTTTAAATGTTTTCAAAATCGTCGAGCAGTCGAGTTTTCGGACAAAATTGTTACAACAACTTGGCGACTCCATGGGGACTTTTGAGAGTCGAGCCATTTATTAGTCATGTGTTTTCCTAAGTTTTATTTTAATGGTCTTAACTAATACTTAAATTTAATTTCTTTAATTTTAAATAATTTGTTGCATTTGTGTTTTAGTTATTACGTTTATTCTACAACATTCTTTATTTTGTAAATATTATTCTTAATAAATTGTTGGGGTATTGTAGGATAAGGGTTATGGTTTGATAAATATTCCCTCATACACACACTTGCACTTGCATTTGCATAACATGAGCTCTATACCCGGGCTTCATCCTTCTTAGGAGGGAATAGAGTACCTTTGCTCTCGTGAGGTAATAACCTCAGCAATAGCAAGCAAAATACTTCCACTCAAATTAAATCTTACTAATCTAGTGTGAATGACAGTGAGGTATAATTTGAGAACCTTTAGATCTTTATATCACAGCCCAGCATATAGAAAAACCTAAGAGCCAATCTTAAGTAGGAGCCATGCCCAAATTATGCAAAGATTATCCCAAATTAGGACACAAGAGAACACTATTCGACCCATTTTCTCATGTCAATAATAAAGGTACAATCGATTATTATTTGAATTGTATATAATTTAAGTCTTTGATCTTTTCTTAAAAAAAAGGAATTTTTGTAAAATAAAAATGAAAAAAAATATATTTTCTTTGGAAAAGATCTTATCAAATAAGAAATCCACTTATTTTTGAAAAAATAAAGATGTGTGATAAAAACAATAGAACAAATGTGTAAATTTTCTTTTAAAAATGCGAATAATTCTTCATCATTTTTTAAAAAAGAAGGAATTTTTTTTGAAACCATGTTCATAAAAATAGGAACTAATAAAAATACGTGTTCTCCAAAGCAAGAGGAAGAAAAAGAGGTTTATGTATTCTTGGTTACAAGATGTTTTTATATCTTCAAAAGCAAAAAGAAAAAAGTTTTAATTTCTTTCACTCTTTTTTTCTTTAAAAGAAAATATGAAATGATAAAAAGCACATAAACTTTTCTTTTTATAATAAAAAATGAAATAATTTGTTAAAAAAATAGTTGAGAAAAATATGATTTTTGTTTCTTTTACTAAAAATAATAAGAAGAAATTCAATTAAGTTTTTTTATTAAAAATTTCTTTCTTTATTATTCTTGGAAAAATTTCTTAAGATAAAGACATAGAAAAGAAAAGTAAAAAAGACTGAGTGGGAAATGAATTAATCTTTCTTCAAAAAAGAGTTACAATAAAATGAGAGAATGAATGAAAAATAGTTCTTTCTTTCTTTTTAAAGTCGAAATAAATATTGAAGAAAAAAAATGAATAATTTTTTTTGTATAAATTTTCAAAGAATAGTTTGACATGTAACATATTTTTGGTTGTGTAGGAAGTTTAATGAAAATGCTAAAATGCTTGTGAAAAATAATTGAAAAATGATTTGAAAATAAAAAAAAAAATTGTTTTTAATCTTCTCATTGCAAGAAATTTCTTAAATAAAGGTAAACAAAAAAGCCAACAAAAGTTTTCTTTGAATTTGTTTGGTGTATAATTTCAAGAATAATTTGATATTGAAGAAGAATGCAAAAGAAATAAATTTTTGGGTACAATAAAAGCCTCGTAGGAAATGTGAAAATGGGTATGTGCAAATGGTCAGGTAAAAGGAAAATTAAAAAAAAATATCTGGTGAAAAAAAGAAAAATGTTTTAATAAAAAAAATAATAAGAAGAATTTTTAGGTTTAGTTAGGAGTTGTATTTGTCTTTTTTTCTCTCTTGGCATGTACATTCATAAAAAATTTGTTATTGTTTAGGTGTTATTTATACAGAAATCCAGTTTCTTAAACATTCTTGCACTTCACATCATTTTTACTTCCTGCCATCTAGCTCATTTGTCATCATCGCATACATGGTGTCTATACATTCATTAACATGTTATGTTTATTTTATCATCATGCAAGTCAAGTTAAAAAAAAAAACAACAAGAGGTCAAATCTTCATCATATTTGCAATGGGCACATACTACATTTCATGCAAACATTCGCTGTATTCCATCCCATCGTATCATATCTCATGCATTTCACATCGCATTTCAGGGTGGAAGAATTTCTTTCTGATTTTTATGAAAAAGGAAACTTTTTGGAACATTTTTAGCAGGGGCATAAGATGATTCTTTTATTTTCTAACTCATTTTTCACATGTTTTAGATCAAATTTTCCAAGTTAATGGGTGAAGTTGTCAAACGAGAGATAAATTTCAACTTGAATTTTTGTATATGTTACTTTGTTAGGTCATGATTCTTGTAAGTTGATAGTAGAAGCCTTTGAGAAATCATGTCTATATATTCTTTCATTCTTTATGTATATTAGGACGAATAGATTTTCATGTACATTTTTATTATGAGGAAAAATTGTATCTGATATATATAAATGGCATTGATTTATTCTTTTTATAAAGAAATTGCATTTTTTAAAAAAATTAATAAAGCCTCTCATGACTAAACCAAATGATCAAAGAAGTTCAACAAAATGACAAAATAAAGAAACTTTGAAGAGAGTTTTGAAAATTTGGTGACCATTATCAGAAAAATTCATCCCATCAACTACCTTCTCCAATTATTTTCATGCCCTAAATCTCTTATAAGGCCGTCATGCATTTGAGGAGGATAAGTGCAAACTTCATGATCCATGTTCACCAGATCACAATATGCCATCAAAGTGTAATGATCTTTACCTAGGCAATGACTAATGAAATAATCAATTTGATAAAATTCATTTTTGGATTCCTTGAATAATCAAGCATGACACTCTTTTAAATTTGAAATTTGGTAATTTGATGTGTCAAAACTATGCTAAAGATTCATACTTGTCAAAATTACCCAAATTTGTTTGAAAAACCACTGACCATGAAATTCTTTGAGACGCTTCTTAATCTCTGATTCATTCTTGTGACACAAACCAAAATTGAGGCGGATGAAGTACCACACCCTTTAACTTTCCCAAATAATACAATTATTTTTTTCCTCTTTTAGTGGAAATACCATGAGCAACCTGAAGCCAAATAAGCCAATTCCAACAGTTTTCATTGGTTTATGGGCATTTACCAAATCAGAAAAGTCAAATGGAGCGTCATGTAGCAATGTTCTGTTGCCGCATGAGTTGTAGGGCAAAAAAAAAAGCAAAAAAATTGAAAAAAAGAAAAATTGATTATGACATCATGCACTTAAGATATTCAAATGATTCTAAACAACAAAAAGAGAGAGAGTAGAAGAAGAAGAAGAAGATACCAAGATATGAAAATATCCAAGAAATTCAATCTAGCAAAAAAAAAAGATAAAATGTTTGACCCTTTTCTTTAAGTGACCATGTTTAAGACAAAATGTTTGACTGAAGGAAATTTTTGTCAATTTAAATGACCATGTTTGAAATGACAAATGGCTATCTTTCATTATCCTTTTCACAAATCTAAAATTCATCCATTTGCTACCCTCTTTGAGCCTTATAAATTCTTTCTAGATAAACCTTAACCAAGTATCACCCTCCACATTGGGGAGCACATATAGAAAAAAACCTTTTCCAAGAATATGAATGAACAGCCCCAATTCTAGGTTGAAAAGTTTTATTATGTTGAGAGGAAAATATGAGATGAATTAGCTTTACAAATTTTGATTTCACTCCATAAAGTAAAAAAAATCCAAAAAAATGAAAAAATGATATGAAGAAAAAAAAAAGAAATTGCAAGAAAGAAAAGGAAAAAGAGAGAAGATGAAATGAAGGAGGGGCAAAATAAAAAATAAGAGGACAAATGAATTAAATAAGTCTTCACATCATATTAAATGATCCTTGGTTGATCATCCTTAAACACATTTTTGGGCCTTCTTATCCTTTCTTTCAGAACCCCAAACCCAGGCCTACATTACGTGCCTTGAAAAGTCCATTTCGATCAAACGTGGATACTTAAACAGGAGAGATTTTTCTTTGATGAATTATCATAACCAATGAGGCACTTAGTTCATTTGTCAACCAAGATTATCCTTCAAGAATCTTCACAACCAATTTTGGATGAATTTGAATTCTTAAGTGCATGATGGAACAATCACAAGAAAAAAAAAAGAAAGAAAAAAGAAAGAAAAGAGAGAAAGAAGAAGAAAAAGGAAAAATATGAATGAGGCTTTAGGGTGAAAACCCCAAAAGGGGCAGTCTAGAGCAAAAGTGAAGTCTTTTTGAGGTTATCCTTGATACTATCAAAAGTCAAACAAGAAGTGACATTGTGAAATAATTTCGATGACACCTATGAGCATCTATAACCCTTAAGATAACCAAGAATGTCCACTTTGATGATCCATTGAAGGGATTGATATAGAATTTTGAACCTTTTTTCCATTCCTAAATAACTCAGCAAAAGCTTAAGCCCATTACAGCTAGTCTTGACAACTATCAAAATGCATGATTTGAAAATTAAAAGAGTGTCAGATTTTGTCTACATTTCAAGACAAAACATTTTGCAAAACCAAGATTTGCAAGGAATTCATTATTTTTTTGAAAAACTTGTGTTTTATTTGTGAGCATAGATGAAGAAACATTCATATCCTTTTCTACCAAGTTGTAAGCGTTTCTTGCTAAATCAAAACATTGATATGTGTAACCACCTGATCCATTTGGTGAGGATAAATTATTATTCCCTCCACATCCACCTAAATAGTGATCACCAATCTTCAAGAGACTGATATGTCATAATTCTTTGTTGTATTTCTGTTTAACTTTCTTTGATCATTGTTAAGTGAGGCAATATTGTAAAATTAAAAAGTTTTGGCTAGATAAACATATTCAAAAATGAAAACCATTTGTCTTTTGAATATGAAAGTGGGAAGGATGCTTGGGGCAATTTTGTTTGAAGACTTTTCTATTGCTAATCAAATTTTGATAGTGTCTTAAGCAAAAAAGAGAGAGAATTAGACAGTTATTGTGGGGCAAAGAATTTCTTGTGCCATTTTAAGGCAAGTCTTGTTAGAGAAAATTTTGATTGTAAAATGAATTCTTATGGTGTTTTAAAAAGTAATAGTAAATAAAAATACGATGATTGTCTTGGGGCAATCTTTGTTGCACTAAACAATGGCTTCAAGTGATGAGACAAATATTTTAGGGTAAGATAGATGAAAAATTGGAAATGAAGAGGTTTTGGTCAACAAGAAGAGAAAATTGAAAGAAAATTTTGGATAATTGCATTTGCACATTTACAATGTACATTTGCATAAAACATTTACATTTGCATCTCAATAGAATTCATTTGTATTTGTATCATGATAAAAGTTGTCTGTATCTGCATCATAATAGTTGGCCATTCATTAACATCATTGATAAATAAATTCGCATTGGTATTGTTGATATTGCATTTGCATTTGTATAAGTGATTGTTGCATTTACCAAACATTGAAGAAGGGTGAATATAGGAGTTTTTGGATTGAAGAAAAATTAATTAAAAAGGGAGAAAATTTTGTTTAAAAAAAAGTAGAAGAAATAAAAGGAAATTTCTTGTTAAAAAGAATAAGGTGATGAAAATGTAGTTTGAAAAGAAAAGGAGAGATTTATTTTTAAACACAAAAGAAAAAGCAAGAAAAAGCTTTGGAAAAATGGGAAAGGTAAAAAAAAAAAAACAAAAATAGTAAATGGCACATTTAATTTGGAGAGTTTCCACACTTGGAACATTTGAAGAATACTTGAAATTGAGAGCTTTTGAGATGAATGTACAAGTCAATGATTCTTGAGTTTGAGTTTTTGAGGAAAAGAAAATCCCAAATAAAAAGGAATAATTCTTTTTTTTAAAAAAAATTTTTGTGAGCATGAGATGAGAATTCAAGCCCAATGTAGCTAGCACCATTGTGAGGTTAAGCCTAGTAAAGTTGGCACCAGATAATAGTTTAAGCCCAACGTAACTGGCACCATTGTGTGGTCTTAAGTCTATTGAAATAGGCACCTTAGGAGAAGAAATTTTTAAGCCCAACATGTCTGTCACCATTGTGAGGTTTTAAGCCAATCAAAGTTGGCAGTAGATAAGAGTTTAAGAGTTGGCATTGAGAGAAGAATTTAAGCCTAATGTAGCTGGCACCGTTGTGTGGTCTTAAGCCCAGTGAAACAGGCACTTTAGGAGAAGAAATTTTTAAGCCCAACATGTCTGTCACCATTGTGAGGTTTTAAGCCCAGCAAAGTTGACAGTAGATAAGAGTTTAAGAGTTGGCATTGAGAGAAGAATTTAAACCGAATGTAGTTGGCATTGTTGTATGGTTGTAAGCCCAGTAAAATTGGCACCTTAGGAAATGAGATTTTTAAGCCCAACATAGTGGCATTGTTTTGTGGTCTTAAGCCCAGTGAAATTGGCATTTTGAGGGATTAGATTTTTCAAGCCTAGTTTAACTGGCACCTAATTTTTTGAACCTAATTGAATGAATGCATAATTTCCAAAATAAGAAAAATGTTCTAAAGTTAGAGAGATCTACAGGATTGAGTGTCATGCATACATGTGCACATACACATTATCATGCTGCATCAACATTGAAAATTTTCAAGCGAATTTTGAGATTAAGACATGTTTCTTAAGCTAAAGGCTCAACATCATCCAATCAAGGATTTTAAAGGCTATGCAACTTTTCTCAAGATAAGAAAGTCAAGTTTACTCATTCAGTTTGATTATGACATTTACGAATTCAATTAAGATTGAAGAATCATTTTCAAAAGATAAGCAAATTCAAGTCCTCCGGGCACCAATTTTAAGTCCTCTGGACACAATTATAAGTCCTCTGGGCACCAATTTTAAGTCATCCGGGCACAAATTATAAGTCCTCCAAGCAAAATTTTCAAGTCCTTCGGGCACAAAGTATAAGACCTCCGGGCATAAATTCTAAGTCCTCCAGGCAAATGTCAAGACCTCCGAGCATAAATTTAGACCTTTGGGCAAAATTCTAAGTCTTCCGGGCATGAATTTCAAATCTTTCAAATCAATCCTAAGTCCTCCGGACAAAATTACAGGTCCTCCGGACACAAATCTCAAGACCTCCGGGCACAAATCTCAAGACCTCCGGGCAAATGTCAAGACCTCCGGGCAAAATCTCCAAGTCCTCTGGGCAAAATTCCAAATCAAATTTCAAACCTTTCAAGAAAATTTCTAAGTCCTCCAGGCACAAATTTTAAATTCTCTGAATATTATTCCAAGTCCTCCAGGCACAATTCTAAGTCCTCCAGGCACAATTTCAAGTCCTCCGGACATAAATTTTAAGTCATCCGGGCACAACTCTAAGACCTCCGGGCATAAATCTCAAGTCCTCCAGGCACAATTCTAAGTCATTAGGGCACAATTTCAAGTCCTTCGGGCACAACTCTAAGTCCTCCGGGCAAATCTCAAGACCTCCGGGCAAATGTCAAGACCTCCGGGCATAATTTTAAGTCCTCTGGGCAAAATCTCCAAGTCCTCCGGGCAAAATTCCAAATCAAATTTCAAACCTTTCAAGAAAATTTCTAAGTCCTTCATGCATAAATTTTAAATACTCTGAATATTATTCCAAGTCCTCCGGGCATAAATCTCAAGTCATCCGGGCACAATTTCAAGTCCTCCGGGCACAATTTCAAGTCCTCCGGGCACAACTCTAAGACCTCCGGGCACAACTCTAAGACCTCCGGGCATAAATCTCAAGTCCTTCAGGCACAATTCTAAGTCATTCGGGCACAATTTCAAGTCCTTCAGGCAAATCTCAAAACCTCTGGGCACAAATCTCAAGACCTCCGAGTATAATTTCAAGTGCTTTGAATAAATGATAAGTCCTCCTAGCAAAATTCAAAAAATTTAAAGTTTTATTGCCTCTGCTTCAAGAGGAGCACATTTCAGGAAGGAATTTAAAGTTTCGTTGCCTCTACTGCAGGAGGACCACATTTCAGGAAAAATTTAAAGTTTCGTTGCCTCGTTGCAAAAGGAGCACATTCCAGGAAAAAATTTAAAGTTTCATTGCCTTTGCTGCAAGAGGAGCACATTTCGGGAAAAAATTTAAAGCTTCATTGCCTCTGCTGCAAAAGCAGCACATTTCCGAAAAATTTTAAAGTTTCATTGCCTCTGCTGCAAGAGGAGCACATTTTCGAAAACTGCAAGAAGAGCACACTGCAAGAAGAGCACATTTCAAGAAAAATTTAAAGTTTCATTCCCTCTGCTGCAAGAGGAGAACATTTCAAGAAAGAATTTAAAGTTTCATTGCCTTTGCTGCAAAAGGAGCACATTTCAGAAAAAAAATTGAAGTTTCAATACCTCTATTGTAAGAGGAGCACTTTTCAGGAAGGAATTAGGAGGAGCATTTTTCAAGAAAGAATTTAAAATTTCAATGCCTCTATTGCAGAAGGAGCACTTTTTCAAATAAAAAAAACAAAAACAAAACAAAACAATAACAAAAACAAAAGCTTAAGTCATGAGTCGGACAAAATTGTTGTCTATTGTCTTTGCTCTATTCCTGATTCTCAGCAATGAGCAAAGAGAGGCAGCTGTAGACACCTAATTTTGTCCGGATTTGTAAATTTTATTTTGATAAATTCAGTAATAATCGAGTTCTGAAGTTCGCTAAATTTGCTAGACATTTTTGTTACTAAGCTTGATTAAATTCATTTTAGAATTCAATTTATAATTGATTGGATTTAATTTCATATTTATTAACTTTAAATTTGGGCTTAATTGATTAGGTCCAATCCAAAGTTCGGTATAGTATGTGAGTTTAAAAGCCCAGTTCCAAATGGATCATGTCTTTTTGTTGATAATTGATTATATTTTATTATTTTTAATTTTCCTTTTTCAATAATCTTGTAAATTTATTAATAAAAAAATATAAATAATATTTAAAAATAAAAAAGAAGAAGAAGAAAAACACCAAAACTGGCGGCACCAACTTCTGCTACCCTCTCTCCTGAGGCTGTCCATCAGCCACTATCCCTATAGTAACCCTCTCACCAAGCTTGTCCATCAGCCACTTACTCTACCACCCTCCCTCATTCCAATACATACACCTTCAAAGATTTTAAAGACAAAACTAAAAACTGGATAAAAGAGGGCGTTCTAATTTGATTAAAATGAACACTGCTCTATAGGAAGGGGGTCGACCATTTTACTCCTCTTCTTGCTCAAGAACACAAAAAAACACAGCATCATCCTCACCCAACCGAGACCATTTGGCCAGCCCCTTATAGCCACCATTCTCAACCCTCTTCAACACAGAAGCTAACCACTGTTTTCGGCCATTCACTCTTTTCCGCCTATTTTGACCCTCAGCAACTGACAACCACCAGCCACTTTCCCCTCACCACCGTTTCAACCTAGCTACTCGAAAAAACCCAAAAAAGCCCACTCAAAGCAGCCACCGATTTTCACCAATAACCACAACAACTGCTTGCCCATCACCATTTTCGACCACCATCAACTACCACTCAAACAATCCCATTCATCACCAACACAGCCACCAGCACAGTCCCCATCCTTGCCCGAGATTGAAACCATCTCCACCACCTTTACTCACAGTCCCCACTTCAAGCTCACAGCTAACCCTCTCGATCACCCCCTTTCACCACCGAAAACCACCAATAAGCCAAAGCCCATCCTATCACGACCACTCTATATTCCTTTCACTGCCATCCGAAAATCAATCCTAAACCCAAGACACACAGCCCTCATAGAAACCCCACAACAGCCACCTGAGCCACTACCACAGCCCCGTTTGACCGCCGATGCACACACCCATAACAACTAAGCTAAATAGTCACAACCACCCATTTCCAAACACTAGATTAGAACCCGATTCCCAAACCTCCAAGGCAGCCAACACCAAACCAAAAAAAAAAAAAAACAATAACAAATCACAATCCACATTCCAAGAAAAGCATCAGCAGCCAATACAAAGCATATATAAAAAAAAGGGAAAGAGGAGAAGAAGATGGGATTTTGGGGTCTCGGTTTAGGTTAGATATAGGAGAAAGGAAAATAAAAGAGCGGCCAACACCGGTAAGAGAGCCAGAGGACTGGCGGACCGATGGTTGAGAATGTTCGGGGTAGTGAACCTTGGGTTTTTGGGCTCAGATCTAGGGATTTTTAGGTGGCTTTAGCTGAAACTAAGTTCGAAATCAGGTAGAAGGGACGAAGGACATCTCGAAAGTAGGAAGCTTTTTGAATTTTTGTCATTGGTGATAGTGGTTCCTGGCACCGACATTAGCTCCGACAGGTTTGGGGCAGACAAGCCAAAAGAGGAGGGAGAGTGTTTTTTTTTTTAGTTTTTTTTTCTCAGAGAGTGGGAAAATGAAGAATAAAAAAAAAGTTGGTTTTTATAGCTAAAAAAAAAGAAAAAGAAAGAGGTCAACCCACCCGTGGACCCGAATACGACCCGAGATCTGTACGCCATCGACAGCCTTCAAACCCATTTGTGCTTGGACTTTGATCCAATTTGTGGTATATTTTTGTTATTAAATATAATTGATTATTGCTATTTTATTTATTATTTTTATTATTATTTATTGTTATTTTATTTATTATTTCTCATGCATATTTATTAAAGAAATTTATGCCTTGTTGTTGATTTGTTTTTATCTATTTAGATAGTAAGGAATAATATAATTTCAATTGCTTTTATCTTAGAAAAAAGATAAACATGAATTCCCCTGATGATGGGATGTTATGAAATTCACAAGTAGTGATTTCTTAATTGATCCCTAGGTGAGAGAAATCCATTAAATATTACCAGTGTATTGGAGTATTTAATGCGATTTTTCAATAATTTAATTTTTTGTTAAAAATAAAAATAAATAAGTTTTTTTAAAAAAAAAAAGAAACAGGAAATCAATAATAAAGTTTAAATTTAATTAATGTGAATGTCCGATGATAGGATGTTATGAAATTCACAAGTAGTGATTTCTTAACTGATCCTTAGGTGAGAGAAATCCATCTAAATGTTACCAAAAGTATTGAAATATTTAGTAAGATTTTTCAATAATTTAATTTTTTGTTAAAAATATAAATGAATAAGTTTTTTAAAAAAGGAAAACCAAAATAAAGAAAAGTTAATAGTGAAATGTAAATTTAATTAAAAATTGCCCGACGATGGGATGTTATGAAATTCACAAATAGTGATTTCTTAACTAATCCCTAGGTGAGAGAAATCTATTAAATATTACCAACGTTTTAGAGTATTTAGTGTGATTTTTCAATAATTTAATTTTTTGTTAAAAATAAAAATAAAAAGTTTTAAAAAAAGAAAAAGAAAAAGGAAATCATTAATAAAGTTTATATTTAATAAATGTGAATGTCGAATGATGGGATGTTACGGAAGTCATAAGTAGTGATTCCTAATTGATCCCTAGGTGAGAAGAGTCTACTAAATGTTACCAAAAGTATTGGAATGTTTAGTGTGATTTTTCAATACATGAGCTTTTACTTTTTAAAATAAAAACAAATAATATTAAAAAAAATAAATATCTTAAATAAGGAAACATAAATCCATGTGCATCATTCATTTCCTGTTTGTATCATATGCATCCATGGTTAATTACAAAAATAAAATGTGAATCTTTTGAAGATGAGATTCTATAGAAGTCACAAGTAGTGATTCTTAAGAAATCTCTAGGTGAGGAAAATTATTTCAAATATTACCAAAAGTATTGGAGTATTTGATTTAATCTTTCAATACAAAAGGGTTCACATTCACTTTCGTCAAATAAAATCTAACTTTTTTAAAATAAAAATGATTTTGATAATGATAAATATGCTTAAAAAATTGCAATAGAAATAGAAATTATTTTTTATATTAAATTAAGACCATTTAATTAAAATCAAAGGATAACACATGATTAAGATGGTACCGTTTTTAAATGAGCGATGTGGGGGTGCTAATCCTTCCTCACGCATAACCGTACTCCCGAACCTGATTTTGTTTTCGCAGATCAAAAACTATCTTTTTAATCAAACTTAATTAATTTTGAGATTTTGTTAAAAAGATCAATATTTTTAGGTGACCAAATACACCTAGTTAAACAAGATTGGTGACGACTCCTTTTGCTTTTAAATGTTTTCAAAATCGTCAAGCGGTCGAGTTTTCGGACAAAATCGTTACAACAATGATGTCTACGAGTCTATACCATATCGATTCATTTCCTATTAATATCACACCACTATGGTACTTTATCGAGCTTAATATTGTACCTGCATTTCATTTCGTTAAATCCAAATCTCTAGGTATTCAAATCATTTCATCATAAAACTTTAACATATACAGGATAATCTTACTTCTACGTTATATAAATGTCTTACCTAGTGTGAGTTTAGCGTGATTGTGCGCCGGGATTATCTAGACCGCACTTGTCGTCTTCTCGTCGCACTATCGCTTCACAATAAAAATCCAACTTAATCATGCCTAGCCCATGCCTATAAACTTGAAAATTTTAAATTCCAACTCAATATATATATATATATAGAGAGAGAGAGAGAGAGAGAGAGAGAGAGAGAGAGATATTCATATATATGTATATACATACTTAACCCTAATGTAATTCAAATTCTCAAATCGAATTATCTCATCTTCCTACCTCTCTCTCTCTATATATATGCATTATATTTCCACATATATATATATATATATATATATATATATAATTCCTTTCTTTGTAATTCATTTTCCTTTCTTTTTATTTCTTTCCTTTTCTTTGTTTCTTACCTTGTTTTCAAGTAAGTAGTATATATATGTATATGAGTTTATATATGATGCACTGACAGTGTATAATTTCTATACACTGTCAATGCACTAGAGGTTGACACCTCATCAATAGACCCTTATATGTAAATATAAATAAATTTTTTAAATTTGCCCATAAGGGCCTATTCATGAGGTGTCAACCTCTAATGCATTGACAGTGTATAGAAATTATACACTGTCAGTACATCATATATAAATCCTATGTATATATATATGTATAACACTAATATAATATAAATTCTTAAATCTAATTCTCTCACCTCCATATATACAAATATATATATATATATATTTTCTTCCTTTATTTCTTTTCCTTTCCTTTTCTTTTCTTTTTCTTTTCCTTTTCTTTTTCTCACCTTGCTAACCTTTGACAGCTTGTATAAACACCATCTACAGCAACTTTAGCACTCCACGACAGTCCTTGTACGCCTCCTACAACCACCACCAAATGTCGCCTGTTCTGGCCCTTGAGAGTCCCTTGTTTAGGGCTGGAAACACCCAACTCAGCCACCACAAAGTCCCTTTCCGGCGTTCTGGTTCAGCACCTAAATTAACCACCAAATGCCTCTATTTTTCACGCCTCTAATCAGTCCCCATTTCAGCTTTTAAGAACACCATTTAACCTAGCATTGATCTGCCCTGATCGAAATCCCAGCTCAGCCCTTTAATCATCTATTTCTTCCACGCCAAAACCAACAGAAATGCCACACACTCACGACTTGCCTTTTCCATGTCTGAATCAGCTTTAGAACTTCACTGTTGTCCAAGCTTTAACAGCCCCCTTAAAGCTCTAACCTAGCTTTCAAAGTCACAGCCTACCCTTTCATTTGCAGCTCACGACACCACCCAGCACAGCCCTCGTTTGTAGGAATTAGTTAAATCTCACCAAGTCACTAACACGAAATTGAATCGCAGTAAAACTGACCTGAATGCGGGCGAGAGTTCAATCCCGCTATAACACATTACCGCGTTGTCGAAGCCCTCTCCGATAGCGTTCCATTGACTGTCTTCAGACCTGAAACGGAGATAAAATGAAAGAGTGAGAGAGAGAGGTAGAGAGAGAGGGAGAAACTACTCTCATCCCTCTTCAACGAAAGTTATGAAACTTAATGGGCCAGCCTCATATATATAGAGGTTGAGAGTAGGGACCTCCCTCCATGGGATACATGTACAAACCCATCCCATTATAGGTTTATACACATATATTATATATTTAATATAATTAATTATGAATCACACTTTATACAAAATTATACTACTAACAAAATATTATATGAAATTAATTACATTTAATTAGTCCACACAAATGGGGATATTACAACATTCTCCCACTTGGACAATTAACTTAATTAGCAAAATATCATATAATATCAATATGTATTCGTAAGCCCTCTAAATACATTGCACCGAAAGGGTACAAATGTGTAGACTCATACATACTTTAACAACAAGAAGCCTTTTATAAGCTTCAAAATGCATCATACCGACAGGGTACAAATGCGTAAACTTATAAAGACTGCAACAAAAAATAGTAGTATTAGTGTGAAATGGAAATGATATGAAAACAAAATCAATATCCATTTCCATTAGGTCCATGCATCCAAACTGAATGATGCCTTGCTTCAACAGAAGCATATGAGACCAATATCGAATGTCTCATCCAACAGAATGCCATATTCATCAAAATGCGCGCAAACAAAATATGCATATATGGCAAGTAGGAATCCATTAATACAGTTATAACTGATTTCATTACATAGAGCTCCCACTAACTTAATACAGCAATGACTCAATATGCCTCATATAAGTGCTATGTCGTCAAAACACTTTAGCAGCCAAACTTTCAGTTAGACAGAATGAGCTCTTTAAAACATGTGCTCTATAATCCAATCAAGTAATGGATTCCATTATTTTCTCTCTAACAAAATCGAATGATGATATCTAAATATTTAGAGTGTGAGGAACTCCTAGTATTTTGAGAGAGAAAATACTTGCTGCAGCATTACCACAGTACACCTCCAGGACTTCGAAATGGCAATCACAGAAAACCAACCCTGAGATGAAATTCTGCAGCCTAAATGGCCCATCATGTAGCTTTACAATATGCTACATATTTAGCCTCCACAATCAAGAATGTTGTAAGTGTTTGCTTTACACTTTCCACAATACAACTCCTTTATATCCACAAATATATAACCAAAATAATTTTCAATATCTGGAGAGCTCGCAAAATTAACATCAGAATATCTAACCAAACCCAAAATGTCAGACTTGTCAATATCCGAATACTCTCTTTATAGCTTCCAGTTCTCTATTACAGGATCGCTCAAGTATCTCCGAAATATATCTATAGTATAAGATTATACACAATATCCAAATGTGTATAAACTTGAGCATACAGTAATTACCCACAGTAAGGCATACACTACACTCGATATGAGCTCTTTTACTTTTACCTTGAGGACTTTGAGATTTTCACAATATGTCACCTTTCACTAAATGACGTCTTATTAGGAGAACAATATACAGTAGACCTACTCAACACTCAATATAGGTTCCATGAGACCAATAATGTATGCCTATTGATATGTCACGAAGAATCTCAATCCTTAAAACGAAATAGAGCCTCACTTAGATTCTTCATCCTGAAGTGACATGACGACATGAAGTGTCTCATACAATAGGTCAGTGCTATAGGCTGCTATTTTACATCATCACTTAGAGCATAATAAGCACATAACTCCCACTGACCTCGCAATGGATCCAATTATCAAACGATAATGTTCTCCTCAAAGTAACAATCTCATTCTTTATGTATATATTACAATCTGGATGCCTTTTAATGTTCATAAATGAACTCCTTGAGTTCACATACTGCATGTTCCATCTTAGGAATCACAAACTTTTAGGTTGCTTTATTTAAAGCCTTGGCAAAATTTAGCTTTAAATCATCTACCTAATATTTAGAGTCTCCCTTTTGTCTATAATGATGTGACAACTAAAATAGATCCCATGCATCCTCATGCAACATAGATGCTCACTTATCCTACGTGACTAACATCTAACTCTTAGAGTTCAGATCAAAATAGTCTCCTGACAAACATCAGAAACAGAAGACATTTCATATTCATATTCTTCTGTAAGGTCAGGTGCAGGTTCAAAATATGGTATTGGGATCAACTGTTGATTCCTTTGGTTTGTGGCTTTTCATAATCAAAAGATAACGCATATATGGGACTGGCACAACAAAATTTATTTCAATAATGACTTTGTGGAGTTCGCAACTCCCACTCTTTAAGTCATCATCTAAATGGATTGCATTGTCAGACTTAATGATTCTAGTATCATATAACGAGAAACGAGAAATGAAAATCTAAAACCTTTCTAGCCGATATAATAACCAACAGAATTGCCGTTGATAGTTTCTAGTCAAGTTTTCTTGACTATGGGTTATAGCTCTTTTGCCTTACCTTATAACCCTAAACACAGAAAACGGCATAAAATCGGCTTAATGTCTGACTATAACTTGGGATGCTTTTAGGAACTGGTCTTGCTTGGAGATCAACTTTGAATGTGAATTGCAGTTTTAATTTCACTCCACTCGAATTTTAAAGGTTTGGAGTGATTAACATAAATCGTACTAGATCAGAATGTACGATTGACTGCAACTGTAATCTCATTCTGTTTCAATATTCCAAGCACCGTACACTAGGCGTCAATACATAATCCTATAGTGCACTTAACCGAAAACCGGTATATGATTTCGCCTAGCTTCATTATACCGAACATGATATTCATCACTACTGTCTGATCATTGCCTTAAGCAGCGCAGCGGAATTAATCAGAATGCCTAAGGCCTCTATAAGATCAGATCTATTACTCCATATGACCTACATCGAAATGGTCGTTAGTAAAATGATGAAACACTTATATCCACTAAATACAATATGTGAAAATGATCTACAAATGTCGGTATACATAAGTTCCTAATTATTTCAATATCTACTAATCATGTCCTTAATATTAGCAGCAAGATATCCCTTAATACAATCTCTTCATGTGGCTCGAAATATCCCTAACCCATGCCACAACTTAATAGATTTCTTATCTATCCTATCATAATCAAAATCTACAGTCACATCATTCACTATTGAAGAAAATTTGTTCAATATTGGGCTGCAAATCCACTGTGTACAATCCATCACGCAGAATGCCAGAATCAGTACACATGTTACTAATTAGGGATACTTTTCTGTTATCGAAATGAAAAGTATAAACTGACAGTAGTTCCAAAATTGTCTTCAAAATGTAACAACAATCTGGCTATATTTTCAATATGGATTCTAACTCTATAACCCCAATTCACAACAATTTTTCCTTATTCTATCTCCGGTTGCTTATGGCTTTATCAATAATAGCACCGGTATTCAAACACCAATAGTTAGAGGGCATATCTCCTAGATTGGATCAAAATAAAAGCTAACAAAATGCCTTTTGCACATCCCAATCTAGAGGACTCTTGCAATCTACCTCTTGTGCCCAGGATTATTATAGAAGTGGCACACTTTGATATTCACAAGTGTTGGTGAAACCAGAATGGGAATTGAATTTGGCAAATATCTTCTTCTAAAATGACCTTTTATTGAGACCTCTTAATAATATTTTCTTTTGGCAGTAATACTGGCATATGTCATCATTATGGCTAAATGAGATCTGTTAACCTGAAAGATCTCCCACTCTTAAATGACAATATCAATTTTGATATTAAAATGTCATACTTCCTTCTGCATTAAATGCTCTTAAATGACAATATCAATTTTGATATTAAAATGTCATACTTCCTTCTCCCACTCTTAAATGACAATATCGAAATATCCCTAACCCATGCCACAACTTAATAGATTTCTTATCTATCCTATCATAATCAAAATCTACAGTCACATCATTCACTATTGAAGAAAATTTGTTCAATATTGGGCTGCAAATCCACTGTGTACAATCCATCACGCAGAATGCCAGAATCAGTACACATGTTACTAATTAGAGATACTTTTCTGTTATCGAAATGAAAAGTATAAACTGACAGTAGTTCCAAAATTGTCTTCAAAATGTAACAACAATCTGGCTATATTTTCAATATGGATTCTAACTCTATAACCCCAATTCACAACAATTTTTCCTTATTCTATCTCCGGTTGCTTATGGCTTTATCAATAATAGCACCGGTATTCAAACACCAATAGTTAGAGGGCATATCTCCTAGATTGGATCAAAATAAAAGCTAACAAAATGCCTTTTGCACATCCCAATCTAGAGGACTCTTGCAATCTACCTCTTGTGCCCAGGATTATTATAGAAGTGGCACACTTTGATATTCACAAGTGTTGGTGAAACCAGAATGGGAATTGAATTTGGCAAATATCTTCTTCTAAAATGACCTTTTATTGAGACCTCTTAATAATATTTTCTTTTGGCAGTAATACTGGCATATGTCATCATTATGGCTAAATGAGATCTGTTAACCTGAAAGATCTCCCACTCTTAAATGACAATATCAATTTTGATATTAAAATGTCATACTTCCTTCTGCATTAAATGAGATCTGTAAAACTGGAAGATCTCCAATTCTCCATCCCAGAAGGAAGTAGCACTGAATCTGCCATATATGGAATCAAAATCCTATAACAACCTTTATCCATCTTATGCGAACTATTTTCTAATGGCATCCATAAATACTTCTTAATTATTTCTAATTGGAACACTTTCTCTGATGTGCTCATTAATGGCATGCCCTTATAATCAGAGAATTCTCACTTGAGTGTTCCTGAAATTTTAAATATTTTGTCCTCAAAGAGCTCACATTATTGGGTATAAAAGATAGATCGACTCTCGGGACTATTTCCTAGTTTAATGTGTCCCTAACTGTAGAGAATAATTCATATTATCTATCTAATTTGATCCTGCTAGAAATTCGATATGTGATAGTTGCACAATATGGAGGCTAGTGGAATAACTCAATAAATTCCACAATACATTACAGAGGATAAGACAAAACTAGTTGAATACAACCTGAATGATCGCCCACCGACAGGGTAGGAAGATCGTGTCATATCCCAACCAGAATCCTCCTAATCCCAAGCATCTCTAAAAGCAACTAACAATCCGACAGGGAGAGACTAGCCACTTCTAGAGACCTCAGTAAATTTATGCAGCTGCAACTATCACTATGCATTGCCTTATTATTATATCCTTAAAATTATCAGAATAAATCGTCAAAAATCTTCATGACTATTCCTGCGACAGGCAAGTACTAGTCAATCCAATTAATGATTTATAATTTCAAAAATATTCATATAATTAATTGATCAAAATTAACTACATCCAAAATATGCAATTCCTGAAGCATATGTAGTAATTTTAAATCTAATATTAATTAATTAAATTAATTTCACATAAATGTGAAATATTCAAATAATAAGGCAATATCAATTTTAGAGAGTTTATTTGTTTAAATAAATTATTAACGAAATGGATAAACCTTGATCCAAAATGGCTCAACAAAATACCCAAATAATTTATTTAAACTTATTTAATTAGGCCAATTATCAATAATTTATGGGCATGTGTATATTTTCAAAATTTAAGTGAATTGAGAATTAAATGAGTAATTAAATTTCTAGAAATTACTCCAAAATTAATTCCTCCAAAAATTCACTTATATCACATTAATTTTGGGCTTAATAACTAATTATGACTATTAAATAAAATTTGGCTTATGGCCAAAATTGTCTAAAATTAATTATCCAAATGGCTCATAATTAATTAATCAAAATGGCCAATTAAACCATAATCCAAAATGACCTATTAATTAATTATGCAAAATTGCCACTAATTAATTCAAAATTAATAGCCAAATAAAATTAACTAATCAATATGGCCCCTAAATTAACTAGGCAAGATGGCCTCAAAATTAATTAATTTTAATTGCCCAAAATTAAATTAATACTAAATGGTCAACTAATAAAAAATAAATAAATAAATCATGCCCATAATACAAACACATGAATCTATTTTGGCCAAAAATTAATTAAATACTAAGGCATACTTAATTAAATTGCAAGTCTTAATTAAATCAAACAAGATGGCCCACAAAAAAATCCCAAAACAGTCCAAAATACCAAACAAAAGCCCAAAATGTGTGGCCCAAAAAACGGCCCAATGAAATAAATGGCCAGCCAAAAAAATGGCCAAAAAACGGGCCCAATAAAGGCCAAAAAAATGGGCTGAAAAAATAAATAAACAATATTTATTTTTATTTATTTTTATTTATTTATTTTTTTTTAATTTCAGATGCGGGCGCGTGTACTACACGCGCCCGCCTCATCATCCTTGGCGCCTGCGGGCGCCTCATTCCAGGTATCGGGCGCGTGCGTTGCACGCGCCCGTCATCTTCCTCGCCCGAAACCGGGCAAAACACAGAGAAATGGTATCTAACCCGACCCGATCGGGTTTTTGACAATTTCTCACTCAATTCAACCCCATTTTACTTCATTTTCATGGCATTTTCAACAACAAATCATCCTCAATCAATATACGGCATTATTTTGACTTGAAAATGCAAAAATCTCATGGGCATAGCAAAAAATCCGAAAATACCCAAAAAAATAAAAAATCCATAAATCTCATTTTTCTTCAAAAAAATGGCTAATGGCTTTATTATGGACGTGCTCTGATGCCAATTGTTGGAACAATTCGTCCACAAAGCCCATTAGCACAATGAATTAAATGAAAAATACTAACCTTTGTGGGTAAGCAAAATACCCACCATAACCAACGCCAATGCCACTGCCATGGAGAGGAAATCACGCCGGTGTTCCGCCGGAGGTCCGCCGGTGGTGATTGGGTCTGCCATGTGACCTGTGCAAGAAGGAAATTGAAGATGATGGTGAGTGAGGATGATGAACGGAGAGAAGAGAGGGGAGGTGAGCTACTGCTGTTCACTTCTCCATTCATTACAAGTGAATAATGGGCCTTCACTTATATAGTGGTGCCAGCAGTAGGGACCTCCCATATTTTTAGACCATGTATTATATCCGTCCCATTAAGGATAAATACATATATATATAGATATATTATATACAATTATGGTCACACTATACATAAATTATACTACTAAATAAATTATATGATAATAATTATACTTAATTAGTCCACACAAATGGGGATATTACAACATCGTTAACTGCCCAAGTTCAACCCTTAGATGGCCTCGTAACACCACCTAAAGACGCCTGAACAGCTCCAATTTCCTCGCTTGAACCAGCACCGAATGAAGCCTCTTTTCCCTTATTTTCAGGTACTTGGTTCTAACAGCCAAGACATTCACGCCAAATGCTTGTTCCGGTGCCCTTTACTGCCTCCAACTCAGTCAACGTACATGGCGTTAAGCCTCTTCACCGAATGCCACTACTGTTTCAAGGTTTCAGTGTGAGGTTTGAGAGAAAGGAAAAATGACGTGAGGGAGTGAAGAAACAGGGGGTTAAGGGCTGCAAATGGCGTGTAAGAAGAGAGATATGAGAGAGTTTTTTTTCTTTTCAATTTATATATATATAGGTATAGGCTGCTATCATTTGGCAGAGCACATTGGATTTTGGGTGGGATTTTTCCCACCAAATCCAATCATATCCACCTTTTTTTTTTATTATATAAATGTATATTTTCCTTTTTCTTTTATAATTTTCCCTATTTAACTTAAGATACTTGTATACATGTTATGCATATGTGTGTGTATATATATATATATATATATATATTCCCTGAGTAACTTCTATATAAGTATATTTATACATATGAATATATATATATATATATATATATGAATTTTTAGGTACTTTCATATTACATTTCTATTTATTCATATGTATGTGTATTTATCCTCATGTATGTAAATGTAGGTGTAAATATAAATATGAAATTAAATGCATATATGTCTATATTTATATATATATCTATTTATATGCATTTAACTCATTTTCTTATCTTATTATTTATTTCACGTCACTTAGCCCTTATTATTTACATATGCATTTATATGTATTCGTACATACATTCGTTGCATGCATGCACATTTACACACGCATGTATGCTCGTTGCATTCTTTTAAATTTGGCTTATATGTGTACGTAGTTCTTTTTAAGTGTAGAATTACAGTGCCTTTCGTTTCTCACTTACTGTGCACTTCATATATTGTATTAACATATGTTTTATTCTACTCCCGGATACTTGACTTCTATGAATATGAACCATAATCTTATACTTGAATTTCCAAAAGTACATTTTCTTTTTATGTTTACTAAATTACACAAGAAGTACACATTTAGCTAGGAAAAATTACGGTTCTCACATCCTCCCCACCTTGAAAATTTTGGTCCTCCAAAATTCTCCAAGTTCCTAAAATAAGTGGAGGTACTTCTCTTTCATTAGACTCTTTAACTCCCATGTAGCTTCTTCTGAGCTGTGGTGTTGCCAAAGCACCTTTACTAAAGGAATTGTCTTGGATCGCAATACTTTATCCTTTCAATCCAAAATCTGAAGCAGTCTCTCAACATAACTTAAGTCTTCCCTGATTTCCAAAGATTCATAGTCAATCACATGGGAGGGATCCAAATGGAATTTCCTAAGCATAGATACGGGAAAGACGTTGTGCACACCAGACAGCTCTGGTGGTAGCGTTAGTCGATATGCCACATCACTCACTCTATCCAGTATCTCAAACGAACCAATGTACCAAGGACTTAACTTTCCTTTTTTACCAAATCTCATTATGCCTTTAGATGGAGAGATCTTTAAAAACACCTTATCTCTAACCTGAAACTCCAAGTGTCTCCTGCGATTATTAACATAACTCTTCTGTCTGCTCTGAGCTGTTTGCAACCGATCACATATCAACCTGACATTCTCTGAAGCCTTTTCTACAAGTTCAAGAGCAAATATCTTCCTTTCACCCACTTCTTCCCAGCCTATAGGGGATCTACATCTACGTCCATACAACGCCTCATACTGTGCCATCCCAATGCTGGAGTGGAAACTATTATTATACGCAAATTCAGCCAGTGTCAAATGATCATCCCATGAACCTTGAAAATCCATGACACACGCTCTCAACATATCCTCAAGGGTTTGAATTGTTCTCTCAGATTGCCCATCAGTTTAAGGATGGAAAGCAGTGCTGAAACTCAATTTCGTTCATAGAGCATCTTGGAAGTGTTCCCAAAAGCGAGAAGTAAATCTAGAATCTCTATCTGATACTATGCTCACTGGAACCCCATGTAATCTCACAATCTCCCTAACATACAAATCTACAAGGGCATTGAGTGAATCTATGACTTTCATAGCCAAAAAGTGTGTCGAATTAGTCAATCTGTTGACAATCACCCAAATGGCATCATGGTTTCTTCGGGTCCTAGGAAGTCCCATGATGAAGTCCATGGTCACGTGCTCCTATTTTCGAGTTGGCACAAACAAAGGGGTGAGCAACCCTGCCGGTTTCTGGTGCTCCACCTTAACTTGTTGGCACACTAAGCATTTAGACACAAAAATTGCTATGTCTTTCTTCATGCCTGACCACCACTATACTTTGCACAAGTTCTGATACATCTTTGTATTACCTAGATGCATCATGTATTTAGAACTATGTGCCTCTTCCATGATCTATCTCTTTAAAGCTTCATTGTTTGGAACACATATCCTGCCATTGAACCTTAATAAACCATCGCTGCTAATCTCATACTCTGATTCCTGACCCTTCCGTATCCAATCGATAACCTCAATCAATTTTGGGTCCTCACTCGGAGCCTGCCTAATTTGTTCTATAATACTAGGCTCTATCCTCAAACTAGCCATCAAATATTCACTTGTAGGCTCTAGATTCAAATTCAACTCCGAAAACTGCTCTATCAACTCCCACTCTCTAACCATTATGTAGCTCACCATGCCCATACTCTTTCTACTCAGTGCATCAGCCACCTTATTAGCCTTGCCTGGATGGTAGAGAATCTCATAATCATAGTCCTTAAGTAACTCCATCCACCGTCTCTATCTCATTTTCAATTCTTTTTGTGAGAAGAGTTACTTCAAACTCTTGTGATCTGTGTAAATCCGAAACTTTTCTCCATACAAATAATGACGCCATATTTTTAGTGCAAACACCATTGCTGCTAGCTCTAGGTCATGGGTGGGGTAATTCCTCTCATGGTTCTTTAGCTATCTAGAACCATAAGCCACTACTTTTCCATTTTGCATCAATACACACCCCAAACCTTGATGTAAGGCATCACTGTATACAGCAAATCCCCCGGAACCACTAGGGATGGTGAGGACTGGTGTTGTAGTTAGTCGGTGTTTCAACTCTAAAAAACTATGCTCACACGTATCATTCCATTCAAACTTGACATCCTTCCGTGTGAGACGAGTCAAAGGTCCTGCTAGCTTAGAAAACCCCTTGACATCCTTCCGTGTGAGACGAGTCAAAGGTCCTGCTAGCTTAGAAAACCCCTCGACAAATCTCCGGTAATATCCTGCAAGCCTTAGAAAACTACGAATCTCGGTCACTGTCTTAGGCCTTTCCCAATTAATCACAGCCTCTATCTTCGCTAGATCTACTGCTACACCATCCTTCGAAACCACATGCCCCAAGAAGCTAATCTGTTCCAACCAAAATTCGCACTTGCTGAGCTTCGCATAAAGTTCTTTCTCACGGAGGGTCTAAAGAACAATGCGAAGATGGTGCTCATGCTCCTCCTGAGATCGTGAATACACTAAAATATCATCGATGAATACGATGACAAATTTGTCCAAGTAGGGCTTAAACACTTCATTCATCAAGCCCATGAAGGCTGCAGGGGCATTAGTCAGTCCAAATGGCATGACCAAAAACTCGTAATGGCCGTATCTTGTCCTAAAAGTTGTTTTTGATACATCTTCACCTCTAATCCTTAGCTGATGGTACCCAGATCTCATATTGATCTTGGAAAATATCTGAGCACCCTTCAACTGGTCTAATAAATCATCAATCCTTGGCAGTGGATACTTGTTCTTAATCGTCACTTGATTCAACTGCCTATAATCGATACACAGTTTTAAACTTCCATCCTTCTTCTTAACAAACAATACTGGAGCCCCCCAAGGTGACACACTTGGTCTTATAAACCCCTTATCCAAGAACTCTTGCAACTGCTTCTTCAATTCTTCTAACTCAACCAAGGCCATTCGATACAGAGGCTTCGATATTGATTGAGTGCCTGGGAGTAGTTTTATAGCGAACTCCATCTCTCTTTCCAGAGGTAGTCCCGGTAGTTTATCTGGAAATACATCAGGGAAGTCTTTAACAACGGGGATGTCAGAGAGTTCCAGATGGCTCTTATTGGCATCCTCGACAAAGGCGAGATAGCCTTCGCAAACAAAATTCATTTCATGTCAGTACAATTTTAAAAAGGCTATTCATTTCATCTTATCAAAGTTTAGTACAAACTTTTCAGGTAGGGAGAAGATCACTACTTTCCTATAGCAGTCTAAACTAGCATAATGGTTAGCTAACCAATCCATGCCTAGTATTACATCAAAATCATACATGTTTAATAATATCAAATCTGCTACTAGATGTTTATTTCCCACCTTCACTTTACATCCTTTACATATTAAATCTATCATTTGAGATTCTTTCAATGGTGTACTAACATGCAACAATTGGCCTAAGGGTTCAAGCTCTAACTCTAGCTTCCTAGCATATGTAGGTGATATGAATGAATGCGTGGAGCCGGAATCAATAAGTACAAAAGCTTCTGAATCATTAATTAAGAGCTTACCCTTGATGACATATTCGAAGGCATTAGCAGTCTCTTGGTCCAAAGCAAACACTCGGCCCTGTGCCACCGGTTTCTTGCCCTTATCCGTGGGCTTTTGCTTGTCTGTGCTCCTTGTCTCAGGTCATCTCTCAGGAGTCTTGAGTGTGGGACAATCTTTAAATCGATGCCCAATCTTGCCACACTTGAAGCAGGCTATTGTGTCCAAATAACATGGTCTGGTGCCATGATCTCTATTACATCTTGGGCAAACCTGAGCTATCTTAGGCTTAGAAGCCTGAGTGTGAGGCGCTCCATACTTCGGCCTCTTATGCTGGGCCCTATTCTGGTCGGGCCTTCTAGTATCAGTCCTCTTACCCTTTCCTTTATTCTTGCTATCATACTGGCTCTGGGTCTTTTCTAAGTCCTACTCTACAAACTGAGCCCTCTGAATAGCATCGGCATAGGACACGATATGAAGGGCTGACATTCTTCCTCGAATTGCTGGCCTTAACCTATTAATGAACTTCTTAGCCTTTCTTACCTAATCATTTATAATATATGGCTCATAGCGAGGCAAAGGGGTAAATCGTGCCGCATACTGATCTACCGTCATGGAGCCCTTAATCAAACTGAGAAACTCTTCTTGTTTCTTTTCACCGACACTCTCAGGGAAGTACTGATCATTAAAGGCCCCGAAAAATGCCTCCTATGTAATGGAAGGGTTCTTGCTCCGTAATACAATCTTGGTCGATCTCCACCAGAGTTCGGCCTCACCTTCAAACATATACGCAGCCAAATTCACCTTATCCTTTGAGCTGCATCCCATAATCTCAAAGGCCTTTTCTATCTTCATAAGCCATGTCTCGGCTGCTTTAGTATCCATTGCCCCTTTAAATACTGGAGGGTTCATCTTCTGGAATTGCTTAAACTGCTCCACATTTTGCCTCACATTAGTAGTCGGTAATGGGGGTGCTACTATCTGTGTAGGTGGAGGCAGTGGTGATGCAACCTATGATTGTGAGGGTGGTGGAATGGACTGTGCCGGTTCTTGTACTAGTGGATTCTATTGTTGACCTTGACTCCTGGCATGTTGTCGCTCTATCAAGGCAACTAGCTCGGACACTGTTTGCTCCGAGTGTGCGAACCGAGTGTTCGAGCTTGGAGGGGGTGACGGTGGAGGTGATTGAGCTTGCCTTGCAGGTGGGGTTCGTCCACGTCCCCTTCCTCTCCTCATATCTTTTTCTGTATTCAATGGTACAGCAATGCATTCAGAACAGTTTTCTGCACTTATTAAGCACTATACAATCAGGCAATGACAGTACTATGGGATGTAAACCATTCTAATTCATCTACACTGACATGCACTAGACAATCTCGGCTCTGATACCAATAAATCTGTCACGAGCCGAAAGTCGCAACAGTACCTCTTATTTGTACGAATGCGTAGAATTTAGGGCTAATTTTTCGCTTTTCTATACTTATTTTGTCTAAGTGCAATACAATGATTTTTATTTCGGGACGTTAACTCCCTCACTTATTTTTATCACTTTACCTAGATTAAATACCTGCATAAAACTCACAAGTAATATCCAGCTCATGATTCTCACAATGGCAGTTGATTACATTCTAGCATTACTATGACCAAGTTCACCGTAATTCTTTCTTTTAATGAGTCTAATTTTTTTCTTCATAACATAAGTCCATTTCCAATTTATAACATTTCATCCATATAGTTCACATTCAATTATGTATCCATACTCATGTAAGGATCAGCAATTCTATAAATCATCTTTACTATAGTCTAGATGCTATTCCCTATTTTAGATTACATCCCATCTAAGTACTAAATTAAAAACAGCCTGAATTGATATTAAATACAAAAGAAGAGTATATATACCCAAAGTGCTCACAAAAATCTCCTTGGAGAGTTGGGACTATATTTCAGGCTTCGGACTATTCGGAAAGCTTCGAAATACTCCCCTAACTCTGTGTTTAATCTAAAAAATTTAAATAGCGTTTAATGAGTTAGGCTTAGTAAGTCATTTATATAAGTGCAGAGTTAGAATTATATTGTTCTAATGTAATTGCATGATGTCATGTGATGAGAATTCACTATTAAATCACTCTCTTATTCATCATGTAGTATATGCCTGTTATGTTCTCAAGCTCAATGCAACAATACCTCAACATGTCATGAGATGTCTAAGCCATGAGATCATATTATGACTTTTAACATGTAACTATGTATGAAGTGAGTGCAGTCTTAAAACATATGATACATATTCTTTAAACATGTTCAAGACATGTGAGATATCAATACATCTCAGTTTTACTTTTAAGACATGCTTGAAAATATGCAAACTTTTCATTTCATGTCACATGTACTTTTGAAGCATATTTTATGTCATGTGCAATATCAAAATACATTTCATATGTCATAAAGCTATATTGAGTTTAGAGTTCACTTTTGTTTTAA